>CACRXP010000041.1:867209-910907 GCA_902702965.1 Spirometra erinaceieuropaei | reverse complement strand
CCGTCTTATCTTCTTCTTCTTCTTCATCAGGCTATCCGCGATGCCCAAAACAAGGGAAAAAGTAATTTGATCCGAGACATCCAAAAAATTAGGAGCCCTCCCTTTCTGTCGAAAGGCCAGAACAGAAAAGCGTTCCGTTCTTTTGAGTGGATGTATGACATAAAAGGAACACGTGCGAACAGCAACGGTCCGCGACTCCTCGATGCCGTAGAACGATCTCCCCTCAGAAAGATTTAGAAGAAAATTATGGTCAGCTGCGGTTATGCTGCCGCAACTGAGGTAGACAAACCCCCAGCTGCCTGTAGGGGGTTTTTACTGGTGGGGTCGGGGAACGCACAGGCGACGAGGTCAAGTAGTTGTATGCAAAAGAAAAGTTATTGGGAAAGCGCGGTTGTACTATGAGTGGTTGAGAACTAGTTGCCCTAACAGTATTGTGTTCATCAGGTGTGGCTGCATAACTACATGTTACAGAGGACTGAATGATAACATCTTATTCGACCTGATGATTTAAACAAGCAAGGAAGGCGACGCTCCAAACTTCCCTTTCTTTTTCAGGAATGGGAATGCTGGCAACCTACTTCACGGATGAGAAGGAACGATCCCACGCCTTTGGATCCGCCCTTACTGCGCTGGCGCTCGGTGTCTTAGGTAAAAATCACGACAATGCCGGTTTTATACATGTTTACAAATGACATTGCTCGGCCATTTGAAAATTGTTTGATTATACAGAGCTGGTCAGACATGCTGTCGGATGCACGGCGGACAAAGCAGGTAACGACGGTAGAAATGTCCTAAAACGGGCCACGCCATGGACAAACACGTCAGGTGTTATCGGACATGTGCACTCATAACAGATGCTAGCGTTGGGTACGGGTTCATTCCGCGCCCATCGGGATACGTGCCGCCCACCCACTTTTTGTTTAGGAATAAAATACTGGTCAGTATACAGTAGGTGGGCTAACTCATGAAATCTCAACAGAGAGGTCGAAATGCGTTTCCGTTTCGAAAAGATTAATTAAGTAAGGTTGCAAAACCACTCATCATGCAGCATAATTCTATAATAATTCAGTTACCCCAGGATGTCGGCTTTTGAACAAACGTCTTTTCGGCTGCATCCAAAAACCGTACACCGTAAAAAGTGACTAAGACAAGAGGCCTGTGGCTTAATGTTAGAGCTCCAAACTCCATGACCAAAGATCCCGGGTTAGAATCTCAAGTGATTCACACCTGGGGTTGGGTATGCTTGGCTGATGACGGCTAAGAAGCCAGAAATGGCCATTCCGGTCTTCCTTGCCGTTGTCGATATCATCTCACATATATATGCATACATATATATTGCCGTGTGCCCCCTTCTTTACAACACGTTTCCTCGCAACAATAGTCCGTAATTTACATAGGCAGTCGCACATTTAGTAGGCGATTCACAAAACTGTATGAAACGTCTTCTCACACAAATCAGCATAAGAAATTCCTGTTGGTCACATTTCAGAATTCGTGAATTTACTCTGAACCATCATATCGATATTCCACCAACTTCACCTCATGGTTATTCATGCTCCTATGTCACAGTGACCCCCGTTTCAGCATCCTTGCAACCCTAATTTGGATCGATTGCAACACGAGTCATTTGCTTTTTCTACTTCTTTTATGATGCTGTAAATGCGTTTATTTGCCAGAAATCGAGGACAAAAACCCCTTTTAAGGTCGTTCGTCTTTTTGTTTTTGCTATTTTAGTCGGGCCCACCTACGGCGGTCTCGTTTATCAGTTTGTCAACAAAAGGGCGCCTTTCCTAATGCTGTCAGCGCTTGCACTACTGGATGGCAGTAAGTAGAACAACCTTTATGCGGTTATTTTGATTGTGGAAAAACTAAAGCTTGACTTGACAACAGGAGTAGCGAGGCGACCTTCAAATTATAAGTGAAAAAACACAGAAGAATAATTCCACAGAGCAGTGGATGCATCCGACCGATATTTCAAACCCATATTTCCATCAACTTCCAGAAAAAGTATAAAATAACAACTGTGGCATCCAACGGCCCTGATTGCGTCAAGTTCAGGCACCCGATGGCCGGTGAGGTCAAAGTTTCCATCGCAGACGGTCGCAATTAACTCGGTAACCGGTTGGCCATAACCGATCCGTTTTACAGTCATGTGAGCTCCCCGTAGAGAGGCAAATTGTCCAATCAGAGCGGTGAGGCGTGGAAGGATGGAACTCGTTAGTTAACGCGTAGATCGACCGAAATCAGACCTGAGTACAATGACCAGGACAGCTGACGTATTATGTTTTCAGTTCAAATTTGGTGCCCTTAAACCAGTCTGTGGCAGAGTTTTCTTCCAAACAAGCCTGAAATTTGTCATATTCACTGGCAAATTTTGAATTCCCCTGTAATCCATGTTGCATTAAGAAGACAGATGAATCATGTGGTCGTAATGCATATGGAATGGAAGAGGCGAGTGGGAGGTTAATAATGACCGAATTATGACCTGATTCTTTCGTTAACATTTCTGCAAACGCAAAATGCCTTAAAATAACACAGTTCGAGGGCCACATGTTATGGGATTAGTGAAAAAGGAATTTCTAAAAAATTAACGTAACATATTTATTCAGTAAAGCTTTAGGAAAGAATCATGTTACTTTCTTAGTATAGAAAGCGTTTTTATACAGCCAGTGACCGATCTCATGAAAATAACCCAAAAGTCTGGAATGTATTTTCGACCAGAAAAGGCTTAAGCAGCTCGCGGCTCACACGGTTGTCACCTGTGGCGAGAAGTTCGACCTCGGCAAAGTTAAATGTGTGGCCGGATCTCGTCTAATGAGCCGCAACTTGAGAGCTTGCGTCATTTCTCCGCACCGCTGCAAAGTGTTCGGCAATTCGCGTTCGGAACTGTCTTTCGGTTTATCCGACGTAGTTACTTTGTCCGCAACTGCACCAGATCCGATAAACGACTCCAGACGTTTCTTGCCGCGGCAGCGAGTCTTTTGGCTTCATTACCTGACGGCTGATGGTTGTCTCCGGTCTGTGTGCAACTTCAATCCCAAGTGGTGCGAGACGGCGACCGAAAGCTTCCGAAACTTTCTTGACATACGGAAGCGCTCGATAAAATTTGGTGCTCGTGCGGTCAAGTGTTTCGTCCTTTTTGTGTATGCACCGGTTGAGAAAATTGCGCCAATGGTTACCCACACAACTTCGTCAACCGATGTGCGAGATGTGTGAGAATAAAACTCGAAATCGATCTGTTTTCATCTCTGCCTGGCCAGGTCGGCATGTGTTCACGTACTCACTCTTCCAGGCGTCTCGTTTTGCGGCTGATATATAGTTGACCATTGCAAAGAAACTGAGCATTTTGTGTACAAAGTGTCAGTAGTTCTTTTAACGTCCTCACTGGCAGGTCTATCGGGTAGTTCGTATCGCGGATGCGTTCAGATAGTAGACGGTCAAATAGAGGAAAAAGTTCACTAAATATGACTCCGCGTTCGGGTGCGCAAATGTTCGGTTTCGTTAGTAACATTGGTTAGGATAGCTTTTGGAGGAATGGGGAATCCGAAACTAGCGTTAACGTGCTGAGGTTCAGCCTCTTACGCCAACCTAGGAAACCTCAAAAATTCTAAAGAACAGTTTCTGCACTGACCTTCTACCTGGAAGTATTCCTGGGGATGCATTGTCAGTCCACAGATGTTTCCTTTGTCTAGGAAGCTCATTTTACTTATGCTCTTTTATGAAATTCTAGAAGAACACCTTTTCAGGCTTCATACAGTCTAATTTGGAAATGAATAACGTTTACATGGGTTAACTTAGAAACAAGCAAATTACTGCACATCAACACCCTTCCCACCGTTCCAAATCGTCGGTAGTAAATCGCTTCAAAATATATAGAAAAATTGTCTTTGCAAATGGTTGTCTTGTGACACTATGAAGAAATTGGAAAATCTGTACTGTTTTTTTATCGAGATTTTTGTGAATGGTTCCATAACACGTTATTGAATTTGTGTTAAATAAGGATTAATTTCAATTTCAGTTTTGCAGCTGATTATTTTCAAGCCCGGAATTCGACCGGAGGAACAGAAGGGAGCGCCTCTCCTACAGCTCATGAAGGATCCGTACATACTCGTGGCAGCTGGTAAATGCACCCTGAGAATTTCGCGTTTTCGAAGATTTTTCTACATTGCGCTGACGGACCTCGAGGGACCTCCATAGAGAGTTTAGAATGATTTTACGAGATTTTGCAACCCCAACTAAATGAGGTTGACTCAGTTCCTTCCCGCTTTTACATACACATGGTAAAACCTAGAACACATCCGTTTAATTACTCAGTAGTATCTACTCAATGATACCGCATATTGTGCATACGGATGCAGGCTGAGCAACAGAGCTAGTGGAAGGGTTAATAGCAAAATTAGCGGCTCTACGACTAAGCACTACGCAGGTTCGCGAAGTAAATGATCTCTAACAAATTCCTTTGTCTACGAAAGTTTGGGCACAAATGCAGTTAGTGTTGCAGCGGATTCAAATTCTTACTCTAAACGTCCTTTCACCGCAGAATTCATTGCAAAAAAGCTGCGTCAGCTCCTAGGTAAAGCAAAACAAACAATGTCCACGAATTGTAAACTGGTTTGCAGAGCCCACCGGTACTCTGAAACATTGCGCACTTCGGATGCTATTGAAACACGATTTTTCTGGTTAGATGGCGACACCGGAGGCCATGGAATCATTTGTTCTAACTTTACTGACCCGGACACCTGTGATTGAATGACAGATTGAGAGATGCAGCTCTTTGCATCACCACACAACTTGCTTCCAGCTTCACACTGAGAGCAGATTTAAATTTTAATTTGTATGTTCCTGATTGTAGCCAGCAGAAACTGATTCGGCAAACCAGCTGGCTCATACTTCAAATCTCAGATGTCCTCGGCGAAAGTTAAAGTATGGCCGTGCCACAACAAAGATTAAATCAAAAAAATCAGAAGCTATTTCGACCAAGAGAAGGAAGCTGAAATGGTCATTCCAGGGTTGTCTACCAACCCAACTGTCAACCGCACGCTCTATCCAGAGTATTCCAGTCCGGCTTATTCTTGCCCCTGGCGCTTTTTGAGAAATTTTTGCATTTGGTCGATTGTAACGCATTATAGGTCGTGTTATTTGACTTACCTTGAGTTTGCCTTCTGTGGTTTTGCAGACTTGGCTAATCGCTATTACTGAATTAGGTGAATACCTTGTTGTGCATGGGTCGCAGGTACAGCCTTGAAGTGCTAGGTGGTTACAACCTATGTCCGATTTTTTGTGCAAGTATTATTGAACGGGAGATGTGACATATTTACCTGGGGTCTGGGATGATCCTACGACAATTATCGACGTGCATGCTCTTCATCGCTTTCTACTCAGTTAATCACAAATAATCGCCTACTAAAAACCAATTAAGTAGGCAATAACGGACAATATTTGACCGGGTCTTTAAAGGGTCCCTGACGTTTGGAAATATGGGCATCGCTGTGCTGGAACCCGCACTACCAATGTGGATGAAAAAACACATGAATTCGGACAACTGGGAACAGGGTATAGCCTTCCTACCCGCCAGCATCTCCTACCTCCTGAGCACAAATATCTTCGGTCGGTTCGCCTACAAAATGGGCTACTGGCTGAGTGCTTTCCTTGGGATGCTACTCTGCGGACTTTGTCTTATTTGCGTGAGTCTATTACATGAACTTCAGCAGATGAATGCTTTATTTGTTCGGTTGGCCCTAACGCGGAGGATGTTACTCACGTGAGGCCTTTCAGGGACTAGGAGACAGCCGAAAAGTCCTCATTATGGCCTTTTGCTAATATTTAAGCCTCTGGTGCGTCCTTCTATAGAAAGGCAATTTTTGAGTCCTCAACACAGATGAACATGAAAGCCAGTTTTTAAAACGAAGCTCAGAAACTACTAATAACTTATACCACGTTAATCGCGAGGTTTGGCGTTTAGTGGCTAGTAGTATGGGACATTACATGTTCGGAAAAGGGATCTTACTAGGAGAAATTAGAGGGAAACCACCCCCTGGGAAACAGACACGAGATTCAGATAGATTGACGACGGCAATCTTATTGACCAGATAAGCACTATTACATGCTTTACGCATGGGAACGAAAATGACTTCGTCTAGGGATAGGCGGAGCAGGGACTCATATTAAGTGAACAGCCTACGTCACCGCGGAGAAGGAGACAGGATCGCTGAAGCAAGTGTTTTATTAGCCTGACATTTCAGATTCTCACTCGAATTCATCATCAGAGACAGAGTCAGATAAGGATAGTGAATTGCCCAGGTGTTGCAATATTTGTAGGATGTAGCTGCTAGGCCGCTACATGCCTATCGCTGTTGGCAGCTCCCGAGTGCATCACAGCTCGACTGATCAGGTGTTGAGGTATGCCGTTGCAATGCTCCTGCATGCAAGATATCGGCTTCCACGCTCATCGCACGCCGCCGAGTGAGAAGCCGAAACGTCAGGCTAGTAAAGCCTTTGTTCGAGCGATCGTGTCTCCTCCGAGATTACTTCCTGCAACTCGCCTATTCGCTTCTATTAGCCAAAGCCCTTTTTAGAGCCAATGCCTGTATAACCTTTCCCCCTCGAACAATAAAACTGGGTTTTGCCCTGAAGGCAGTTATTCCGGAGGAAATGTCAATCTTGTGCAGCTAGAAACGAGGACAGAACTAGTGTTCTTCTTACGAATATTATTATTTTTCATGCCTTTAAAAATGCTTTCTCACATTCAACGCTTGCCGGCTTCTTTCATTGGTTGCAATCAGGGGTGAACATTAAAATTGACGTCCGCGAAGTTCAGACATAAACTGTAAATTGAGATTACTGTCACTATGTAGGCTGCGAATTTATGTAAGCGGATGGGAGATAGCAGATGTCCCCAAATTGATAATCAGAGGATAGGATTTTATTGTAAACATTTTATTTACTGGGTGCGTTTCAAACATCTAAACTGCATGGCACTTACATATCTGCCCGACTGCTATAAAACCAAATGGTAATTTGACAAATTTAGCCAGCGGTTCCCGTACCACTGGCACCTTGGGGGTGGACTAGTTTGTAGCAAAGGGGACTTCTATCGCACCCTCCTCGTTTCACACCTTCTAGGTCCAGTGTATTCCGACTACAGGACAGAATCAAGACGGCTTGGGGTGGGTGTACTAACGCCGACTGAAAAGGTAAAGTAGCCCGTCAACGCTTATTACGCAATGCCTAATCCCCATCTTGACAGGTGCCGAGCTCCATTGAAAAGACCTCGTGCCTTAGGCAAATGAAAGTGCAATAAGAGACCAATAGAGAGCATCCGGTAGGGTATCATCCTCAAATATGACCGGAGCCGAGGTATTCCGTCGATCTTCAACGGTTCAAAACGAAACTATTAGTTTAGTACAGCGGTTAGAGCACATAATCGATTGTCCACCATGAGCAACTCGACGCTGAATATGATATGGATCGGATTCAAACACTCTGCTACTTTTCAGGTAGTAAAACACTAGCAGGGCCATAAAAGAAGCAGAAATAACTATGGAGAGGGTGGCTTAACTCGGATTTTTTGCATCGATATCT
The DNA here is from genome assembly GCA_902702965.1 of Spirometra erinaceieuropaei. Taxonomy (NCBI): domain Eukaryota; kingdom Metazoa; phylum Platyhelminthes; class Cestoda; order Diphyllobothriidea; family Diphyllobothriidae; genus Spirometra; species Spirometra erinaceieuropaei. The sequence goes on along the minus strand of CACRXP010000041.1, from coordinate 903,326 downwards.
CCGGAAACCGACCGCTGATCCGGTTGTTTGGATTCTCAGTTAGTTATTGGATTTGTCTTGAGAAGTTACTAGCCTTTAAATCTAGAATACAGCACTAATCGCAGTCCCTTTCCCCCAATGTGCTGTCCTTTGAGGAGGAATCAAAGGAGGAATAAGCAGTGTTAGTCTGGATGTACGCAAGGGTTTTCGGGGAATAAGGTCGAAAGAGAGATCGTAACAAAGGAAAAGTCTAAATTTATTGAATGGCTGAGTATACCATAAAGTGGAAAATACTTCAACAGACTTACATACTAACGTTCTCGCCTAATTTTTCTGGCTAAAACCGACTATTTGTGACGTAAGGTCATCCGGTTTCTGCAATTGAGGAGTTCGATTAGCGTAAAAGGTGGTGCCAATCTGCATATCAAAGTTTTGCCCCTGAACTTACGGAAGGTGACTTATTTAGTGAAGAGTTACCCACAATTATCAAGTGTGTTTTCGATTATAAAGAATTCCTTAAATGGGGCTGTAATGCTGGTTGTAGTACAGCATAATCTTATAATAGTTAATTCTCGCCAGGGCGCCGACTTTTGAATGCGCTTCGTCACCGGTCGTGGAAACCACACTTGGTAAAAATGATTACCTATGTGGCGTGAATTTCCCACAATTATTTTCGATTTCTTCTTAAATTTGAATATATTTTGTGAAAAATATGCACAACATATCCTTTTTCATGGTAATTTAATAACAATCTAGGCCTTTTTCAAACTTACGTCCGAAGAAAAGGTATTCTTTGTCCTAAGGTACTTGGGAGCAAGAAACTTTTGACGTCTGGAAAATTTACCTCCAAGCAGTATTCTTTTGTCCATTTACCAATGCTCATTATAAAGTATACAACATGGTGCACCTAGATTGCACAATTATATGAATCCTAAAGTGCATCTTAGTACTAGCACAGTATGATTTTGCCTACATAAAAAGTAAGCAACTAGCAGTTTAGGGACTCTAAATCTTCACGGGGAGTGCTGAGAGACCCACTGAAGAGCCGAACCCCTTGCAGATGTGTCATGCAGCGGCAGAATATCGGCAAAACACACGTGTCTGGGCTTTTAACTAGTACCTGTGCTACACGTATGGTATCTTGTAGCCCTAATGCAAGAATATTTGTTGGACACAAAATTTCCAGAAATGGAAATTATTTTTAAAACTGAATGTTGTCCGTTCGTCGAGTATAAAGCGCAAAGAAAACGTAGTTTGCAGCTAAATTTGTACAAAAACGGATACCTTGGGCATATGTTCTATAAAATGCAGTTGATAGGTGTTTTGGAAGATTTTGAACAGTTCCTTTTGACGAATGGGAGAGAATATGCGCATCCCAGGTTCTTGTTTGAAAGAAAATGAAGGCGCGAACGCTGGGACAGTAGATTTATTGGCCTTCGACTTCGAGCTCGAACTGGAGTTCATCATCAGAGACTTCTTTCCGACCGGGTAAAAACGCACTGTAGCTAGCCCGAAGGTAGGATGCAAGAACTACGGCATCTCAGAGACCATTTAACAAAGAACGACCACCCAAATAGTTTCATCAGCCGCTGCATACGAACGCACACACGTCGGACAGACAGAAGAGAGACACCAACAATTTGGCACTCCCTATCGTACATAAAGAATGTGTCCGAGGCTACAGAACGCATTGCGTCAGAGTTAGGCGTGGGCATCGCTCATCAGCCGGCGGTTACCATGCGTAGCAGGATCATGAAAATGAAGGGTCGGTTGGACGCAGGCGAGCGATCGGGCGTAGTCTATCAAATCCCGTGCCATAACTGTCCCTGCCACTACACAGGCCAAACAGGACGACGTCTCAGCTCACGAATACTTGAACACAAACGGGCCGTTCGGAGAGGCGACCCACTATCTCAAGTCGTCACTCACACGCTGGAGGAAGGCCATGAGTTCGACTTTACCAGCACGCGGATATTGGCGTGAGCCGGCAACAAGACGGGGCGAGAACTGTTGGAGGCGTGGGTTCGGACACCAACTCTACCAATAGACTTGCATTACGCCCACGCAGTCAGGTGGCGCAGCTCACATCGCCGCGAAGTACAAACGGCGTCACCACGCCGGGGAACCATTGTGGGCCAGGTAGCACAAACCAGACCTAGTCACGGACGTTGCTCTTCCCCCCTCACGGCCCAACGATATAAATGTTCGCACGTTGCTGCACTCTAGCAGTCCCTGATTGTGAACTCCAGTTCGAGTTCGGAAGCTAAGGCCAATGAATCTACAGTCCCAGGTATCGTGCCTTTGTCTTCTTTTAAATTCATTTTGACCCCCTGAGGCGTTGAATTTTTCGCAATTGGGTTAAAATGAAATACATTTGAATTTTTTGAGGACATTGAAAACCATTGAGAGATTCACACTACAAAGGCAGTCTTTTTACCGAGTGCGCATTTTGCAGTTAACCGGAAAAAGTGCAATCAAAATGCGGTATCTTAGCGTAACTGACACATTCTGTGATTATTCTGCATGATAATAAATATTATGGCCTCACTTAAGTAACCCTTTCCAACCGTAAACGCATGTCATGTATTCAGTCAGTATTTCGTGAGCAATAGTCTCTTACTTCCTAGGGGTCCGGCATGTGTTTTATCGCGATTAGGCAGTGCCAGGAAGTCAAAGTGCAACTCACCATTCCCTTGCACGTCACATTGCCTTTTTTAGTGTAAAACCGTTGCTATAAAAATGCATGCTAGTGCTATAACTAAATTTTCAACTTCTAGGTCTTTGAATATGCGCCAGACAATATTAGTCGTGTCACGGATGAAGTCCTTGGCCGGATTAAGTCACTTAAAAAACACAAACGAGTTAATAAATCATGAGGCGGCAGATTTTAGCGAAGAATCTGATTTTTTAAGGTGCAATTTGTGTGCTGACTTCTAAAAGTTAAATGCTGGCGGTCTTGGCTGATGTTTGGCGGAGGCAAACAACGTAATTTGGTTTGAAAAAAGATATGCAAAAGAAAGCCAATTAAGAACCTAACTGACAAGAGTACTGAAATATTTAAAGTTTGCTGTTCACTAGCCCACAATCGTTATGGTTTAAATAGAGGTGATTGTTCTATTCAGACTCCACTTTTAGTCGCCGGGAATTTTAGATTGCAAAGCAACAAGTGAGAAACGTATTCATTCAGTTCTTGAATGTCTTGTTAGGTGCCTTTCGCCCGGACGTTGGGTCACCTGATAACGCCAGTCTTCGGACTCGGAGTAGCTATGGGTAAGTTTCTACCTTTGAACTTGTTTATTTTCCTCGATTCGCCTAAACTTAAGTGAACCTAGATGTTTTACTGAAGTATTAGGAAGTAGACATGTTTATCTAAATGGCTATGCTTCTGGTAGCTCTCGTGAGCCAAGAGCGACCCGCCTGCTGAGAGCATCACCGACTTGTATCACGTCATTATCATCTGATGTCTCTTAAGTAGTTAGCGGTGATCCTGGCGAAGAATTTAGTTCAAAAAGTAACATCAGAATAAGCCTCGTAAGTACAGCCCAAATTGTCCGCCATGGTAAGGTGTGGGATAAAGCAAATGCCAGGCCAACGAAGAGGGCGTTTTATAAAATAGTAGGAAGGGAGCTTAAGCCTAAAGGCAGACTAAATGCGGTCCAAGATGTTTTCCAATAGGTAGTTTTTGCCGCTCAATGCATAGGTGAGCAGAGATCGCCCGAAATGACATATAAAACATGTCTTTGTCGATGAAATATGCAAGCATATTGACCAATGAGAACTTGTGGTTAACAAACGCACACACTCGGTCGTTTCCCAATTATTGCAACCTCATTTTAACTAAACATGGGTCTCACGTTAAGGCAGTAACAGTTTTCTTCACCTATAAGCTATTCTTTTCGTTAGCCAATCGGAGAAAATTAGATAAAATATGTAGCGTTTAAGAGCAATATGGTGATAGTATCCCTAGTCAAGGAGTGAATATTAAAACAAACCGAATTTTACTACCGTGTAAGTTCAATGAGAGCCCACCAGTGTTTCTATATGCGCAGCAAATGCCTGACATTTTTTTAAAGGGACGAGTGACGTTCTAGTATTTTCTCTCTTTACTGGCAGTGTGTTTCGCAAGCTTTACCAATACTTGCCTACCATGAGAGCGAATTGCTATTCGGGGTAACCTTGTGAACAGTAATCCTCTTATGGAGCATGCGCATCCTGCACACGGATGACATACTCTCTTCAAGCCTATTTTCCCCAATGAAACCTAATGGATTCTTGACACATACTCATAGTCAGCTCCCACTAGGAGGTAACGACAAGGCGCACTTGATAATAGACACGATATGCATGTACCCACAGTGTAGGGTCTTAGTAGAGGGATTTGGTGAAATCATAGGGCCTTCACTTTCTTTGTGCCAGTCACATAACCAACATCCAATATGCGCTTTTTCGCGTTTGAGAGGAGCTGGTGGGGGAATTTGCAGACTTACAAAACTATTGAATGATTCAATCATTGAGGCATCGGCTGGGGTTGAGTTATGCCCAGCATGCAATTTTTTTCCTTTTTTGAGAATATTTTTTTAAGATTGAGCACGAAAATATGGATTTCTAAAATCCAGGGGAGGGGTTAGAATTAGGATAAGAGTATATGCGAAGGTTGGGGTTAGGGGATTAAGGACTATCAAAGAAGAGGCGTTCACCGGGAGGGGTGTATTGGAGGTCCGACGTCCCGAGTAGTTGACGCGTCAACCCATCTTCAGAGACTGGAAAGCCCTACGCACAGCTCCCCTTATATGGCGCACTTTGTTCAGTGCGTGACCCGCCAATGTCGCCAGTGTGGCTATATCCAACCCGCATGTCACCGCGGCCTGACTCGCCCCCGTCGGCCGCGGTGATGACTGACGGCCCCGATTGTCCCGCGCCGTGACTGTCCCCCGCTAAGAAGGTTCGTAAAGTCAGATAGGGGGGAGGCAAATTGACGTGGCGGTTGACGAAGCAGCCGGTGGACATCCAGGCTTCTTGCAATTGCCTTGCTGTATGATCACTGTCCCGGCCCACAATCTCAACGGCGTCAAAGTCGAAGATGTGTCCCATTTGCGCGGCATGGGTTGCTACCTCCGACTTTGGGCCCAACCTTCGCACGACCAACTTATGCTCGTACATTCGCGTTTGTAGCCGTCAGCCGGTTTCCCCAACGTACTTGTACCTTCCACAGCTGCATTGAAGTCGATAGACAACGACCGACATCTCCCGCTTAGGGATCGGATCTTTTGGCCGCATCACTTGGCGGTGGATTGTTGAGTCAGGCATGTGGGTAACACCTATTCCAAGTGGTTTCGGAAACCCCTTTCAGGAACAGAATGCTCCACCACGAGTTTGACTGACTATGCTCTTCATTCCGTTCCTTTGTTTGCCTTCGGCTCCGTTCAATGAATGCCCGCGGATAGCCGTTGGCTCTGAAGAGTTCTTGGAGGAGCTTTATCTCGTCCACTTTATTGGCTGGCCTGCTACAATGAATTTCTACCTGTCGGTACAGCATGCGTACACAACTTTATTTGTGTTGTAGCGGGTGGTTGCTGTTGTAGCTGAGCATGTGCTGTCTCTGAAGATGGGTATGACGACTCAACTACTCGAAGGGTCGGACCTGCAGCCAACCCCTTCCGGTGAACGCCTCTTCTTCTTTTGATATGCCACCTGGGAATCGCATTTTCACTACTATTGAATTAAGGACTATGCTAAGGTGTTAAGGGCTAGGTGGGGTGGGACTTCGTCTAGGCGGAGTAATTGGCCACGCGGGGAGCGCACTGGTGAACACACTTCCCAACACCCGGGTCAGCGTGTCAGATGGTCGAGCAGCCATCACGCCAACATCCAACGCACGTGATGAAATTGCAGCAATTAACGACGCGAATATCGGCCATCACGCCACGGGCAACGATCCCGGATGAAGGGGAGGGAGCCGTGAATATTCATAGCTATGTGGTAGCATGGCTACTGCATCCTATAAACACTGCAGCCGCATGTGCATGAGCCACCCTTATCTGCTTATGTCTCTGATGATGGATTCGAGCAGGAATCCGAAACGTCAGGCTAATAAAGCTGTTGTCCCGGCGATCGTGTCTTCTTCTTCTTCTTCTTCTTCCTCAAGACTGCTTCCTGGGACTCGTCTCTTCGCTTCTATAGGTGGGGTAGAGTTAAAGTCAAAACCAGAGCCCCAGTGGAATTTATAGCGAGGCCATCCTCATATTCCTGTGCTCGACTTTTATAATTTTCAATATTTTAGGCGGCTAACCGTTCAGAGCCCTCGATAGTTTAAGTAAAGGGCCTTGAAGATGAAAACTCTACTTAGCATAATCGCATATCTGTGTCTAAGATTTTTACCTTCTCGCGCCTTTCCATGCGACGGTTTTCTACGAAGAGTTGACCAAGCAAGCCTCTCTTTAAACGCTCCTTAAAAGGATGGCATGAAAAATATAGTGTGAAGACCACTGTAAGTCTCTAATGACAAGACGCACTTTTCAGGTAGGTGTTGTCGGCGGCTTCTAGAAGTGGCTGATTTCAATGTCTGCTTTTACTCGAATGCTCGAAACAATTTCATTTTTCAATTTAGGCATGGTGGATGCTTCAATGATGCCACAGATGGGTTGCTTGGTTGACCTTCGTCACGTTGCAGTGTACGGCAGTGTTTACGCCATTGCTGATGCGGCCTTTTGCATGGGCTTTGCGATCGGTAACTCTCACCTACTTTTTCGATGTTTTCGGCAGCTAAAACGATTTTTTGGCTTTATGCTTAAAAAGGGATTTATTGTTCTCTGTAAGACTTTTGAGGAGGTATTATATTTGTCACGAACTTTACGCAGAGAAAGACCCATACAATTTGTATCACCTCGTACTCGTGTAATCCGATGAATACGGTCCACCAGTTGACCAGTGCGGTTTCGGTCTAATGATACCATCACCTAGCCCAAAAATTCCTCCCATCTGTATCGTGGGATAAATAAAGCCGCGTGAAAGTAATCAATCTTGAATTGACTTCCGCCAATGTGTGATGCCACGCTTTGACGGAACCGAATTAACTTAGTGTGGATGTATCAGAATCCGGAGTTATGACGTCCAATAGGACAGTAATGGCGATGGTCTTTGTCTGCACCATACCCCGAGGATCGATTAGTTGTGACTGGGACGAATTCTAGATTCAGATCTTAAAGCGAAAATTCTGGTGGAAATCTCCGTGCCGCAACCAGGACAGATCGAAGACCGCTACTGCTTCGCGAATATACATTTAATCGATCACAGTCGACAGAGGGAGGTCCCGGTGGTCATTTTTTGGGTGATGGTAAGGCCCATGAGCAGGACCATCTGAATTATCTGTGTAAATCGTTTCTACTTATTTCATTTAGGTAGCTGGATATACATCAGCAATTAACGAATGTTAGTCAGCTAAACGTCTATGCATGACTAACGACATAATGGAGGGCAATGTCCAGCACTTTGACCTGCCCGACGTTTCCAACGCACAACCAGAGACAGCTATGGATCCGAGAAATAAAGGCATAAGTGATTCTATAACCAAACCCTCTGGAATTCCTGAACGGATCTGGGGAAGTCGCATTCGGAGAAACTGGGTAATTTCTCTCGACGCAGATACCCGGAAATGAAGTAGCAATTAGAGCGAAATAGGGAGGAAGTATGTGACGCCAGTTTTCAGCTTACAGTTCGCTCAACGAGACTCAGCTACACCTTTAGGTTAGACCGACATTTTTGCTAAAGGTGACAATCTCATGAGGTGCAGACTGTTTGAGTCTCTGTTCTTCGGTCCATAGTTCACTATCAAATGCAATGATCTCCCCCCCCCCCCAATCTCCCCTTATATATTCATCGCACAGACTTTGTCTGGGCAAAGTAATCAATCATGCGTCGGGCGCGAAGACGAATACTGCCTTAAATGACAGCGTTGGTGAGCCAAGTGACAGAATCATTATTACGTCAATAACCAACACTGGTGATGAAATTGCTGCCATTAGAGAATCAGGTGCTGACGATAAAGAAATAATTAGATCATGTACGGTCATGTGCGATGAAAGCGAATGTTACCAATTTTGGCACGTGTGTGTGCCGTCATAGCAACCGCACGTACCCCTATTTGTTGTTGTCGCTGATGATGAACTCGTAGGTGAGGCCGAAACGTCAGACGAGGATCATTTTCGTTCGAATGATTGGGACCACCCAGAACCCGTCTTTATGGACGTATTTGAAGTGTTTCTGTCCAATGCCCAGTAAGTTGACAGTTTCCATAAAGACAATGATTTTAACTTATACATATGTGCCGGTAATCCAATACCGGCAGACATATCAAGGGTCGTAAGTCTCAGTTGAAACTTCTAATCGCCTGTAAGTTGGAACGTGAAGTTTTTTAGTAGCCTTTGGTTAATAGTGCGGTAACGATAAACCATTACGAAAATACTAAACACATTTTTATTATCACCCATAACAGGTCCCGCAGTCAGCGGAAGTTTAGCCCAGTCGGTTGGATTCAGCTGGTGAGTAAGATGTTGTTTGCTTTCCATTTTATAACCTGTGAAGTGGAAATATTACGAGGACGCAGAGATTAGACTTAAAATGACCACAGACCTAAGTGACCATAACTTCTGAAGTCGTAAAAAGTAGTTCAAGCTGTAATATGCATCAAAAGGCACTCCAGTCACCTCCGAGATACAGGAGTGAGATAAGACTTGAGGGCAAAGTTTTATTTATCAGTACCACGAAATTAATGATCCAGACGTTTTAAAATGATCAATTATGGCGCATTCACTGCACGCATAAAATTTCTAAAAGGCTCTGAAGAATGATTGGCAAGGGTATGACACGTAACCCCTGAAAAGACCGTAGTTAACTGTGGCTCTGACGTCAACCATTACCATGGCTGTAATGGGGAGTCCTAACTCTTGACCTGTGAGCATTTAACGAAAACTCGAACCTTAACCCCAGGCCTTAAATCCCTAACCTGAACTCATAGTCCTAATTCTTAACTCAAATCCAAGCCTTAACCGCAAATCCAGACTACAACCTAAGCCTAACGCCCTCAGCCCTAGGCATAACCCCACTCCTAACACTAACCCTAACTCCAAATATATCGCTAACCGTAGCCTTGAGCCCCATCCGGGCGCTTTTTGCGTTGATAACGCTGGTAAAGATGAAAATCCGCGTAACACATAACCCCGTCGCTAACCTTTTATGAGGCACACGGTCATGAACCACAGAATGGAAGTACCGACAAAGACAGTGGAGACTGGAATGGCCATTTCATGTTTATTAGTCATCGTCAGCCAGTTGAGATGGGCAAACCCTGGGGCTTTGTCCCACGACCCCTTGGTTGGAAGCCCAACGACTCTAACCACTGAGCCACGGGCTCGTGACCCAGGGGGTTACATACCCTATCCTCACCGAATAGTTCAGCATATTGCGGGGGTAGGCAGCTCCCAATCGAAATGCGACATGTGACTGATCAACGGTTACTTTCGCGCAGATGCGTTGGAAGGAGCGTAGCTCACTGTAATGCATATCACAGAGAGCGTTCCAACCATCGATTCAATTTCGTCGGCTTTCATTGTATTGTGAATGCGCAAAGGGGTTCGAATAAAAATGATGAAAGCGCATATGTCAGAATGATTTTTTTAACTAATTATATTGATTTGAAGAAAAAAATGTATGAAAACCTGAGATATTCCGCCATAAAGACCACATAAAGACATTTTTTCAAAACACTACATGTCCCTTGTCATACTGCCCAGTTAGGCGAGCTACTTCGCATGGACGTTTCGCGAAGCCATTTTATGTTCTTGCAAAGCTTAATAGTTTGCGCGCCAGACGCGTCTTGCAAACAGATCTGCAGTGCATGCAGGTGGTGGGCTGCCTATAAGAACTTTTAAATACCTGCTTCGAAATTTTCAAATAGGCTCTTTTTGCTTGCATCTTTTAACACCGTAATGCATTGACCTAACGCACGCTACAACTGCAGTGTTTCTTTATAATTTGAATCGTAGTAGAACATTCTCAGCAAACAAGCCAAAACAATGGAATCTTAAAGATCGAGATTTGAGTTATAATATGATGATTGTAGACAGTTCATATGGATAGATGAAAGATGCGGCGGTATGTTGGACCTATGGCAACGTCGCATCGTCATACAAGGAGAGATGCGCGTCTCCGGATAATGAAGTCCGGGAAGGCACAACTGACGTACTTAATCGGAAAATAGGAATGGCGAGGGCAGGATGCTGTGATTCATACACACTGTAAGTTGGGCGGCAGATTGCAAGTCCGAGTTAACGGCAGATAACGTGTTATGGTTGCGGTCCAGAGGTTGAAAAGTAAACACTATCGACTGAATGTGTTTGAATACCTTCCTAATGCGCATCAGTCACGAGCTGATGATTAGAACGGCTCACCAGAGTGCCAATCCCCGAAGAACCTTGCCAGGTAATTCGCTTGACGACGACCTGGCATTTAACGTCACAAAATAGAGGAGTAAGCTTCTTAAATTCCGAACAGCCCACTGCTTCTTCAACCGCCTCTTGGAAACTCTCTCACCGTGGTGCTCTTAAAAAGCCTAAATTTTGGTAGTTACTAGATGGGTAGAAGGAAAAGTACTGGTTATCATGCTAGACAGTCAGTAGTAAAGCCGACATGAAATCCTTGATCACTACAAGTAATTTGCAGACAAGTACCAGCAAATGTTTAAATCACAGAAGTGCATAAAATAACTTAAAACAGGATCACAGTGGTGACTTTCGCGCGATTTCATCTTGTACTCAAGCGGGCTTGCAATGAAGTTATCGCATCTAGCATTCTCACCAACAACCACGTCCCAAAGGATCGGCACAGTCGAGAGGACAAAAGGGTTTTTGTGAACGTAGTGGCGGATGCATCCAATCCCGCATCTTCGCGCACCACACACGTGCCAAGTCTCAAACTTGTGCGCGTTGTGCTCCAGTGTGTCGGACCGTATGTTATGTCCCGATGTGGAGGTTGAAAAGAAAGAAAACGGGTTTTGCGAACAACCACTTTACGCTGACAGCCTGCGTAAAACTGTTTGTAACACGACAAAATTAGTCTTATTTACGTGGAGCCCCAAGCGTTGCTGAACATTCCGGCCCTCAAGGTGGTGGATGGGCCGTCTCTTGCGGGGGAACCTCTCGGGGAAAATCTAGAATGTTCGACCGGCTATTGATTGGCCCGCGCCTGTATCACGCGTACTCGATGATGCGCTGCACACTGATTGGTTGTTTGATTTGACGCCTGTCCGCTTGGTTTGCAGCGCTGTTCATGGTCACGTCTTCCTCTCGCATGAGGCCATGACTCCATCCTGTTTACGCTCTCCTTAACATAATCACACACTAAATAGAACTCGTATAAAGGGCGTATGCAGAGGGGGCAATGACTGTCAGTGGAGAGCGTTCCAAGCTGCGCTTTTAAAACAGCTGTGTGTAGTCGTGGCTCTTCAGCGCAGAACGGTTCGTTTTTGTTGGGGGGGCGGGGACAGGCCTGAGGGTAGACCGAGCTTCCCAGAAACAATTCAGCCGCATTGCTTTGCTCATGCCAATAACGTGTTTTTAAACGCCTTTAAGGGTTAAAATTAAGGATATACTGCTACAGGTATATGCTGGTTTTGCGTGCATAGAATGCTACCCGAATTTTTGCCAATGAGATGAAATGACGTGGAGCGTATGCACACTCGACCTTTGTCCCCAACACTAACGCGGCAGAGAAGGAAAACACGACCGGCCACGAAAAAGTGTGCTCGGAAACTGCAAGTCAAGTCTATCTGGAAAGTAACGCGTATTTATAACATCGTACTGGGGTTCGTTTGCAATCGGCCCAATGCCCTTCGGGAAGAACATTCTAGACGACCTAGTCGATAATTCGAATGTACGGATCGATCAGGCTCGAGGGGAGCAGCCAATGGCGAGGCGCTGCGATCATGCTGACAACACGCGAGAGGAAAATGCATGTGGCCCCCAGTGACTGACTGGCACTTGTTTTTGGGAGTGTAGGTACTCCCAACAATATCATCAATTGGGACTGGAATAAAGGGCATATGCAGAGGGAACAGTGACTGCCATAGGACCGAGCAGTTGCGTCGGTGGAGAACGTTCCGAGCTGAGGCATTTAACTCTGCCGGTGTGTGGTCTTGGCTTCGTAGAGCGTAGGGCATGACACGGTTTGTTTTTGTTAGGAGCTGGGACAGACCCGGGGGGGGGGTAGACTGAGCTTCCCAGAAACACTTCAGCTGCATTGCTTTGCTCATGCCAATAACGTGTTTTTAAAGGTCTTTAATGGTTAAAATTAGGGACTTAATGCTCCAGGTATCTACTGGTTTTTCGTGCATAGAATGCTACCGCTTTTTGCCAGTGAGACAGACTTTCCAGGCGCGTAATGACCACGGCTGTGCTCTTGTCTTGTCAGGACCGTCTGGGGCATAGCAATTGTGAGTCTGGTGTACGGGCCATTCCTGCTTTTCCTGCGAAATCCCCCAAGACGCGAGGAAACCCAGGTAAACTGCGTAAGTTGTTGCTTTCTGCTGCGAAATAGCAACAGTCGGTTCACCGCAGTACATCGTAATGCAAAGGAGGCAGCCTTAACGTTAGGAGCAACTAAATCAGGGAGAACGCGCGTGATTTCACGCACAATAGTATGCTTGCAACAGTTAACGCTTTGTGAGGAAGGAGACACAATCGCTGGTCCCAGAGCTTTATTCTCCTGAGGATTCTTGTTCGGACCCGTCATCAGAGACAATAGCAGATACCCGTATCTGTTATTGTCTCTGATGATGGGTTCGAGCATGAATCCGAAACATCAGGCAAATAAAGCCCATGTCCCAGCAATCGTGTCCCCCTCACGACACCTTCCTGGGAATAGTCTCTTCGCTTCTTTTGGTAGTTGAATCTTTCCCAAACTAAGGACAGTGCTCAACCTTGCATTTATTCGGTTGAGTAGGCTGCTATTAACCGGAGCATAAGGGGGAGGTCTTATAAGGAAGAGACGAGCTCAGAATCCGGAGTTACGCGTTTCCGGATGCAATAGAAATGAAGCAGTCACCCCTCTGCTTCACCACAAAGCCCGGAATGACAAACCCCAGAGCAGTAGTTTGCCAATGTGGCCATATAAAATCCTAAAAACTGAGTTAAAAAGCACACGTTTTTTCAAACTAGGGAAATGTGGCTGATTCTGAAAACACCTGTGCATTTATTGCAGTGTGCAAATCAACAGCTGGTGGCATTGCTTTTTGTCTCACCTCTTAGTTTAGATGCGTGTGTCTAACCGGAATACTTTTCTTCCTATATTTGACAGTAACATCAGAGGAAGTATTTGATATTACTGGTCGTTTGCTCTAAGTGCATTATTCATCTAGGTTCCTTAAACAGTTGTCAGTACTTTTAAAAAGACCAAAAAAGACAGCGTTTCAATGCGTAGCAGCGCGAAACATGACAGCAATCTAGCTCTGAGTTAGAAGCTGTTTAGAAATCTTTGTTACCTACAGTCAGACACGTTGGAAGTTTAGGTGCTTGTGTTGTGCGCCTGTTTTCAATGACCTCGTGAGCCACTGTAATTCTTTTTATATGTATTTTGCATAAAATGGACAAACAAAACACCCATTTCGCAGGCCTTTCGGGTGGAAAATTGCGGATTTTATAGTCACTGTTATTAAAGGGAAATCACTTTCGAAGATGAAAAATTACTGATTAATGTAGATCATTGAGCAAAACGGGTCTTTACGGATGTTCATAAGAATTCCCTTGAGAATCTTATGACTTTCGGAGGTTTATAAAGTGTGGATCCGCTTTATCGCCCACTTCCAAGTCTCCGAAATCTTAGGTAACAGTAGTCGGAATAACAATGCCCCAAAAGTCTCGAGGCAATGAATGATTAAAAGATAAATACACCTTTCTCATTGTTTAATCTTAAGAAGAGCATACCTTACTGCAAAGATGAATAGTAAAAATACACTTATTTACCGTATTTAGGGGACGCTCATGAGGTAACGCGGCATGAAAGATAGTTTGAATAATCTACAGCACGCAAGTAACCACTCTTCCAAAATTCAATTTTGTCACACGACTTAAACGATCATTAGACAAAAGGCAGCGGACTGCAATAACACCGCTGTTGTATTCCCTCCTAATTATTACTTTAGTCGGCGTAAATAATCCTTCTTAACTTGGGACCTGCTTGATGCGCATACTGTTGGGAATATTTTAAGTGGTCTTGTGGACGTATCATATCAGACTCGCAGTTGCCACGAAGTTATTGTCGAGCATTGAAGCACAGAGCGCACAAAGATGATGCTCGCATTGCTAAGAGGTCCAATCCAACATTTGCTCTTTCGGACACAGTAAAAAGCACATTTTTTAAATCTAAACCCATGTCCCTCGCCAGAAACAGACCGGTTGTTTAACTCTCAATAAGTCCGATTCACGACCTTTCTTTTGCTTGCATTATAATAATTACATCCCAGGTGCTTTGTCGATCTTCTGCGTTGCGTGAAAAAAAATTTTAATATCCTCAGAAATTAATGCGAGCCCATTCCTCAGAATGAAGCTTTATAAGTCTTTCTTTTATCAGCCCTTAAAAAAGATGAGCCCAGTGAAACCGATTAGCAGTGGACTGGAGTACGATCCAACCGAAGGGGGTCTTAAGGCCTACGGCTACGAGGACTGAGGAAGTTTTGTGAATGCACCCCACAAGGGACAGAAAGAGTGATTCTGCCAACTGACAAATTTTCCGAAGGGGTTGCCAAGCGCACTGATGTTCGACTGAACCTTTACTGAGAATGACAAGATCCTTCGGATTTCAACTTTTTCCTCTTGTTACTGTTGTTTTTGGAAGAAAGATGTTACATGAGATTTGTAATTTATTGTCCGCTCCTTCCCCAAAATGAGTCTGAAAGACGTTTTTAGGGGAAGCTACTTAAGTGGCATGCATTTTTAAAATAAGCTTTATGAGCCATTTACGCCACACGGAAAGAATAAAAACATCTATTTCTCAGATGATTGTTTTTGCATTTTACGTTTTTTCACTACTTATTTATGAGCGGGAGGTCTCGGCGTGTAAAAGCATTACATTTCCTCTGCATTTGTGAAGATAATTCGCGTTTATACGTGCTTATTAAGATTCCAGTAAGAATACTATGAACATTTTCAAGCAGAGAATCGCAGAGAAGACGTTTTAAGCCTCATAAAATATACATCTTGCTTATCCACGAGTACTAGACAATCGTAACCAGTATGCCAACCATCCCAAAAGACTCATAAAAACAAACATTTAAAGGACAAAAGCATTTTTCTTCAGTGTTAGACTCTAAAGGGGGGGGGATTTTCGAAAAAAGTCTGCGAACAGTTCATTTTTGTTCTTTTTATTTAGGAAATGCAACTGATTCGATATTACCATGGGGGATATACTGAAAACCGACACTATTGAAGCAGCCATTCTTTAACAATGTTGATTACTTAACTGGTCGAGAAGATCTGTTGTCGAGTGCTGGCACACTGGCATGCCAGGAAAAACCTCGCGACTATGTCCCGTGCTAACTAGTATTCTAATCTAACGCAGATAATTCTTCCAACTGAAGCAATGTTTTTCCGAAATAAATTTGAATAAGGCAAAGGCCATAAAGCATGCAGAATTTACTGACGCCATGCATTTCGAGGCCTCTCATTCAGCTGCACACGGTCATTGCATATTTATATGACCAGGTAAACTGTTCAATCAGCGATCGACCTAAAGAGATAAAACGTGATAGATAACATGAAACACTGGCCTAGTATGCAGGTGCGCAT
The DNA here is from genome assembly GCA_902702965.1 of Spirometra erinaceieuropaei. Lineage (NCBI taxonomy): Eukaryota > Metazoa > Platyhelminthes > Cestoda > Diphyllobothriidea > Diphyllobothriidae > Spirometra > Spirometra erinaceieuropaei. Next base: position 887,514 of record CACRXP010000041.1, on the reverse strand, counting down.
GGCAAGGGGGAGGGGGAGAGAATCCATCTAAGCATGCGAGTTAGGATTACAGTGAGAACTTATCAGGCGTGATTTAGAGTGCAACGCGCGGGCAGCATTCAGTCATGCCGGGGAGAAGTGGGGGCGAAATGAGAGGACGTATATGGATCGGGGTTTTGTCCATTATCGATTCTTCCCATGGCAGTGCGAGGTTCACCACGTGGTCCAACTGCTTACAGAGTTTTGGTTTCCTCTGGCGTATTGCAGCGACTTCTGCAAAGCGCAAGAGACGCCCGGTCGTCGCCAAAAACAGGACCTTGAATGCAACCATTGGGTCCGCCGTATAGCCCGTGTCCAATAGGTGTTTTGTAATTGAGATCCTGGGTACATTATTTTCCGCCTTAAGCAGCCACTTCGGCATGTGTTCAGCTGACTGAGCTGCCAACTGCTTTTGCGTGCGCCCAATGTACTTGCATCCGCAACTACATGTAAACTCATAAATACTGTTTGATGTGGCGTGCATAGGCAAACTGTCTCTAGGTGGTCTAACTAGAATGGCCGTGGTAGCGCTTATGAACAACAAGTTAGAGGCGGCATACTTCCTTTCGATTGTGCACCAAAGTCGTCGCCAGATCACTTTTGACACGTTATCACCCTTAAAGAGGAGGTAGATGGTTACTGGCTTTTGTGGCACAGATATTTCTTCAGGAATTCTTTGTATGGGATGGCGATATTTATCAATGAATTGTCCCGGATATTCGTTTGCAAGAAAAACGCTCATTAGGAAAGTGAGTTCGCCATCAATCGTATCTGAGGAGCAGATTCCAGTGGCTCTGTTGAACAGGCACAAAACCAAATTCTGCTTTCTCTGAATTGGAACGAAACTGAGGAAGTGCATGTATTGTCCTTCCCAGGTGGGTTTTTGGATAGATGGATCTATGAATAGAACCATCTGCCCGCCTACGTACAGGAATATCCAGGAAAGACAGTGTGTCGTTCTTCTCATGCTCGATCGTAAACTTGATCTTTGCATGTGTCTTGTTCAGAGCCTTAAATAGTAGTTCGCCGTCGCCTGGGTTTTTGACTACGGCGAAAATGTCATCCACATATCGCCTACAGAATGAAACTCCTTGTAGGTTTCGGGCTAGTTTTCGTTCGAGATTCGACATGGAAATGTCCGCTAGGACTAGCCCCAATGGACTGCCCATAGCTACACCGTCGATCTGTCCATACAGCCGCCCGCTGAACAAGAACTGTGCATTCTTTACGCATATCTGTAGTAGTTCCCGCAGTTGCCCTGATGGCAGACATGTTTAACCAGATGCGCGTTCGAGCATACTGCAGCAGATGTTTCAAATGACCCTGCAGCCGTAGTCTAGAAGAGTCCGTGATTGGGCTGTTAGGATCGCAGTTGATCATAGGGGTCACTGCTAAATGATAGGCCCATAGGCGCGAAATCCGCGATAGTGATGCTTCCATGAGACAAGAAACTGAAGGCGATTGCGTCACCTGTAAGTTTTCCGGCTAGGCTATCAAGCATACCGATAATGGACTGCACCTTCGCGGGAACGACAAAGCCCTCTGGGGTTCAACCAGTTCCTGTCGTCACTGTTTGATTTTGGAAGGAAGGTGTTGCCTCATGTTTGTAAGTCATTTTTCCTGTCATTCTCCGAAAAGGTTTTGAGCGGTCGAGCCCTAGGATTATTATCGACGTATTATCACTTTTAAGTTATGCCATATTTCCAGCTAGAGGTTTAAGCCGACATGAACTCGACAAAAAACAACACAAGTGGATATTCAGTCAGCGCTTTAAAACACTAAAGTAGAAAAATTGTTCGAACGGGAGTTTTGTGCCGAAAAGCGTTATCCATGCGGTAGGTGAGGAAAAGTAACAGAAAGTGAACTTAACTGTAGACACACTTTGATATTAAAATTAATAGCGACGTATGGCTTAAATTGCCATGAATCGTCTTCAGTAGCAAGCTGGCGGGCGGACAGAATGGGATCGAGTGAGATCCTAACCACAACAGTGAGGGACAACCGCCCGCTTGACATGCTTACATACCTCACTTCATAAGGCCTATGACGTACTGATGATTGGTAACGATCGTGAAACAGCTGTCTGCGTTTGGCCTGTTGCACAGTTGGCGAGCTGCCTATGGATCGTCTTCTGTCAGTTAACCAGCTTCATCACCAATTTTCGAGGCTCTCATGACTGCATATATTTCTGCAGAGTTGTAGATGAAACAGACATGCTCTTGATAGTTCTGTAACAACACTTCCTATAGACTGTCGACAGCTTGGCAAGGCCAATTTCTTAAATTGAAGAAAAACTTACTCCAATGAATGTTGAAACAAAAATTGAGCACATTTTGGTGTGGGAATTGGACCTCTAAATTACATATTTCACAAAGCCGCCTGATGATATAATCCCAAATGATTTCCCAAAATGTATGATACTTTCTTGTAAAAGTGGAATATATCCAGTGAAAAACGGGATAAGACAGTAAACAAATGATATTTAAGCCCCGTTTTCCCGGGATAAATTTGAACAAGGCAAAGGCAACGAAACATGTAGGTGAATAGACGATCACGAAATCTTATGACGTCGTTAAGTTGTGCATGTTTCGCTCCCTTTGTTTTGATCAAACGAAATTCTCTTGAACGGTGACTCAGTCGTATGAAAAAGTTTGAATTAGATTGCCCAACCTGGCAACGTCTGTTTTGCATAAAAATTGGAAATAAATGTTCTTAAAGTTGCGAAAATCTCCATGGAGCAATTCAGAAGAGCACTTGGCGAGCATACGCGTGCTTTCGATAAATTCTCACAGGGCCTGTACATTTATATAGGAACGAGGTACAAAATGAGACGTGTGAGCGATAAGAGCAATCGATTACAGTTCGTATTTTCATAAAAACGGGGTATGTGAATAGGGGGGAAGGGGGGGTGAGGAGGCAGTAAGTGACAGTGGGGGTTAGGTAGAGCCGTGTCACAAGGGGGGGGCGGAAGAGGGATGGTGGCGCGGAGACATGCATACAGTTAATCGAACCTTGCCAACGGTAGACGCGGAACGGGCAATAGGTTATTTTAGCGCGCACAGGACCGACTTCTGTAGCCTGATGGCAGTCGCTTATGCTTCTGTGATCTTCTGGTACGGAGGTCTGTCTCCGGAAACAAAACGGCCACGGCAGCTGCAAAGCAGTGTGCTCCACCCAGGACCAGCACTGACTATCAATGCTTCTTTACTCAAGGACTGGGTATGTACACTCGGTGGGCTAACTCATGAAATGTCAACCGAAATTTCGAAATGCACTTTGGTTTAGAAAAGATTAATTAAATAGGGTTTTAAAACCAGTCCTTATGTAAAATTATTTTGTAGTAATTTGGTTACCTCAGGTTGTTGGCTTTCGAAAGAACATCTTTTTGACTGCATACGAAAACCATACTCTGTAAAAAAGGACTAATTAAGTAGCATATTTTTTTCTCGTTGATTTTCGACGCCCTTAAAAATATAATAATATTTCGTGGAAAACATGCATAAAATTTTCATTTTTTGCTCATCCGGTGGAAAATGACGTCTCCTTCCAATTTTACACTCAAAGGAAGGATGCAATTCGGTCTTTAAAAACTTCTCCAGTTCCCAAATAAATTTGAATCCGACTTGCCGTTACATTTGCATTCAGGGTTTCCAAACGACAACCCGTATATTTTCCGCGTATGAAAACTATATATTTTTCTATGGCATTAAAGGAGACATTGTGGAGTTCATAAAATTTAGCGGCGGATTTAAGCCATATTGTTAACTTTTCAAGCCACATTGGTAAATGCAGAGACATGACGTTTTATGAACGTCAGAGGACACCAGATTGTTCACTTGAGCTTAAATAACCTTTGTGCTTATGGTGCTTACGGTACGACATGAGAACCTGGTTCTTGGTTTCACATCAGTGCGCTAACAGGTTACAAAAAGCGCAGGCTCACGGTAAAGCATGCCATGTGTTTAACTCTCCGGTTTTATCAAGAAGGGACTGCAATTTGAAGGTTTTAGCATGACCATTCCGCATAAATCGTTCATGGAGATAGTGAGCTCACGTATTTCGTCTCCCGAAGCGCTGCATTATATTTGAATCACGTTCAATAACCTCATCAGCCATAGGATCGTGTCTGTGGAATCAAGGGAATGGGTACATGCTTCCTGACTTCTTGTAGAGGTTTTTCAAAATTATATAGCACAGGTTTTATGTAACAAATACGCATCGAAACACCGGGTATACATGTCACTCATTGGTCTTCTGCCGACTGTCTAGTGAGATTTTACTCATCAGACTACGAACACGCGTGAGAGGGTTGACAAGCTCCGGCAGCGGTGCCTGCATGGAAGAGGAGACGACTCTGGGGTCTGCATCCCACAGCACTTCAGCGCATTTCCTCACCAGAAGCGATTTGATTTGCATTTAAACTGCCACGGTACGCTAAAAGCTGTGGCCTGGAACGCGTTGACGACAGACGGGATAACTCGGTCCTCCCCTCAGGACGAAGAATACGGCCGCAAGCGTTCCTTCCTGATGCGAATTCTATGGCACTCGCATTCACCTGCGTTCTAAGCCGCCTCTTTTGTCTCTCTGCGTAAAATCTCGGTCAATTTTATGTGAATCGGACGTGTGTGGCACGCGTAGACGAGTTGCTTAGTCAGACAGAGCACGTGAGGCCTGTTATCTCCACGACCAGCTTGTGCAAAATGGCTATCCGAGGGCATTCATAAGTCGCTGCCTACGCGGTCGCCACCAGAGAACTCGAATATCAACGCCACCGACGATATGTCATTCTCAGCCATGCATCAAGGGCGTTTCAGAAATGACCGAGCGCATTGCTGCGGACTTAGGTGTTGGAATTGCACACCGCCCCAAAGCCACCATGCGCCATGGGGTCATGAAAATCAAAGACCGGTTAAAACCTGAAGAGCAACCCAGAGTAATATATCGCATTGCGTGTCAAAATTGTCTTTGTAACTACATAGGGCAGACTGGGCGCATGCTCGGATCGCGCATACACGAACATAAGCTGGCTGTTCGACGAGGCGACGCATTATCACAAGTGGTCGCCCACACCTACGAAATGGGTCACGAAGTTAACTTCGCAGCCACCAAAATAGTCGCCCACGTGGAAATAAAACAGGCCGAGAATTGATTGAAGCCTGGGCCACGGATGAGAACTCGGTCAATCGCTTTATCGATCTGGCGCCGGCGTACAGAGCCCTGCGTAGTCATCTCCAGTCTTGCGCCGTCGGTCGATGATTGGCCTACATGCCTTATAAGTGTCGCTTGTTCTGTTGCTGCTGCTACCTCTGCCGATGGGCTCCTGTACGAGTCTGAAAGCTCTGGACAATAAACAAAGTGTTCCGGTGCTCGACTCTTCTTCTTCAAGTGGCTTAGTCCTTTAAGTCATCGCGTCCGTTCGTGAGCCCTGTCTTGACACCGGATCCAGGCCGGTGAGGGACTGCCGTAGGCGCACCGCAACTCCATCTTCGCTCACGCACAACTCACCATCCCTTCGACCACCCGTCGTTCTCGACAGCCAAACTCTCATCGCACCCCGCACGATCCCATCCACACTGCCCCTCGCTCATCGGCTGCACCAATAACGATGTCCTACGACCGATGCGGTTTGTACATGTCTCATGGGGGACACGATCCTGCGATCATGCTCGACAGTAATCACAATTTATGGCCTGAAGGGCATCTTATCAGGAAGTCTAACTTCTGTGCGGCCCTGCCACGAAACCTATAAGGTTACATAAAACCCCAGGAGGCAACGCTATGAAGAAGGCCCTTACTTTACTGTCGGTAGACTGTGGATCGTGTCATACGTGATTGGTGATAAGGGGAGTCTTACGGATGGGGCAGCGCACTAGATAGTAAACGGACGAAATGCAAGAAAACACAGAAATTGACTAGATTTCTTCTGAAAGTCTCATCGTATACTTTCGTACGACACCGGAAATGGGTGCGGTAATTAAAAATAAACGAAAAGTATATTTCAAAGACAAAGTAGTTGAAGTGATGGTTTTAAGTTATGGGAAGTGACTTTTATTGGCAGTGTAATGTCTGCAAAGGCCTGCAAATGAATGCCAAGATAAAAGCCCCTATGGCATGATCATATATCTGCCATCAATTAGGGGGGAGTCCCTCTCCATACCGTTGTCCCCAGGATTTCCAAAATATATTAACTTTAATATAACCCGAATTCCTACGCCTCACAGAAATTTGCACAAAAGTTTTTTAAAGAACGCATTAATATCGGTCATTGATTTGGTTAATTTTCTAATGTCCTTACCCCCTCCTTTTATTTGGCACTTTATTTCACTAGTCACTTATTATAAATGAAACCGTGAAAGTCCTGAACATTTCCAATCTTCGGTATTCTGTCCAGAAACCCGTCTGAAAATTCTTTTTTACAAGACATTATACAGATAGAAGTCAACAGGCCAGACAAAACACGCTTAATCTCTTTGTGAAAAGCAAGCATGATACAGCAATAACGGTTGTTAACTATATTATCAGGTAGGAATCGTCCCCGCAGGCACAGTAACGTAAAATACGACCACTAATTAGGTAGTTCCACGAAACGCAAGACCCTTTTGCTTAGACCTAAGTATTTCAATTAAAATAACTTTGCAAACAAAGAAAGGGCAGCGCTTCAACGTACTATAATTTTACTCTGGCTGTTTTGCAGGTGTTGAAGATAGATAAATGTTGGAAAATGCGACCTGCCAAAGTAATGTAAGGGCGCAGAAGGAAGAATGGGACAATAAAGGACTGGTCATGGAAAAAATTTGTAAGGGTCAATAAATAAGGATAAATATGAGAGGTGGTAATGAGCTGGTAGGTGGAATGCATTGTATTTGGATCTGGCGACACGTAGAACACAACCGTTGGAGAAGCAATGTGCAAGTACTTGAATTTATAACACCATGACACTTTCATATCTGCGAGATCGAAATTACTGCGGAGATGTGGCAACGTGGAGAAAACCCTGTTTCGTCAGATTTCTCCTATAAATGGCAGGAAATCCGTGTGTAAATAAAACGAGATATGCTGTTTACAAGGCAATATAAACTGGCTAAGTAAGTGTTGCGTAATCACATTAAAGTCCATTAATGGATTATATGTTGCTTAAAAAACCAAACCCTCTTTTATGTCGATAGGATCTGATAAATTTAATGCATAACTCAAGTAGAAATTATTTTGATCCCTCCGACTATTAACAAAACAACATTCACACAAACTCGGAAGCAAACGTTTTCTTTGCAATGTGAATTTTGCAGTCATAATGAGTCGGCAACGAAGAAAGGTAATTTGGATGGACACAGTATTGTGTATTCCAGTATTATAGGCGGCTCTGCGACAAATGCCAAGAGGGGTTATGTATTCCAGTATCCTAACTTTAGCCCCAAGCCACCCCCAACTCCGACCTCAGCCGTGACCCTAAGTCTAGACCTAGCACCGACCTCGACCCTGACCTTGACTCTTATCCAATGCTGACCCCTAAATCGAACTCTAACCGCCCAGACCCCCTAAAATTGTTGGTAAGGTCATCTGTAATAGGATTGGTACCTATCCCGATGTCTTGATAACAATTTTTACAGTAAATTGCATTCCTTCCATGAAATAGTGTATTGTAGGGAAGATCGGTTTACAAGTCAAGTTACAGAGAGAGAGAGAACTCATTCGTTCCTCCTACCCTGCCGACAGACGCGCGCGCTAAAGTGTGCCTTTTTATCACGGGTAAAAACTCCCCACAAGTCCAGACGAGACTCAGTAACACAAGTCTGCGCAAGGCAAAACCGCCGTCACGATTATCGATTCTGTTACCGACGTTCCCCTATACAGCACAGAATGTGTTTGACAGTGCACATTTATGAATGCGCTTGGGGTTAAGGAATGTTTTTGGAAGGCACTAGCCCTCCCCCTCCTTCCCAGCTGCAGACTGCAATGCATCTGATATTCACCTTCAAAAGCAAACCGATTTCGCTGTATCGTTGCAGGCATTTTACGCCACTCAGTTGCTGCCGGGAGAGGGTGAGGGACAAACTGCGCGCAAGGACTTACGTTCTAAACTTTTCTGCTTGGAGAAGGTGACGCCTTCAGCCGGTCCCAGTGCCTCTAATTTCGCTTTGACTTCTTCTCCATTGGTTGCGACTCTTTGACAGAACGTCACGGCTGAGTAGCAAGAAGAATGCATGATTTGAAAATAAAATAGACTAACTGTATTTTTTTTAAAAAAGCAAACACACAAGACTGTTTGCATGTGATCACTGGAACAAAAAGGTTGTTGGCTATGCGTTTCGGATTTTCACCCGGAACCATCATCAGAGACAGTCGCAGGTGAGAGTAGTGGAGGCACAAGAACTGCGGTATTTATAGTACGTAGCTGCTATGGCACCATATGCGCACTGTAATTAACAACTCTCGAGGTCACTGCTGCGGGTCGTAATTGATGCGATGATGGCTGGTCAGTCCGCCACCGAGTCGTTAATTGCCTCAATTCCATCATCCGTGTTAGATGTTGGCATGATGATTATTCGGCAATTGGACCCGCTGTCACCAGGATTGTTTCTCGCGCACGTCCCACCCCGGCGCGACTGATTCCCCTGCTCAGTGAATGTATTAGTAACGAATATGTGAATAGATGTTCTTTGCGCTGGTTGAGGGATTGCGGGCCTGAGAAAGATGATTCGAGCAGCCCGGGGCGTATGCCGTGTCCAGAGTAATCTCCCAGTTCCTTTGACGTAGTTGCTCTCTCTGCAACTACACCAGACGTTTCCTGCCGTGGCAGTGAGTCTTTCAGCCTCATGACTTGGCGCCTGATGGTTGCTTTCGGCCTCTGTGTAACCCCACCTTCAGGTGGAGTGAGAAAACGACTGACGGCTTCCGAGACGTTCTTCACGTACGGAAGAGCCCGACAAAGTTGGGGGCCGGTTGGATTTGGTCTCTGGTGTCGTTTGCATATGCACTGGTTGACAAAGTTGCGCGAGTAGCCGTTAGCTCTCAGTGTCCGTCCAAGACACTGTAAATCAGCAGCCATATTTTCCGTTTAACTGCAATGCGTCTGATCGCGCCGGCGTAGCGTCCTTACGCGACTGCCTTTGCAACTGATCGCGTGATTACTGTGGAATTCTGGTACTTGCGTCGTATTTGTCGCTTAACTGAACACTTTTGTTCTTAGGCCACCATAATCTTTGCGGTAAACAAGGACATCCAGGAAGACCAGTTAGCTGGTTTCTTCCTCCTCCATCGTAAATTGAATGTCCAAGAAGACGGCGTTGAGGTGCTCTTTGGATGTAATCTCCTGATCCCGATCGATGACGACGAAGGTATCATCTACATACCGAGCCAAATATTTTGTCTTTAATGTCGGAAAATCAGCGAATCCAACCGTAGTACGATCGACTCGGCTATGAGTCCCGAAATATGTAAATACTGCAGCCTTTGTGCCCCCACTACCCTTATCTGCGCTTCTATCTGATAATGGATTCGAGTGAGAATCCGAAACGTCAGGCCCCTAGACTTCTTGTTTCAGTGCTCGTCTCTTCTTCTTCTGAACTGTTTTCTGAAACTCGCCTGTTCGCTTCTGCTGGCAATGTTTGTATTATTCCAGAATAAAACTATTAATAAAAGCCAAAACTACTTAATAAGAACTGTTTTGTTAGAGAGAGGGAGAACCTAAGTAATGGGGGAAGTACCCTCATTTAAAAACCGCAGGTTAAACACGCGAATATGGACCCTCGTATTACATGCGGCTCTGTGCTAAACTTCAGGACGGCTAAAGTTAAAACACGGAAATGGGTATTTACTGGGATTAAGTACAGGGCTGCATGTAATACAAGGTTACATATTCACGTGGTCAACCAGAACACTAGGCCCACATATCAATACTAGTGCAAAATCAACATCAGGTTTTACTCACGTCCAGATATTTTCTTGGAGGCGAGCATATTTTGCTCTGCCGCAACCTTGACAGCGTAGAATAGGGTTCTAGCCTACAAAATTTTGTCAACAATAATGAATAATGACAAGGTTTGCACAAGTAAAACGCAAATGATCCCTAATGTGCGCTTTTTTTAAAAAACAATTATGCATACAGAAAAGGCACGAAGTGTACTTTTAGAGTGTCAAGCTCGGTAGCTGGAATAATCTATGAATTTCCCAGTGTTTCAACCCGTTGGATCAACTGCCTATTTTTAATGTCGAGTAAAGGTGGGAAATGATTGCGGAACAGGGGTTAGCAAAAGTCCATCATTAAATCAAAATGCACGCTTTATGGCTTGAAAATCGACAGAAGACTAAACTTTCGAAAAACTCGGAGAAGCAGTATGTTTTTTCGAGGACTGCATTAAGGACTCTGAATACAGACAAAAATGCACTTAATGTTAACAGCTGGTTTGCAATTTTTATTTTCCATCACTGAAGTCACGAAAGCAAAACATTAATTCGAATTCGCTTGTTTAGGTGCCTATTCATGAGACAGAAAGCGTTAAAAGAAAAGGGACCAAGTGCCTCCAATCAGACATCCAAGCCAAATACTTGGCAAACTCCCCCTGACCTCGTCGAAAGGCACCTAATAAAGCGGTACACAGACCAACGACTACCTAACACACTCAGATGGTACACCCTGAGGATAGGGTCAGTTAGTTGGATAAAAAGGAGGTCGTCTACAAGGTCCCATGTGGGCCCTGTGATGCAGTTTATCGTGGTCAAACAGGAAAATCCGCCTCCACAGGCATTCATAAACACCAACTGGTAGTAAAGGGGCGAGACCACCTGTGCCAAGTAGCCATACATGCCCCGGACACCGGGCACGCCCTCCCTTGAGACAGGACTCGGACTGTCGGTGTCTCCCCTTTTTAAGAATGACCGACAGTTCCTTGAGGTCATGCACTCGGATGAATCATGCATCAAGTGATATATGGAATTAGACGCCACGTAGAAGAGTGTCAAGGAGAAATGGAAGTGATGAGACAGACTTTCCAGGCGCGTAATGACCACGGCTGTGCTCTTGTCTTGTCAGGACCGTTTGGGGCATAGCAATTGTGAGTCTGGTGTACGGCCCATTCCTGCTTTTCCTGCGAAATCCCCCAAGACGCGAGGAAACCCAGGTAAACTGCGTAAGTTGTTGCTTTCTGCTGCGAAACAGCAACAGTCGGTTCACCGCAGTACATTGTAATGCAAATGCGACAGCCTTAACGTTAGGAGCAACTAAATCGAAGAAAACGTGCGTGAATGATTTCACGCACAGTAGTATGCCTTCAACAGTTAACTCTTTGTGAGGAAGGGGACACGATTGCTGGGACCAGGGCTTTATTCTACTGAGGATTCTTGTTCGGGCCCGTCTTCAGAGACAATAGCGGATACCGTATCTACTATTGTCTTTGATGATGGGTTCGAGCGGGAATTCGAAACGTCAGGCGAATAAAGCACATGTCCCGGCGATCGTATCTCCTTCACGACAGCTTCCTGGGACTCGTCTCTTCTCTTCTATTGGTAGGTGACTCTTTCCCAAACTAATGACGGTGCACGAAATTGCATTAATTCGATTGAGTTGGCTGCTATTAACTGGAGCATAAGGGGGAAGTCTTATAAGGAAGAGACGAGCTCAGAAACCGGAGTTACGCATTTCCGGACGCAATAGAAATGAAGCAGTCACCCCTCTGCTTCACCACAAAGCCCGGAATGACAAACCCCAGAGCAGTAGTTTGCCAATGTGGCCATATAAAATCCTAAAAACTGAGTTAAAAAGCACACGTACTTTCAAACTAGGGAAATGTGGCTGATTCTGAAAACACCTGTGCATTTATTGCAGTGTGGAAATCAACAGCTGCTGGCATATTTTTTGTCTCACCTCTTAGTTCAACTGTGTCTAATCGGAATGCTTTTTTTCCATATATCTGACATTAACATCAAAGGAAGTATTTGGTTTCACCTGCCGTTTGCTGTAAGTGCATTATTCATCTAGGTTCTTTAAACCGTCTTCAGTAATTTTAAACAGACCTAAGAAAGAGGGCGTTTCAATGCGTGGCAGCGCGAAACATAATAGCATTCTAGCTCTGAGTTAGGAACTGTTGAGACATCTGTGTTACCTACAGCCAGACGTGTTGGAATTTTAAGTACGTCTGTCTTCACCGATCTCATGAGCTAGTGTAATTTTATCTATACGTATTTTGCATAAAATGAACAAACAACATACTCATTTCGTAGACCTTTAGGGTGGAATATTGAGGCTTTTATAGTTACTGTTATTAAAGGGAAAAAACTTCCGAAGATGAAAAAAAAAATTACTGATTAACGTAGATCATTGAGCAAAACCGGTCTTTACGGATGTTCATAAGAATTCCCTTGAGAATCTTATGACTTTCTGAGGTTTGTAAAGTGTGGATCCCCTTTATCGCTACTTCCAAGTCTCCGAAATCTTAGGTAACAGTAGTCGGAATAACAATGCCCCAAAAGTCTCGAGGCAATGAATGATCAAAAGATCAAAACACCTTTCTCATTGTTTAACATTAAGGAGAGCAAACCTTACTGCAAAGATGAATAGTAAAAATACACTTATTTACCGTATTTACGGGACGCTCATGAGGCAACGCGGCATGAAAGATAGTTTTAATAATCTACAGCACGCAAGTAATCACTCTTCCAAAATACAATTTTGTCACACGACTTAAGTGATCATTAGACAAAAGGCAGCGGGCAGCAATAACACCGCTGTTGTATTCCCTCCTAATTATTACTCTAGTCGGCGTAAATAATTCTTTTTAACTTGGGACCTGTTTGATGCGCATACTGTTGGGAATATTTTAAGTGGTCTTGTGGACGTATCATATCAGACTCGCAGTTGCCAAGAAGTTATTGTCAAGCATTGAAGCACAGAACGCACAAAGATGATGCCCACATGGCTAAGAGGCTCAACTCGACGTTTGATCTTTCGGACACAGCTGGTGGCATTGCTTTTTGTCTCACCTCTTAGTTTTGATGCGTGTGTCTAACCAGAATACTTTTCTTCCTATATCTGACAGTAACATCAGAGGAAGTATTTGATATTACTGGTCGTTTGCTCTATGTGCATTATTCATCTAGGTTCCTTAAACAGTTGTCAGTACTTTTAAATAGACCTAGAAAGACAGCGTTTCAATTCGCAGCAGCGCGAAACATGACAGAACTCTAGCTCTGCGTTAGGAACTGTTTAGAAATCTGTGTTACCTACAGTAAGACACGTTGGAAGTTTAAGTACTTGTGTTGTGCGTCTGTTTTCATGGACCTCGTGAGCTACTGTAATTCTTTTATATATATTTTGCATAAAATGGACAAACAAAACACTCATTTCGCAGGCCTTTCGGGTGGAACATTGCGGATTTTATAGTCACTGTTATTAAAGGGAAAACAGTTTCGAAGATGAAAAAATTACTGATTAATGTAGATCTTTGAGCAAAACCGGTCTTTACGGATGTTCATAAGAATTCCCTTGAGAATCTTATGACTTTCTAAGGTTTGTAAAGTGAAGATCCCCTTTATCGCCACTTCTAAGTCTCCGAAATCTTAGGTAACAGTAGTCGGAATAAGAATGAATGATTACAAGATAAATACACCTTCCTAATTGTTTAACCTTAAGAAGAGCATACCTTACTGCAAAGATGAATAGTAAAAATACACTTATTTACCGTATTAAGTGGACGCTCATGAGGTTACGCGACGTGAAAGAAAGTTCGAATAATCTACAGCCCGCACGTAATCACTCTTCCAAAATACAATTTTGTCACACGACTTAAACGATAATTAGACAAAAAACAGCGGGCTGCAATAACACCGCTGTTGTATCCCCTCCTAATTATTACTCTAGTCGGCGTAAATAATTCTTCGTAACTTGGGGCCTGTTTGATGCGCATACTGTTGGGAATATTTAAAGTGGTCTTGTGGACGTATCATATCAGACTCGCAGTTGCCAAGAAGTTATTGTCGAGAATTGAAGCACAGAACACACAAAGATGATGCCCACATGGCTAAGAGGCTCAACTCGACGTTTGATCTTTCGGACACAGTAAAAAACACAGTTGTAAATCCAAACCCATGTTCCTCGCAAAATATAAGTTCGATTCACAACCTTTCTTCTGCATGGATTATAATAATTACATTCCAGGCGCTTTGTCGATCTTCTGCCGTTGCATGACACACATTTTTAATAGCCTCAGAAATTAATCCGAGTCCATCCTTCAGAATGAAGCTTTATAAGTCTCTCTTTTATCAGCCCTTAAAAAAGGTAAGCTCCGTGAAACCGCTAAGCAGTGGATTGGAGTACGATCCAACCGAAGGGGGTCTCAAGGCCTACGGCTACGAGGACTGAGGAATTTTTGTGAATGAACCCGTGCAAGGCACAGAAGAAGTGATTTTGCCAACTGGCAAATTTTTCGGAGAGGTTGCCAAACGCACTGATGCTTGACTGAACCTTAAGTGAGAATGACAAAATCCTTCGGATTCCCACTTTTCCTCCTGTTACTGTTGTTTTTGGAAGAAAGATGTTACCTCAGATTTGCAATTTATTGTTCGCTCCTTTCCTGAAATGGGTCTGAAAGAAGTTTCTAGGGGAAGTTGAGCTACTTATGAGGTATGCATTTTTAAATAAAGCTTTAAGAGCCACATGGAAAGAATAAAAACATCTATTTCGCAAACGGTTGTTTTTGGGCCTTACGTGTTTTCGAAATTTATTAATGAACGGGAGGGCTCTGTGTGCCAAAGCATAATAATTTCGCGGCATTTTTGAATAAAATCCGCGTTTATACGTGTTCATTCAGATTCCAATAAAAAGACTATGAGAATTTTCAGGCCACGGAGAAGACCTTTTAAGCCTTATAAAATATGCATCTTTGTTGTCTACTAGACAAGCCTAACCAATATGCCAATCCTCCCAGAAGACTCATTACAGCAAACATTTAAAGGGAAAAAGCATTTATCTTCAGTGTTCGCCTCTTAAGGAGATGGGATTTTCGACAAAAGTATGCGAACAATTCATTTTTGCTCCTTTTATTTAGGAAATGCAGCTGATTTGATACTAGCGTGGGGATATATTGAAAAACCTACCCTACTGAACCAGCCATTCTTTAACAATTTGGATTACTTGACTGATCGATAAAATCTTTTGCCGAGTGCTGTCACGCTGGCATGCCGGGAACAACCTCGCGGTCATGTCCCGTGCTAATAAGTACTCTAATCTAACGCAGATAACTTTTCTATTTGAAGTAGTGTTTTGCCGGAATAAATTTGAATAAGGCAAAGGCCACAAAGCATGCAGAATTTACTGACGCCATACATTTCGAGACTTCTCATTCAGCTGCACACGGCCATTGCATATTTATATGACCAGGTAAACTGTTCAATCAGCGATCGACCTAAAGAGATAAAACGTGATAGATAACATGCAACACTGGTCTAGTATGCAGGTGCGCATGGCGAGGGGGGAGGGGGAGAGCATGCATCTAAGCATGCGAGTTAGGATTGCAGTGAGAACTTATTAGGCGTGATTAAAAGTGCAACGCGCGGGCAGCATTCAGTCATGCCGGGGAGGGGTGGGGGCGAAATGAGAGGACGTATATGGAACGGGGTTTCGTCAATTATCGATTCTTATCATGGTAGTGCAAGGTTCATCACGTGGTCCATCTGCTTACAGAGTTTTGGTTTCCTCCAGCGTATTGCAGCGACTTCTGCAAAGCGCAAGAGACGCCGGTCGTCGCCCAAAACAGGACCTTGAATGCAACCATTGGGTCCGCCGTATAGCCCGTGTCCACTAGGTGTTTTGTAATTGAGCTCCTGGGTACATTATTTTCCGCCTTAAGCGGCCACTGCGGCATGTGTTCGGCTGACTGAGCTGCCAACTGCTTTTGCGTGCGCCCAATGTACTTGCATCCGCAACTACATGTAAACTCATAAATACTGTTTGATGTGGCGTGCATAGGCAAACTGTCTCTAGCTGGTCTAACTAGAAGTGCCGTGGTAGCGCTTATGAACAACAAGTCAGAGGCGACATACTTCCTTTCGATTGTGCACCAAAGTCGTCGCATGATAACTTTTGACACGTTATCACCCTTGAAGGGGAGGTAGATGGTTACTGGCTTTTGTGGCACAGATATTTCTTCAGGATGGCGATATTTATCGATGAATTGCCCCGGATACTCGTTTGCAAGAAAAACGCTCATTAGGAACATGAGTTCGCCATCAATCGTATCTGAGGAGCAGATTCTAGTGGCTCTGTTGAGCAGGCACAAAACCAAATTCTGCTTTCTCTGAATTGGAACGAAACTGGGGAAGTGCATGTATTGTCCTTCCCAGGTGGGTTTTTGGATAGATGGATCTATGAATAGAGCCATCTGCCCGCCTACGTACAGGAGTATCCAGGAGAGACAGTGTGTCGTTCTTATTATGCTCGATCGTAAACTTGATCTTTGCATGTGTCTTGTTCAGAGCCTTAAGTAGTAGTTCTTCGTCGTCTGGGTTTTTGACAATGGTGAAAATGAGGTTCTCTGTAGTTTCGGGGCTAGTTTTCGTTCGAGATTCGACATGGAAATGTCCGCTAGGACTGGCCCCAATGGACTGCCCATAGCTACACCGTCGATCTGTCGATACAGCCGCCCGCTGAACAAGAACTGTACATTCTTTGTACATATCTGCAGTAGTTCCCGCAGTTGCCCTGGTGGCAGACATGTTTAACCAGATGCGCGTTCGAGCATACTGCAGCAGATGTTTCAAACGACCCTGCAGCCGTAGTCTGGAAGAGTCCACGATTGGGCTGTTAGGATCGCAGTTGATCATAGGGGGTAGCTGCCAAATGCTAGGCCCATAGGCGCGAAATCCGCAATAGTGATGCTTACAGGCGATTCTGTCACCTGTAAGTTTTCCCGGCGTAGCTGTCAAGCGCACCGATAATGGACCGCACCTTCGCGGGAACGACAAAGTCCTCTGGGGTTCAACCAGTTCCCATCGTCACTGTTTGATTTTGGAAGGAAGGTGTTGCCTCATGTTTGTAAGTCATTTTTCCTGTCATTCTCCGTAAAGGTTTTGAGCGGTCGAGCCCTAGGAGTATTATCGACGTATTATCACTTTTAAGTTATGCCATATTTCCAGCTAGAGGTTTAAGTCGACATGAACTCGACAAAAAACAACACAAGTGGATATTCAGTCATCGCTTTAAAACGTTAGAGGAGAAAAATTGTTCGAACGGGAGTTTTGTGCCGAAAAGCGTTATCCATGCAGTAGGTGAGGAAAAGTAACAGAAAGTAAACTTCAATGTAGACACACTTTGATATTAAAATTAGTAGCGACGTATGGCTTAAATTGCCATGAATCGTCTTCAGTAGCAAGCTGGCGGGCGGACAGAATGGGATCGAGTGAGATCCTGACCACAACAGTGAGGGTCAAACGCCCACTTGACATGCTTATATATCTCACTTCATAAGGCCTATGACGTACTGATGATCGGTAACGACCGTGAAACAGCTGTCTGCGTCTGGCCTGTTGCACGGTTGGCGAGCTGCCTATGGATCGTCTTCTCTCAGTTAACCAGCTTCATTACCAATTTTCGAGGCTCTCATGACTGCATATATTTCTGCAGAGTTGTAGATGATAGTTCTGTAACAACACTTCCTATAGACTGTCGGCAGTTTGACAAGGCCAATTTCTTAAATTGAAGAAAAACCTACTCCAATGAATGTTGAAACAAAAATTGAGCACATTTTGGTGTGGGAATTGGACATCTAAATTACATATTTCACAAAGCCGCCTGATGATATAATCACAAATGATTTCCCAAAATGTATGATAGTTTCGTGTGAAAGGGGAATACATCCAGTGAAAGCGGGATAAGACAGTAAACAAATGAAATTTAAGCCCCGTTTTCCCGGAATAAATTTGAACAAGGCAAAGGCAACGAAACATGCAGGTGAATAGGAGATCACGAAATTTTATGACGTTCTTAAGTTGTGCATGTTTCGCTTCCTTTGCTTTGTTCAAACGAAATTCACTTGAACGGTGACTCACTCGTATGAGACGTTTTAAATTAGGTTGTCCAATCTGGCAACGCCTGTTTTGGATGAAAATTAGAACTAAATGTTCTTAAAGTTGCGAAAATCCCCATAGAGCAATTTAGAAGAGCATTTGGCGAGCACACGCGTGCTTTCGATAAATTCTCACCGGGTCGGTACATTTATATAGGAACGAGGTACGAACTGAAACGTGTGTGCGATAAGAGCAATCGATTACAGTTCGTCTTTTCATAAAAACGGGGTATGTGAATAGAGGGGGAAGGGGGGGGGGTGAGGAGGCAGTAAGTGACAGTGGGGGTTAGGTAGAGCCGTGTCACAAGGGGGAGAGGGGATGGTGGCGCGGAGACATGCATACAGTTAATCGAACCTTGCCAAAGGTAGACGCGGAATGCGCAATAGGTTATTTTAGCTTGATGGCAGTCGCTTCTGCTTCTGTCATCTTCTGGTACGGAGGTCCGTCTCCGGAAACGAAACGGCCACGGCAGCTGCAAAGCAGTGTGCTCCACCCAGGACCAGCACTGACTATCAATGCTTCTTTACTCAAGGACTGGGGACGTACAGTAGGTGGGCTAACTCATGAAATGTCAACCGAAATTTCGAAATGCACTTTGGTTTAGAAAAGATTAATTAAATAGGGTTTTGAAACCAGTCCTTATGTAAAATTATTTTATAGTAATTCGGTTACCTCAGGATGTTGGTTTTCGAAAGAACATCTTTTTGATTGCATACGAAAACCATACTCTGTAAAAAAAGGACTAATTAAGTAGCATATTTTTTCTCGTTGATTTTCGACGCCCTTAAAAATATAATAATATTTCGTGGAAAACATGCATAAAATGTTCATTTTTTGCTCATCCGGTGGAAAATGACGTCTCCTTCCAATTTTACACTCAAAGGAAGGATGCAATTCGGTCTTTAAAAACTTCTCCAGTTCCCAAATAAATTTGAATCCGACTTGCCGTAATATTTGCATTCAGGGTTTCCAAACTACAACCCGTATATTTTCCGCGTATGAAACCTATATATTTTTTATGGCATTAAGAGGAGACCTTATGGAGTTCATAAAATTTAGCGGTGGATTTAAGCCATATTGTTAACTTTTCAAGCCACATTGGTAAATGCAGAGACATGACGTTTTATGAACGGCAGAGGACACCAGATTGTTCACTTGAGCTTAAATAACCTTTTTGCATATGCTACTTACGGTAGGACATGAGAACCTGGTCCTTGGTTTCACATCAGTGCGCAAAATAGGTTACAAAAAGCGCAGGCATACGGTAAAGCATGCCATGTGTTCACCTCTCCGGTTTTATCAAGAAGGGACTGGAATTTGAAGGTTTTAGCATGACCATTCCGCATAAATCGTTCATGGAGATAGTGAGTTCACGTATTTCGTCTCCCGAAGCGCTGCACTATATTTGAATCATGTTCAATAACCTTATCAGCCATAGGATCGTCTCTGTGGAATCAAGGGAATGGGTACATGCTCCCTGACTTCTTGTAGAGGTTTTTCAAAATTTTCTAGCACAGGTTTTATGTAACAAACACGCATCGAAACACCGGGTATACATGTCGCTCATTGGTCTTCTGCTGACTGTCTAGTGAGATTTTACTCATCAGACTACGAACACGCGTGAGAGGGTTGACAAGCTCCGGCAACGGTGACTGCATGGAAGAGGAGACGACTCTGGGGTCTGCATCCCACAGCACTTCAGCGCAGTTTCTCACCAGAAGCGATTTGATTTGCATTTAAACTGCCACGGTACGCTAAAAGCTGTGGCCTGGAACGCGTTGACGACAGACGGGATAACTCGGTCCTCCCCTCAGGACGAAGAATACGGCCGCAAGCGTTCCTTCCTGATGCGAATTCTATGGCACTCGCATTCACCTGCGTTCTAAGCCGCCTCTTTTGTCTCTCTGCGTAAAATCTCGGTCAATTTTATGTGAATCGGACGTGTGTGGCACGCGTAGACGAGTCGCTTAGTCAGACAGAGCACGTGAGGCCTGTTATCTCCACGACCAGCTTGTGCAAAATGGCTATCCGAGGGCATTCATAAGTCGCTGCCTACGCGGTCGCCACCAGAGAACTCGAATATCAACGCCCCCGACGATATGTCATTCTCAGCCATGCATCAAGGGCGTTTCAGAAATGACCGAGCGCATTGCTGCGGACTTAGGTGTTGGAATTGCACACCGCCCCAAAGCCACCATGCGCCATGGGGTCATGAAAATCAAAGACCGGTTAA
>CACRXP010000041.1:849012-861678 GCA_902702965.1 Spirometra erinaceieuropaei | reverse complement strand
GTAAGGCCGACAACAGGCAGTCCATCCCGATGACAAATCAAAGCATTCCCTACGACAATACATCAGACGCCTTAAGAGCCAAAGCTTAGAAGATTGGCAACTGACGGGACAACTTGATTATCTGTAGACACGGAGTCAGGCCGCAATGCCCCCCTCTTAGCGTGAAACTGCTGTTGATGTGAGATCCGTGCCACCCTTACAGCCATCTTGCACGCAACTTGGGACCGTCTCGTTGGCAGCACGCGTAGATGGGCTGTTTAGGTTCGTCAGGAGCTGTGTCCACGCCCACCTCCGGCAACTCTGTCCTTGCCCTGCCTTCGGGGTGAGGGAGGACATAGGGTGGTGACAACTCCGTAAGCCTGTCTCACTCTAAATTAATTTACGCAAAATCCACCGCTGCCGTGCCCACTCCGTCGGAGAAAACTATAGCAGTCGCCGTTTTTAAAGCTCGGACTGTCAGATCCCAGGGACGGGGTAAACACTTTAGTCAATTGCCGTTCCAAAGATGACTGTTCTGCTCGATGTATCCCATGTTCTCGGGAAAAAAGGAATCTGAAGCAGGGAAGCCGGGCAGGACTTAATGGCACGAAAAAAATTTCGCGACGGCTCGTCAGCTGCGTCCTGTCACTTCATAACATAGATACTGAGAGGGAAGAATATAACAGATTTGAATTCGTGCAGAAAATCAATGCAGAAACAGGTGAGGGTTTTGGGTAAGGCTGGCTAATCGATAAAATTAGTAACTTAAACACAGTACGGGGAGAATAGTGGAAAAAGGCGTTAACGAGCAAAAAAAAAGGTAAAATTGAAAATCATGGAGCTAAAGAGTACCATGATAAGGTTAGGCTAACCACGTGTTCTAGCTGTTAACAAAGATAGTGGTTACTCCGTCGACCCTACAACTTCCTTCTGAGAACCTGTTCGGGCACGAACAACTCGGATATTGCGTTATCTGGGGGCGGCCTATATACGGCAGGTAAAACCGGATCTTTGTAAGCAGTTAGAACACGGGGTTAGTCTAACCTTGCCATGGAGGCCTTTAACTCCATGATTTTCAATTTCCCCTTCTTTTTGCTCGTTAACGCCTTTTTCCACTATTCTCCCCGTATTGTGCTTAAGTTACTAATTTCATCGATTAGCCAGCTTTACTCAAAACCATGACCTTGTTGTTGTAAAGAAGATGAAGATCCGCTCTCTGGGACAGTGGGTTTATTAGTCTGAGCTTTCGGTCTCGTACAGGAGGCCATCGTCAGAGACTGTGAGAAGGCAACATCAAATGAGCGGTTTTTGTAGTCACGCCATGAACGGGGGGGGAGAGATATGAGTGCAGCGGGTGGTATTCTCGATAAGTTGCGTCCCACGCCGTCTCACGGTGGCGTGACTGCGTGCACCCTTGGCTGGAAATTGGGTCTCGCCCCTTGGCCGCGGGAACGGAGCGCGTGATAGCAGGGGGTATTTCAACGTGCCTGTTGATAGAGTTGGTGCCAGACATCAAGGCCTCTAACAGTTCACGTCCTGTCTTATTGCTGGCCCGCGCCACTATCCGCATGCTCGCAAAGTTGAATTCGTGGCCTTCCTCCAGGGTGTGAGTGGCGATCTGAGACAACGGGTCGCCTCTCCGGACCGCGCGTTTGTGCTCCGTTATTCGTGAGCTAAGTCGTCGTCCGGTTTGTCCTGTGTAGTGGCGAGGGCAGTCCCGACATGGGATCTGATAGACGACGCCCGATTGTTCACCCACGTCTAGGCGATCCTTCACCTGCATGATTTTGCTGCGCATGGTCGCTGTCGGACGGTGAGCGATACCCACGCCGAGCTCTCCAGCAATACGTTCCATCGCTTCGGATACGTTCTTTATATATGGCAGAGGGTGCCAGAGTGTTGGCAGCTCTCCCCCGTTTGTTCGCCGTGGGCGCGTGCGGAGGCAGCGGCTGACGAAGCTGTTCGGGTATCCATTCCTTGCCAGTTGGTCCCGAAGATGCCGAAGTTCTCGTATTCGTCCCTCTGGTTCACTGCAGTGCGGTTTTACCCTCTGGAAGAGTGTCCTAACACAGCTGCGTTTATGCGCCATTGGGTGGTTACTGTGGTAGTTGAGAATCTGAGTCGTGTTAGTCGCCTTTCTGTACACCGTGGTGTGGAGTTCGCCGTTGGGTGTGCGTGTGATGAGAACGTCAAGGAAAGGCAGCTGCTCGGCATGCTCTTCTTCCCTTGTGAACTGAATGTCTGGGAAGATGCTGTTGAGCAGGTCTTGGAAGTCGGCCAGTCTGCTCCTTTCAATTATGACGAACGTGTCGTCCACGTACCGGCGCCAAAATGCAGGTTCATAGTGGTCGAAGGCGTCTTTTTCCAGTTCCTGCAGGACTAGTTCTGCAACCAGGCTGGATATTGGCGAACCCATCGGCGTTCTTTTGATCTGCTCGTATGTTCTGCCATTGAAGGTGAAGAAAGTTTGTTGTTTCTGCATTGATTTTCTGCACGAATTCAAATCTATTATATTCTTCCCACTCAGTATTTATGTTATGAAGCGACAGGATGCAGCTGACGAGCCGCCGCGATTTTTTTGGTGCCATTAAATCCTGCCCTGGTTGCCTGCTTCAACTTCGTACCGGGCACAAAGTGCTTCAAAAAAGGGAATCACGGTACTTGACTATGCCGCAGACTGTACAACGTCCAAAGATGAATCAAGACAGAAGACTGGCAATCAAATTCATAAAATTGTCTACTAGGAGCGTCACCGCAGAGCCGGAGGTTATACGTTGCGTGTTCTCCGAGTAAACCCTATTTCTAATCATTAACAGCGACCGGCAGGGTAAGGACCTTCAAATTCGGTCAGATTAAGATGCCGACGCAACACAATGACCAGATTCCATCTCAGAAGAAAATGAAACGAAAAATTCATATTGACCCAACCGTGAAAAACTCGGCGCCTCGGTGGGATTCGAACCCACGCAGTAAGGGGAAGGCTTACGGCACAGCCAACGCTCTAACCACTTAAGCTACGGGGCCCCGCCGGACGACGCGAGTTTAATTACCTTTAGGCCAAGTTGAGTCAATATTAATTATTCAAAATCTGTTAAAACATCTGTGAATCGAAGGACTTGCAACGCACCAGAAGATGCACATTGTCCACCAGCTGAGACACGATGCCCGAAAAATAGGCACCTAGACGACAACGACCTAGGAGTCTATAGGTAACTGTCCGGATTTGCTGTTCCGGCAACCGCAGCATGACCATGTAGGCGATCATATTGTGTAGGAGACAGGCCAGTATTCGATCTTCTTTCAACTCTAGAAGCTTCTTCTCGGCCTGAGAGAGTTTGGAGTACTTCTTTAGGAGAGACGTTGCTGAGTGATCCAGACCTATTGTAGTAAGAGGGTGTCTTTTAACCTGTTATCAGTAATTAAATATTGGCATAAAACTGAAATGTGCAATATGTGTGCCGAAGGCAGACCCAGTAGTTTCGAGGATTTTTTAAACAGTCATTTCCTAAAAGCAAGCCACGAATGGTTGTATATAAGTCAGGGCTGGCTGTCAGAATTGAAAATGTGTTTATCATTCACTGGGTGGCGGCACGCCAATGCACAAGCTCACACTGCATCAGTCGAGATCCGTGCCGTCCCCTTATTTTTCTTGTGGTTTTAAATCCTAGTTAGTGTATGCTGTGAGCCAGGGGGTTTGGTGGTACGCCTAGGTGCGGGTTCTGTCGCGCCAGCCACCTGCGTTCTCTCCCGCCTCCGGTGTTCCCGACTCTATCTTAACGCATGGCCCAGGTAGAGAGGGATAGGGGGAGTGTGCGGAGGATACTGTTATCACTTTAAACCAAATTACACGCATGTAACCGTCTTTGCTTTCTACCTGCTGTGTAGCACACGATGGACGTCGTTGGTCATGACGGTCGAACACTCGGGTGACTTCTGCAGCAGCTTTCCACGGGTGGACCGATTAATTGAGAGGTTTCGTGGTTGAAATTAATGCACATCGCTGAGAATCGTATTCTAAAATGTGCTGTGAACAATAAACGGTTGCTAATCTGATGTAGAACCTACTTTTAGGTCATCATCAGAGGTAGAGGATTCAGATGCGTAGAATTGAATTGAAAATCAGCCACAGAACATACGAACTCTTTTGGGAGTTTGCAGCTATTTAAATATGAATCACTTGAAGCCTAGAAGCAGTGAGAGAGGCAGCTATATAAAGAGTTGTTCTGGAATTGAAGTAGTCGCCGATGCAAAGACTGTAAGCGCTATAAGATGCAGTGTTCGATTTCAATTCGGCTTTTGCCATACAAGCTCATTTTAGGGTGATAAATAATGAAGATCGCAAGTGTTACATGCAGTGGCGTCGGCCGAAGTTGTTTAAACCCTAGACTGGCTGTTGCTGGAATGAATATTTGTTAATCTAAAGGAAGATGCTTCAAGCTTTCCCAGTTTTGAGACTTTAAGTTTGTTTTGCAACCTCTTCTTTGGAAAGATGCTGCCGTCCTAAGACTGTGCGTTTATGGGTTAAACTGAATAATGCGCTTAACCCCTTCTCCAATATGACCTTTTTACTTTCAAAAGGAAGAATGCTGCTTGTTTTCTCACATAAATAACCAGCTGACAAAACAGACGTCAAAATATGCAGGTTTTAGTTCTCTACAAACTTTTCGAAATGGCCTTACTGTGGGCTGTCCCTGGATACTTCTACTTCCGCCTACGAGAATAGGCTGAATGCACAGCCATGTAAAGTGATTGCTGAGAGGCTTCAACAAGGTTTGATTTTGGGATTATTGTAAGTCTGATAGGCTTGATCCTGTGTTCCCATTTGCGAGTTATGTATAAACTCCTGTTAGATCGAGGCGGTTTTTTTCAAACTAATTTCTACAGCATCCACTGGGGAAAAGACGGTAAAGTTTTACTCAATGGACTTCATGTCATTACTCAGTCTTTCAAAAAGCCTATTTCATATGACTATATAATAGTTTCTTGCATTTTAGCAGGATGAGCAGAAGTGAAGGCGTTAGAAATCGCACTCCACTGTCCGACTTGCCCCCTTGATGATTTCAAAATTTGTTGGTTCTCCACCGAGTTTTCTTTTATGTAATAGCGTTCGCATTTTGCAAGAATACTAAGAAACGGCTCGTATTCGCAAATAAAACATTACTAAAATTTCCTTGTAAGCTACGACAGAAAGAGCATCCGCATACTGCTCTCCCTTTTCGTTTACGAGGAAACGCAAATGAAATCCACTAATGTCTGTGAGACCCACAGCGAATCATACATCCGCAAGCTCTCTCCGTAGCTGGCCTGACTTGAATCCTATGTCCTCAGGCCAACGTGTCGCAACAACACGTTTTTAAAGCGAAAGCTTTATATGGTGGAATATAGAATAGCCAGCAAAGCACTGTCTAGTAATATCTGGCGTGGGAATTAACTTCAGATCACAGTAGGCACCAACCGATTATATCCCGTTCACGACCGACAGCATCGAGATAGGCGTCCTCCCAGAACTGCGGCTGATCCCATATTCGTGAGCGGTCTGTTGAGCTGATGAGCGTCTCAAAGATGTAATATCTCGCCGGATGTGACCTGTGGAGGTCATGCGGACTGTTGGAGGTGGCACCTGCCGGATTTTTGCACTGAATAAACTGGCCATTGACAACACGCAGTCGACTGGAGCTACGACTCTTCAGTACATCAGGCTCGTCAAAAACAACTGAAGAAAAGCAGGGAAATTTAAGTATAATTTCATGCAAATAAAGTTTTCGGCTGAAGATAGGCGATGGCGAAAAACATTGTGACAGTGTAAAAAGAAGGAGAAGTCTATGTATTTTTCTTGTTAAGCTGGCAAGGTCGGCTGATATCCAAAAGTTAAAGTCAAAATAATCAGGGGTTAAAGTAAAAAAAATAAAAAATCGCCTGCTTTATAAAGCCACTTGTCTACAGTACGAATTTGACCAAGACTTAAAATATTGAGATACATATACACACACCTCCACTTCCCAGGAGTAAGCAAGTCCAATTATTGTACCGTCTTTATTTCAGGACTTATTCTTAGCATACAATTAGGATACCCACAGTTAGTGGCCGACCTCACGAAATGTTAACTACAATTCTGAAACTTGCTTTTGATCAGAAAAGATTTTTTAAGTCACCGTGTCTGCTGTAGTCCTGCTATGGAGTGCACAGAGGACATCACCAATAGAAGCGATGAGCCGAGACGCACGAAGTAGCCTTGAAGAAGGAGACGCGATCGTTGGGGCAAGAGCTTTATTAGCCTGACGTTTCGGATTCCTGCTCGAACCCACCATCAGAGACAAAAGCAGATACGGTTGGTTCATGCGTAAGGAGCTGCAGTATCTATAGGATACAGTCGCCCTGCTACCGCATACCTATGAATATTCACGGCTTCCCCCTTCATCAGGGATCGTTGAACGTGGTGTGATGACTGTTTGATGGCCGACGTTCGCGTCGTTAATTGCTGCGATTTCATCACGTGCGTTGGATGTTGGTGTGATGACTGCTCGACCATCTGATACACCGACCCTGTCGTTGGGAAAAGTGTTAACCTGTGCGCTCCCGCGTGGCCAATTACTCCGCCTAGGCGAAGTCTCAGCACGGAGTATGGAAGGGGAGGTTCATCGCACTTGTTAATGGACTGGGGGGCAAGTAAACCATGACTCAAGCAGCTCCCGGCTCACGCGGTTGTTACCTCTTGCGAGAATTTCGGCCTGGTCAAATTTGAATGCGTGGCCGGATATCGTCGAATGAGCCGCAACTTGAGAGCTATCGTCATTTCTCCGCACCGCTGCAACGTGTTCGGTCCCGCATTTGCTTTTTGTCTCTGATGATGGGTTCGAGCAGGGATCCGAAACGTCAGGCTAATAAAGCTCTTGTCCGAGCGATCGTGTCTCCTTCTTCAACAGTGGACATCGTCAAACACGACGGTTGAACTGTCATTGTCATAATTACCAGCTACCGGGTCCATCGCTTGAGTTCGTGCTTGGTGTGGTGATTGCTTTCTCTTTAATCTAGTGAATTTGAGGTGAATTTCAGAATTAACAAGAGTGACTCCTCACAAAAGTTGTTTCAATGCATACCTTGTGGTTTTGACTGAAGCGACTTTTGAGGGTTTCAAGTAGCGATTTCCTCTTAATTTCTCTAAGTAGGTATTTTGGTAAAGCTTAAAAAGAGAAATTCACTGGTGCCGTAGCAGCAGTTTGAACTCTTACAACATTGAACAGCCATGTCCCAATCTAGCCTAAAATCGAGGGCATCGGTGCTAACTCTGGTAGACAGGAACTAATTTTAGGCACGATTATCATCTCCGCTATTCCGACCTATTAACGGGGCACATTGACGGAAGATCCGTTGGCGGAAGGACAATTATCTGGCTCTCATGTTCGCAGTCCTAGTTATCGTGACAACATCGATGCTGCTTATGCACCACGGCGCCACTATTGGGAGTTTTACGTAGGCTAAAAATAGTGCTATCGCGATTTGAAGATGTCATGTTACATAACTTGTTCAAACAAGGCTCTATGTACTGTCTGAATAAAGAACTTAACACCGCCTAGTTAAAGTCTTACATCAATTTTACCACAATTGATACTATTTTGAGGTTCATTTTTAGGATTACTTTCCTTGTTTGAATGCTGTCGTAAAATAACCATCTGTATCGCGATGCCAGTAATTCTAATCATAATGAAGTTCAGTAACTATCAGAGAAGCATAATGTCGCGAAATTTTGTGAGTATTCCTATCAAAATTATCAACACTGAAAACCTGTCATCCATTGTAACGCCGAAATTGATCACTAGCACCATGCCACAACTAATGAGAGTATATATTACTTCCGTTGCCAACAGCAGTATCTGGCTAATTGGCTAAATCCTACGAAAACTGTTACGCATAATTAAGATGTTTTACTACAGTGAGAGCACAGGTGCTGGCTAAAAGCCCAGACAGGTGCTTCGACCGCTGCATGGCACAACTGCGAGGGGTTCAGATCATCATTGAGTTCCCCAGCCTTCTGCGTGCGCTGTCTGGTAAATGCTGTAGGTTTGGAATTTCAGCTGGGGAACTCACTGCTGAATTTCAGCGAATCACGTGTCTGGGCTTTTGACTAGTACATGTGCTGCTAGCGCAGTGACTCTTGCAGCACGTACATACTACTAGCTGACCGGCAGCAGTTTGAGAATAATACGCGGTTATCCCGCTGAAGCTGAGGGATTTTGTCCCAAATATTCCCATCAAAGCTCGAACGAGCATGTAAAACTTCATCTCGAGTGATTAGTTCCAAGTCAACGCATTAATTTCTAAGAAGATTGAACGGCTGTAATATTTAAGCTAGTTCAAACTGGCCTGTAAGCTACCGTTTAAAAGTACGGCAAGTCATTAGTTTGCCAATGTATTGTATATAATCCCACATTATATAGGCTGCCGGCAAGGTATGGTCCTGCAGTCCCACTTGGTTGACAGTATGGTTAATTAACTGAAGCCAATTTCCCCTTGTATTTCTTTCAAGTTACTTTCTTTCCATTTTCTCCATATACTTCCTCTGCATGTAAACAATAGGGATTTCAAAGGTACACACCTACTTTCCCTGAAATACACTGATATTGATATTAAGCCCGATTACGCTGAATTTACATATATCACGTTAGTAGGGGGCGCTCACCTATCCTTCTTACGGAACTCACTCCTTACGCTGTGCCTTACGAGCTCTCTCTCGAGCCCAAATAGCGACCCCACAGTCGCGCATGATATAGGCAGAATGGTATTACCGGCGTGGACTTCCAACTAACAGGTCGAGAGTTCGAGCCTCGGGTGTTCCACACTTCGGGGTTGGGGATGATTGGCTGACGACCGCTAATAAGCCAGAAATGGCCATTCCAGTCTCCCTTGTCTTTGTCTGTAATAACATACGGCTGTAATATTAAGTACCCTACTGTATAATCCCAAGATAATTCAGTTACTTTGAGATGTCGACTTTTGAAGGAACTTTCCGGCCGCCTGTAAAAACTGCACTCTGTAAAAATGGCCACTTAAGTAGCATGAATTTTTCTCATTAATTTTCGACGTCCTTATAAACAGAAAACGTGCATAAAAATATTCGTTAGTCTAATCATTTGGTAGAAAAAAGTGTCTTCCTTAAAGTTCGCACTTGAAGGAAGGATATAATTCGGTTTTAAAAGTTTCTACTTATGAGACTTTTTAAGACCATGAGATGCCCATTCGAAAAACATCGTGGCTCTACATTTCCTAATGTTGCTTGTTAAGTTGATAGTATGGCTCAAATTCGCTGCTAGATTTTATGAACCTCATACGCTCTGCTCTTAATAGCGTATAAAAATTTATGATTTTCCGCACACATAAAATATACAGTTTGTAGTTTGGAAACCCCGAATAAGTGTAACGGCAAGTCGGCTTCAAAATTAATCGGGAATGGGAAAAATGTCAAAAAATTTAATTATTCTCTTTCTTCGAATAGGAAATTTAAAGAAGACGTAATTTTCTTTTACATACTGCATATACCACGTGTTTGCGCCTCCCTTACTATTTTTATCCAGCGAGTAACTGTGCTCTGTAGAGAAGGGGGCAGTGCTTATACACCAGCCTGGGTTACATCGGATTTCAGTTTACACGCGCTTCCCTGCGCGTCCTTCGAGCCCTGATTACACCCTCTTTATTATTTCAATCCAGCGAGTGGAACTTCGGTGTGGAACTCCGCCGGTTCCACTACAGTGGCCATGAACTGCAAACTAACACGCGGTTCCCTCTGTGGTCTTCCAGTTGTGATTGCTCCCTCCTTATCCTCTTAATTCAGCGAGTGGCTGTGTCGGGAGGAGAGTGTGTACACGTCATCTTCGGTTACATCAGGCATCGGTTCACACGCGCTTCCCTGCGCGTGTTTCAAGCTCTGCTTGGTTAGGTAAGTTAACTAACCATATGGAATTAATCAAGTGGGGCCGCACGACCAAACTATCGAACATTTAATTCATAGACATTTTGGCAGATTTTGAATAATTCATATTGACCCAACTGTGAAAAACTCGAAGTCTCGGTGGGATTCGAACCCACGCAGTAAGGGGAAGGCTTTAGTACAGCCAACGATCTAACCACTTGAGTTACGAGGCCCCGCCGGACGACGCGAAATTAATCACATTTGGGTCAAGTTACCCACCCAACCTACTGCAACGTCTGGAATCCACCAAATCGTATACAGTTAGTTGACTGCACAGGCAGGATTTCCTAAGTAATTCACCTAGAACCCACCAGATGACTACCTGGCTCACGTAATTCATGGATATTTTAGTTCGAATCCCACCAGGGCGCCGAGTATTCATAGTTGGGTCAATATGAATTATCCAAAATCTACCAAAACATCTATAAATTACGTTGAGCCTGGTAGTCATCTGGTGGATTCTAGGTAAATTACTTGAGAAATCCTGCTTGGGCAGTCAACTTACTGTATAAGATTTGGTGGATTCCAGACGATGCAGTAGGTTAGGCGCGTAAAGTGACCCGAATGTGATAAAACTGGCGTCGTCCGGCGGGGCCTTGTGGCTCAAGTGGTTAGAGCGTTGGCTCTACTTAGGCCTTCCCCTTTACCGCGTGGGTTCGAATCCCACCGAGGCGTCGAGTGTTTCACAGTTGGGCAAATATGAACATTTAGTTCTTTTCTAACTATGCAAGAAAAATGATGTCGCCTAAATGGACCCCTGTTTTTCGTTGCGCAAAAACGGGTTTCCGATATGACTTTTCCCTGTATGGCTATCAACATGTTAGGCCCAACGCGTAAAGTTCCCCCCGATCTTGTCCTTAAGCTGTTGGATAGTCCACGTCTTGTCCACATATCTTCGATCCTTCACACAGTCCCAAATGAAAAGGCAAGGTGCTGTTAAACGGGCAAAACGTGGACGCTAACTGATGGCTGAATTTTTTTAAAATATTCGCGTTACGAAAACTGCTCTGCCAACTGCGTCGTGACTTTGGCCACCTGGGTAGTCGCTTAAACTAGCTATCGCCCTGGATAAGGCCGTTCCTCCAGTGAAACACGCACATTTTCCAGAATTTTTTGGTATTGGCCGCCGATCACTGTAACTTTATTGCTAATTTCGTCCTGAAAACGGTACGCCCCGACTACTCTTTCAGATGTAACATCACGTCAGACCGTGGGCTTGGGGGTGAGGGCGCAGCGCATGCGACTAGATGACATTCGAATACGCCACGCCCTCGAAACTTAGGGTTCTGAATATCCGCAGAGCGATTACGGCGAAAATGGACTTGATCTCGCATGAAATGGATGAAATAAAATCCCGGCGTTATTATGTCTCGCTCCTCTCGAATTCTTCTACATTAGATTTCCATGCAACAACCCTTCTAGAATTGAAACAAAGATTAGAAAGGTGGTGGTGAATGGATCGTAAAATGGTTGAATCATGAACGGACTTAGGGGTTCACTTTATTTTCAAATAACGGAAAAGAACTATTGCAAAGGTTTGGCTGCATTTCACTGCAAGCGCCGAGAAATATTTTGCAAAAAACGATCATCAGCGATTCAAGGGATATTTTTCAAACACAGATTACATAGGGGTGTTATGTTTTTAAAATTGGCGTTGTCATTTTCGCTAAAATATTCCTCGAGGATTTGTTAAATTCCACTGCAGAGCTTGTCCTGGAAAACAAACATAACTTTGAGCCCTACGCTGTTCCAGGATTCCTTATTTTGCCTAAGCATACACCGGACCGAAGCTAGTCTACTGAATAAAAACATTCCATTTGAATCGACTGAAAAAGTGGCCATTTCAATCTCCCCATGACAGATCCGTTGCTAAACGCATTCTCCCCGTAAAGATAGAATAGAAGAACACCAAACTGAGGAAAATATCCTTGAAGGGTCAAAACCTGAATGGAAACAAATTAATCTAAAACTCAAGCTGTGCCCAAGTAGACCCTTATGCTTTCATTTAATATAATAACTTACCTTCGCGGGCAAATAGTTTTTGTCCCTTGTTCGGTTGATCGTGTCGAAGTTGTGGTGAAGAAATGACCGAAACTTCTGCAGAGGATGGGTGAGCTGCAAAATTAACATAATACTCAGTGCAATTATCTCTGATAAAATTATTTAACAAAGGTCGCATGCCGAATATAACACTTACTACTGCGTTAGAAAATATTTAGTAGTGTCATTTACCCCTGATCTACACTGCACTACCATAAATAGGATTCACCAGTTCGCACCTGCTAATGAGGGTATCCTCTGAATTTTGAACGTTTTTCTCCCTTAACTAAGATAATAAAAAATTAAAATCATCGCTCCATGTCCGGGGCACTCCTCGTGGTGCTCCTCTGTGCTCCTAGTTAATGCCTGCCCAAAAGTGATGGCCGTAGCCTCTCGCCAGAAGTTTGAGATGAACGTATTTCGGAGACAGGCTCGTCGATCTTTTTGCAAAATCTCTCTTGGAACCCTACATTTCGGGGAAGTTCCGAGACCATGCCCTAGTGCGACTATCTTAGAATTGCCCCCTGATCAACCTTCAAAGGCGATCTATGATGATTTACGGCTATTTACTTTTAATGCTTTCCTTTTTAAACCAAAATCTCGATTACTTTTTATCTTCGTTGTACGTGTCATATCATTTTAAAATCTCTGTCCGTAAGCACGCCAACTAATGTAATGCGTCT
>CACRXP010000041.1:830011-846782 GCA_902702965.1 Spirometra erinaceieuropaei | reverse complement strand
GCTAGCTTTCGTTGAGAATACACAAAGTCAGACGGGAGAGGCGATCACAGGTTGTGGTCGGCAACCAAACGAACTGAGAGCGAGTTAGTTTAACCTGGGTGTTCCAGTGCGCATCCCCAGCGGACTGAAGCACGCCAAGAGAAAACAAATTATTGAAGTTTCATCAGAAAGAAAGCAAATATCACATACTGGCAGCTTTCACTGAATACATTTATTCATATTTGAAAATGAAGCTCGCCTATGGCCAAAATCTCTTTGTCAGGCGATAAAACATCTAACGGAATTTGGGTATAGTGACGGCGTTTTACGGTCCACTAATATTTCCAATCATGAGACGAAATTTGTCGCATCCCACGTGCATCACTTTTATTTTACGTCGATTTCCGTTCACTAGAATGTTAAAATTCAGAGAACTTGAGGCACGATCACATTCGAGATACGCGCTTCCCGCGTGACGTCAAACTCGGTGTCTCGGCCACGCAGTGGCTGAAAAGTCGCTGAGACCGCACATGTCGACAATTTCAAATCCGAGTTCCTCCGTCTAGAAAAACGAGTCTCTCAGTTATCTGTGCATCTCACTGCAAAGTCGCATAGTGACAGGACATCTATGCTACTAAATTTCTAGGCACATTGTGAGTAAAGAGGAAAGAATTCGGAGAACATGTCGCTGACAGCCAGTGCGAATTTTTTAAACTCTCTTAAACTCTGGGCGTTCTTATTGGCCAGAAATTGGGCAAACTGCTCATGCTGCACTGATTGCAAAAGAAGCGGTGTTTCGTTTTATTTTCTTGCTTGTAGACTTGAAATTTCAACGCCTGCATACAGAAATTTAATTCTTCACACTGTTAAGTGCTCTGAATACACCTGTCTCAACTTCGGCCATTAATCACAAAAGACAGCTCCTCATCCAGTACAGATGGATCTAGTGTCAAAAAATGCTGACGAATGTTAACACGAATTCAATTTAAAGAAAGGGGCTAAATGTCTTATCGGTTGGCATCACCACCAAAGATTTTTCTGCAACTCTTAAGCTCTTTTTAGAGTCAATAGGCTTCCCTTAACGAACCCAGTACAAATGCCTCATTTAAAGCGGTTCTGTCAGTGACTGCATACTTTAAAACTTACTATTTGAAAGGAGTAAGCGTGATGGCCTTGGCAAATCGAGGTTCGCATTCTAAAATCCTGACTGTGACCGTACCCAAAGTCTATAAGTCTTTCCCGGAATGGATGTTAAGAAACGCGTACATTCGCAAAATCATAGTCCGACCATCACTGGGAGGATGCGCAAAGGACGATGGCTTAGTTTGTAGTGAAAACAGACTTGCGTAGCACCTGTCACACTCTATTCTCCCTCAATCACCTCGGCCCGATGGCAAGACTAAGTCAGCAGATAATGCCCTTTCCTTCACATTATTTTGGAGCTAACGAAATGACATAAGGTAGTACATGAAAAACAACCTAGGCACATGTAGAAGGTACGTAAGTAGTGACATTTTGCTAACGAAATTTTCCTGGGGAGAAAGTACCTGGAAATGAGTAAAGAACACTGAGATTAGACGTAATGTTTACTGGTTTTGCAAAACCGACCAAGTAATGATTCTGGTTGAAAGCTGGTTTAAGGCGTTAATACAAAGTTTAACGATGGCCGGAATATTTGGCTGTTATTCTAGTGACTTCAGTAACACACCGAGTTAGCGAGATGAAAAATTCTTGTGACCCATGTAGAGAGAGAACAAAGGGGCCATTACACCCGACGACTGGTTTTCTGTGTAATCCACTGACACTGCTATGGCTCGCTCTTACAGTCTGCTGAAGCAACATAAAGTAGTCACATCATTCAGACTTGTCGCCTGCCATCGTGGCACTGGGACATATTTTCTGGCAAAATGGAAGTTTTATCGCCTTGGGTTTCTGGCCGAAGACTCATCAACACCGACCAGAATAGCATCTGCCAGCCAATCCCTCCAACGTAGAAACCGCCAGATGAATCCATGGTATCCATTGATGTCGTTGCACTCTTCATCGCCACCCCACAGCACCTAACGGTAGACCTTCTAAATCAATTACCGGTCGAACGCAGTGAGGAGGAAGACAAGCCCTTAAAGTCAGGACAGCTATGACGCTGCCTTAAGGCCTTTTCACCTATGATCGGCAAGTAAACGAACACAGTAAGGCACGCCTGTAATCTTCCCTCTACAAAATCTGATTGGTAAAATACTCTAGCAATTGGGACAACACGGTGTTTAACAAGTATCAACCGAGCACACCTTTGCCTCTGTCGAAACAATCGATATTGAGCGCCTTCAGCAATTACCGGACTCAGTTGACCCGAATATCCAGTTCCCGATGGAAGCCGAAACAAACGACAATCTGTCTTTCCTTGATGTGATTGTATGTCGGTGATAAATTAGAGTATTCAGGAAAGCCACCAACACGAGGCTAAAAGTGCACTCTAACAGCAGTCACCCTCTGTCTCACAAAAGTAGCTGTGTCCGCACTCAACTCCAAGGAGTTTAAACACACTGCAGTGTGCCAGTTGGAAAAAGAACCGAACAACTGTATCATCAGAGTCATTGGATATATCAGCCGTCTTATCGCGAAAACCAGTAAGCAAGCAAACATACGACGGCCGAAGGATCTGCAACCCGAAGTCTGGAGGGTCACTGCCTATACTTAGAGTCTCCTAGGCGGTTTCGCGATTGTTACAAACCAGAAGAGTAGTCATAGTCCATCAACCCCAGGCAATAATTCGTCGCCGTTTGATGCATCCTAAAGACACACTGTCACCACCGAAAGCTCTACAGTTGTCTACAAAATAGGTTGCAACGACGTGGACTGGAATTACGTTGGGGAAGCCGGGTGGCAATTACAGACCCGCCTGCACGAGCACAAATCGGCAACTCGAAGACCAGATCCGAACTCGCGATTAACAGAGTACACTAGAAAAACTGACTACGTGATTTAGACTTTTAGGGAGCGAATATCTTAGGTTGGGGAAACTCAAAGACAGAACGGTAGACACTTGAGGCGTGGCAGTTAGATGCCAACTCCACCATCAGCAGACATATCGACCTTCCTGTAGCTTATAAAATTCGTACACAATGCCAAGGAATAAACGGCCAGAGTGAACTACGCAGTCGGACCGAACGACCACTGCGGTGGCTCAACCAATCCCCATCGAGGTGATGATTCACAGCACGCGTCAGCTGGACAAGGACACCGCAAAGATGACTCGGCAACACAAAGAGTCTATTATTTGAAAGGATTTATGGGCGTTTATGCCCTCTTCGCCACTCCGAGTTCTGAATAAGTATGGTATGATAAGTTATAACCACTGGAATTAAGGTGTCTGGAATAATGAACTGCAGTTATTGACTAGCGTACTATACTTGCACCGTCGATACTGCCTGGTGGTCTAGATATGTCTGATCAATTTTGTCATCCCATGATGCAGACGCAAGGAGTTCGCTTCATCGTTCAGTCGCTCAACACTCTTCATGCGTTTTGTAATACAGATTCCAGTTTTTAATGTTAAGCTTTTTCTAGGTTGGATCTCATTTCGTGGCCATACCTGCCGTGGACAAGCCCAAGCCTGACCCCTAACCTCTAACCCCTAGCCCATAACCCTAACCCCCAACCTTAACCCCTGAGAAGTACGGCTACGAAATGTGATCTTGTCCTTTTTAAAATTCTGCATCAGCCACACAGCAGTACAGAATCGGCAAAACGCGTAACTGGGACTTTTAACTAATGCCTGTTCAGTTAGCATGGCAAACCAACCAAAATACTTATACTATTGACTACCTGTAGGTAGCCCGTGAAAATTCTACTGAAACCGGAGTATTTCAGTCTATATATATATGAAAACTTTCGAACGGGACCTGAAGAGACATTGACACATTCAGTTCTAAGAAAACTAAAAGGCCGAAAAGTGAAAATGTCAGGAAAATTGGTAGTCCACAGTTTTACTCCAGAAACGATGGTAAAGTACCCACAAAACGTTTAAATGCCAGAAGCGGACAACAAAGCAGAACCCCTGAACGAAAGTGACATCCAGTAAAAAAGAAGGATCAGCCAAAGGCTCCTGATGAGTTTGACTGCAGAAATGGCCGCGCATACACACGGTGACATGCGGGTCGAATCCAGCCACACAGGCGGCATTGGCTAACAAGGCATCAAACGAAGTGCGCCATATAAGGAAAGCTGTGTGCATGACTTCTCAGTCTGCGAAGATGGGGAGAAGGAACGACTACTCGAACCGTCAGACCTCCAATACATTTCTCCCGGTGAACGTCTGCTTTTCTTTTGAACTGTTGAAGTGTTGAGGGGCTGGAGGAAGAAGATTGCCGACAAAGGCAAGACCGACTGGAATGGTAATTTTTGGCTTGTTAGCCGTCATCAGCCAGTCGTTCCCCAACCCTAGGTTTTGCAACTCCAAAGGCTCGAGCTCGCGACCTGCTTATCAGAACTCCAACACCTCTAACCACTGAGTCACGGACCCGTTGTCCCGTCGGTTTCGACCGGAAACTTAAACAATGGCAGATGGAATCACATAAATTTCTGCATATAATATTAGTCGCCATGAGACTGCCGGTGCGGCTCTGGATCGAACCCCAAGAGAAAAACGTGGCGAGTGAGTCCCGTAACTGATCGGTGGACGCCCATCCACTACTATAATCCGGCTAAGAGGAGAGTACTTCTATGCAGAAAATCTGTCTATTCCCGTCTTCCGTTTCCTCATCCAACACAAGCTTTCCTTCCTAATCAGTTTGTTGCCTGAGACAATACAGTAAGTTATCAAACCTAACGTCCCTTCGTTTGGGTTAAACGCCTTCTGACCAGCCTGTTCCCTGGGCAGTCTCTTAAGCAGCATTGACGGTTGTCGTCACCTTCACACCTACGGCCATTTTGGTCTGTAGACTATTTGCCACAATGCCGAGTTTAAGTTCTCCCCCTCTCACAACACTGCTTAATAAAAAACATCTTATGAACCATAAATGGTTTTATATCTTTGAAATTGCAAAACAACCATCTGCAGTTTTGTGAGGCCACAAAAGACGTTTTTCCCACAGTTATAAATTTGTGTGATTTTCAGGTACTTAAATTGCCCCGTACAGGTGTTCCTGCTGAGACCTATTCCCTGTGGGAGATAGAGCGCGAAGGTGATTGACCAATTCACTGTAAGCGCCGGATAAAATTAGCAATACTGAGAAGAACATGGGATTGAACCGCATTTTAAGACACCCTGAAAAAAGCTGAACCTCAATTATGCATACGGAGGACTACGGACAGGGGCAAGGGTGATCGGTGTGCACACTGCTAAATAAAAAGCTTTGGTCAGCCAAACTGGGACTCAAAGTCGGAATCTTTGATCATCAAGTGTCAGATCCACGGCTCTACAATTAAGCTACAGGCTCGTTGTCCTGTCGGTTAGGGTTAAACGTCTGCCTGTCTGCCACCGCTTTTAACAGCCCTGTCGTCGTCAGCTCCACGTCGATGGCCATTTAGGTCGTTGGGCTATGAACGGCAATCTCGACGGACCCTCGCAAAATCGAGTTTTTCTCCCCCAAGAACTGTCAAATAAAGAACATCTGCATGCAAGGAGTAATGGTATATGTCACTCTCTACTTAAACAGTCTATCTTATAAGTACGCAATGACGGTATGTAGCCGAATAGAGGGATCATCAAACTTTATGACGCCTTCAAATATCTGCATTTCTCGTGGGGCTTGCCTTGTTCATAATAATTGCCATATTTGAAATTTCAAAGCAACCACCAACAGTTTGTGATGCCACGTGAACTCGGACCAATGTTTATAAACTTGTGTGATTCTCAGGTACTGTACCTGCTCCCTACAATTGTGTCTATCAAGTTTTTCTCTGTGAGAGACAGAATGCACGGGTGCTTAACCGACTAACTGTAAGTGGCGGATGAGATTAACATATTGGGAGACACACTGGGCGGAGCCCCCTTTATGAACACCCTGAACAAACCCAAACCTCAAATATGCATATAGAGGAGTACAGGTAAAGGAGAGGTTGACTGGGGTGACCGTTTCTAATTAAAAAGCTTCGTGAGCCAGTCTGGGGTTCGAAGCCGGAATATTTGGTCATTGAGTGTCAAGTACAACGCTTAACAATTAAGCCACGCGTCTATTGTCCTGTCGGTTGTGATCTGGAATTTTACAGTGAGAGGACGTTCACCGATCAGATTACGGGCCATATTCCTCTCCATTTGTCTTGGGCTCAATCTAGAGCACTTACAGAAGAAAAATGCATACAACTTAAGTAGTCATCTTTTGCAGAGTATGGTTTGTGCATGCAGCCGGAGAGGAGTTTGTTCGAAAGCCAACATCCTGAGGTAACTGAATTATTATAGAATTATGCTGCGGGATGATTAGTTTTACAACCCTACTTAATTAATCTTTTTGAAACGAAAACGCATTTCGGAATTTCGGTTGACATTTCATGAGTTAGCCCACCTATTGTATTATTGGTCGACATGCGAGTGTCTGGGAGGGCTCTGGATTTGAACCCGAGGCGAAACGTGACGAGCCCGTCCCGTAATTAGATGGGTGGACGTCAACATCAAGACTTAACCTTAGACTTCAATCACAAGGCGGAGCCCAAGGCCCAACCATAATTGTCCCTTTCACTGGGAATGCCACCCTTGCCTTATGTTCAACAAGCATAAAACGTTAGCATTCATCATAAAAAGTCCTACAACATACTGCAATAACTCATCTAAAAACTGATTACACTGCAGGTGGAATGACCAGGTGAACGGCCGCACTAGTAGCTGTATTCGGTCCAGCAGAAGATATGGGCCCCTACCCCAATCGCGGCCTCAAAGCAGGTAGAAGTAAAATAATCCAAACCAGACCTGGGAGAGGGGATGTACAGTATATGCGAACACTGAGCAATTCTCAAAATCTGCATTTTGACAGAAAATGCACAACAGCTCACAACACAGGGAACAGCGATAATAGGTGCAATTAAGGGACAGGCGATTGCAACAACATAGGGAGACGACATCGATTGGTAGTAACCTCCGCGCGCTTCAGTTTCTGGAGTAGAGTTTCCCACCAGGCTGCTCCGTCGTATCTCCTTGGCTGTCGACTTGATCCAGCCCGCTAGGAAAGGTAAAATGGAAGGCATATAAAGTGCATAAGCGCGCAAAGTCCCTAAGAATATAAAACAGACGAAAATAATGGTATCTACTGGTACCAATAAATTTTGCGACAGATTATCAGCTGCTACCCATTGCTGCAGAACACACTTAACGAATGAGGAGCCTATACCAAGTCAAATTTGGACAGAGAATCAATTCAGAAACAACAATATCATTAATTAATGCGCACAGTCTAATCAGTAAAAAGGTAAATTAACAAGGCTTTAGAGGAAATGAAAGAGGGAAAGCTAAGATGCAAAAAAGGGTGTACAAATCAAAGTAAGAGCGGATTACCGACGGAAGTTAAGGTTGGCCACATGTTTAAACACACGATTCCTGGAGGTTTGAAGCGTTAGGGTAAACCTCGAGGTGATGTGGTATAAGCAGTTCCGTACACACATAACGAAGGACCCTGGAGCTTAGACGCAGACTTCGGTTTTAGCCAAATAGACGGATTCTACCGGCTGGGGCAAACATCAAACATTTCCCGCCCCCTCTCCCGCCCAACACACACCGATGAGGTAGTTTGTATTTCAACGCTGTTGCCTATCAAGCAGGAGTTTTTGTCTGGTTAAAATTGCTCGAAAGTCAGCCAGCAGAGGAAAGCGTGCAGGACTGGAAATGCCAAGCTGAATCAGAAATTTCTCACGCAGCATTCACTGAAATAGCTCAGCGATTCCATTCCTAACAATGTGAAAAAAATGTACAAAGGGGACAACAAGGTACACTCCTTTCAAAAACCTTTTTGCCAGTCCAAATAATGGTAAGATCTCTGACAGAATACACTGAATTCGGTGCTGGTTATATTTTTTGTAGACTGGTTTGATATCCTCTTAAACATAATAAACTGCTCCTTTCGCTAAACCAAACAACCCCTTGAATGGCTTTAGAGTAGTAGAGAACCGCAAAGAAACATCAAAACAGTTTTCTGACGTCATTGTACTCATCACGTATGAACCTGTCAGCACTGACGGGTGGCAGTGTGCTTTGTCTGCACTTAAACCTAAAGCACTTATGGGTATCTACAAACGCTCGAGCACACTTCGCCCCCACACTTCGACACGGGTTGTTGGAGGAAGTGGTGCCTTTAGTGCCAGACACCCAGAGAGGGGCAGTAACCTTACGGGGAGAGGTACTAGGAAAAAAGTAACTTTTCCCCACGCTGTAACTCATTTAGGATCGCATTCTGATTAAAGCAAGCTTCAGAAACTGGATAATGTCAATTACCAAGAGCGCAACCCCAAAGAATTTACTATGATAGTTTCATATTTTCCAAAGTACGTATACTCTTACTAAGCAGGCATCTGCCAAATTAAAAATTATTCTAACTATTTAAGTCTCCAACCTGTACTTTTGACATGCTGTAGGTAGCTACCTTTCCCAGGGAGTTCGTAAGCGGTAAGATCGTAAATTTAGGCTTACTTGGAGAAAAAATTTCAAGTGTGTCTGGAAATACTAACTGAAAAATCCGTCTCATGCATTGTGTCCGTACAACGAGCTACGAAGGAGATGCCCTAGACCAGCAGGGAAGGAGCTCAAGGCACAGCAGGCGTTACTAAGGATGCACGCGGATAACAAATGCCACACGAGGAGGAATTGCGGTGGCACGCCTAAGTGCAGGCGCAAGCCGCGCCAGCCGCCTGTCTCAGAACCTACCTTTGTCAATCTTGACTCCGTCTTAACATCGGACCTCGGTAGATGAGGATACAGCGAGTGTGGTAGGCG
This sequence comes from Spirometra erinaceieuropaei, assembly GCA_902702965.1. Classification (NCBI taxonomy): domain Eukaryota; kingdom Metazoa; phylum Platyhelminthes; class Cestoda; order Diphyllobothriidea; family Diphyllobothriidae; genus Spirometra; species Spirometra erinaceieuropaei. The sequence goes on along the minus strand of CACRXP010000041.1, from coordinate 837,886 downwards.
CAGCGCATGTCTAACATAATTACAAATCACTTTGCGTGTCAGTCTCCGTCCCTTCGCCCACCCTGCAGTGGGGCACAATGTGGACGTTTTCTGGTAATGGCGGTTGAATTGTCGGCAAACAAGAAACGGTTGCTATTTACTTTATAACTAACGCTTGTTCTGTTGCTGCTACTGTCTCTGTCGATGGACTCCTGCACGAGTTCGGAAGCCCAGAACAATAAACAAAATGTTCCGGTGCGCGACCGTCCTTCTTCTTCACTTTATAACTATTGCAACCCTCCCAGGTTTTTTACACCGAGAGGCGGCATACTTTTATAGAAAGGCATAACCTTTTGTGTGCTGATAGTGCAGACGCAATATCCCCTTTTAATGGGCTGAAAATTTCTATTTACTGGTTTACTGGAATTAATCACACAGTAAATGGTACATACACGCGCTTAAACCCCGAAAGGTGTAGCTTACGAGACAGGAAAGACGGAAATGGTGCTTTAGACTCCTACGCGACGTGCATCACCCTCAATCCTCTATTGTCGACCGGTTTTCCTGTCCGTTTTGACTCACAGATCCGTGATGCGCGAGGGAGAATGATTGACGCGGAAAAGGAGACCAGTATTGTTTTTTATATGCAGTGTAACACTTCCTAAAATACACATTTTTTCGAGTTGGCATACGGCGAGCCTAACACAGGTGAAAGTGGACGCGCAATTTGCTCTTTACCTGCGCTGGCGATTGTCACAGCCAAAATCAGTGCGTGCCAAGCACTGGAAAGTCCGTTAAGTTCTCCCGTAGACTTTTTGCACTTCTGACGGACTTAATACTGCTGACAAATGATTACTAGCCTAGCAAGCACTTTGCTGAAGGACAGAAAAGCTGGCGACGATCCCTCGCCCGCTCTCCCGCCCTGCTACTGGCTAGCCAAAGCAAAATTTGAAGACGGATGGATCAGTTGAGAAGGCGACAAGGGACGTAATTAAACACAAGGAGAAGCTTAGGTGCATTGCAGGCAAATTAGGGAGGCAGGGTGCGGATGGACAGACAACTGCTTCCGTGTGGGGGAAGGGGGAGAGAAGGCGGAGAAACGGTATAGAGAAGGACCCCACTCAAATGTCAGTGGACTGTGGATCGTGTCATACGTGATTTATGTTAACGGGAGTTTTATGGGTGGGGCAGCACGCTAGACAGTAAGTTGACAGAATGAAAGAAAATACAGAAATTGCCTGGACTTATGCCGAAAATCTTATTCTACGCTATTGTACGACAACGGAAGTGAGATTAGTAAATAAACAATAAAGTAAATTTCACAAAATAACGGATTTTGAGCTAAGATGTGAGGTGGTCGTGGGAAGAGCTCGCTGCTGGCAGTGTAATTTCTGCAACAGCCCCCAAATGTATGCCAGCATAAAACCCCATATGACACGACCCACGGTCAGTTAGGTGGGGTCCTTCTCTATACCGTTGCCGAAGGCGGGGATCGGTTCAGCCGTCGCGAACTACGATGTCCACAGTGTGATGGACGCAGGACGGTGAGCCGCGTTAATGAACTTGTGCGGCGCCTGCCTCACTCTCACATCACCCGAACGCGGACCCCTGGGAAGGCAGTCGGCGACTGTGCCCGATATGGGATAATGCCAAATTCAGGTTTAACCCACCAGAGGCAGTCTTGGCCCAAGTGGCGTGAACTGTTAGTGAGTGAAGGAGGCCTGGGAAGGTTAGTTTTGGAGTCACCCGCATCTCCGGCGTGATACAACATGCACTTCGTAATGGAGGGCAGGAGAGCTTTTATTTTGGACGTTAGGTGTCATATGCGCACGCATTTCACGGATCTAACCTCCAGGGAGAGTGTACATGCAAGGGGCTATTGGCATCAATACATCAGAAGCCTTGTAAATAGACATTTTACTCTGTCTCTATATGGGCATGAAAAGGCTTTATAGATATTGGGTAAGCTTGCTAATTTTCCTGTTAAAAGTAAAAGCCAGCAAGCTTGAGAAGATCCAAAGTACTAAGCATACGATAGTGCGTTCAAAGTGAAGGGCATTTTGTAGAAGCTCAAAAGAGAGGCCGGCAACTGGCTTTTTAAATCCTTGATGTGCGAGAAAGACAGCGTATGGTTCCAAACGAGCCTGATTTTTAAAACACCTCGTAGACAATGAAAGTGAATCATGAACACAAATAAGGCCGTTTTGTAATGAAATCACTCAAACAGCGGTGAACGTGGAGATAGGACGAAAACGTAGGGGGGATTGCATGCCCGTCGACCTGAGAAATACGAAGGCCTCACTAAAACAGGTTTATTGGGATGCACGCGTTTCGGAGAGCTTGGACAGCTCACCAATGGCAAGGAGCTGAAAGCCGCTTACTCGAGCAAAAACGCAAGTGGCTTGCCGCGCCGTCCCTGGTCAGCCTCGCGCGAATGGATTTTTTCTCTTCTTTCGCCATCTCGGCCTTTTTAAGGATGCTGGGCGGGCTTGTAGGTTGCGCGTGTTATGAGTCACCACTTCGATGAGGGGTTGGCTGAGCCTGGCGGTTCTTTTTCTCGCACCGCCAAGCGAGTTCGTCGTCGGCATGTGGCTGCGCGGCTTTCTAAGGTCCAATGTGACTGACTTCTCCTGGGCTTTGTGTACATACTGACGCAGAACTCTATAATCGCAGGAAGGTCAAGATGCCTGATGATGATGATGGTGGTGGTGATGGTGATGATGATGATGAAATTGGCATCTGAATGTCACGACTCAAGTGTTAGCCGCTCTATCGTAGAATTTCCCCGCCCAAAGATGGTCGCTCTCCAAAGGCCGAAAGTATAGTGAGTTCTCAAACATGCGTTGCAAGTTGCAAGTTTGGGTCTGATCATTATAGGCGGATTTGGAACGTTCGCACGGTTTCCCCAACGTAATCCCAGTCCCAATCGTTGCAACTTATTTGGTAGACAACTGCCGAGCTTTCGGTAGGTGATAGTGTGTCCTTATGATGCATCGAACGGCGACGGACCATGATTCTTCTGGCCGTTTGTAACAATCAGGAAAGCGTCTTGGAGATTCCCTAAGTATAGGCAATGGCCCTTCAGACTTCGGCTTATAGCTCCTTTGGCCGTCGTCTGTTCGCTTGGCTACTGATTTTTGCGATAACATAGTTGAAGATGAGTCGTTCGGTTCGTTTGCCAGCCGGTGTGCTATGATTTGTTTCAGCTTTTTGGAAAAGAGTGCGTGCACAACTAAGTTTTAGCGGCCGAGAATGATTGCGAAGGAGATACGAGCACTGGAACAAAGGCATTATTGGCCTGACGATTCGGATTCAAACTCGACTCCATCATCTAACCCAGAGTCAAAAATGGGTATTGGATTGCCCAGGTGTTGCAGTATTTGTAGGCTGTATTCGCTAGGCCGCCACATGTCTATCACAGCTGGCAGCTCCCGTGTGCATCACGATCCGACTGGCCAGGTGTTGAAGTATGCAGATGCCATGAAGTACTTTTCTTTTGACGGAACAATCTACAAGCAGGCGAAGGGTACACCAATTGGTTCGCCGATTTCGGGACTCATAGCCGAAGCGGTCCTACAACGATTGAAGTCGCTGGTTTTTCAACACCACAGATCGAAATTTTTGGCTCGGTATGTGGATGATACTTCGTAGTCATCGAACGAGACCAGGTGCTGACAATCAAAGAACATCTCAACGCCGTATTCCCGGACATCCAATTTGCGATGAAGGAAGAAAACAACCAGCTGGCCTTTCTTGACATCCTTGTCTGCCGCAAAGCTTGTTGTGGGCTAAAACTCTAATATTCAGGAAAACGACAAACACGACGCAAGTACTGAGGTACAACAATAACCACCAAATCAGTCACATACGCAGATGCGTAAGAGCACCATACCAGTGTGAGGAGACACAATGTAGGCAAGGTTGCCGAGTCACAACACCTTCGACCATTGCTTAGAGCGAATGGCTACCAGTGCCTGCGCAAACGAGATAAAAGACGAAATCCAGCCGGCCGCAAATTTTGGTAAGCTCTCCTGTACGTGAAGAATGTCTCCGACATGCCAATCAGGTGGTACCGAAAACGACTAGGGAGACCGGAATGGCCATATCTGGCTTATTAGCCGTCATCAGCCAGTTATACCCAACCCCGAAGTGTGGAACACCTGAGGCTTGAACCGGGAATCTTTGGTCATGGAGTTTGACGCTCTACCATTGAGCCACGGGTCCGTTGTCCGTGTGAGAGATTGGTAGAGAACACCACCCGATGGATGTTCAGATGGTGTCTAGTAGCCAGAGCAATTCAACTGGGTTAATATTCATGTACGGATAGAGGGTAAAGGTTAGTCACTCACCAAAATTTGCAAGTGAGCCCTTGTCTGGTTTGGCCAGGTTCTCAGTACTTCCTCGAAGTGATGATGGCTAAAACCATATAAGTTGTGTTGGTGAACTCAACAGTGAGTGATAAATGTTTTCAGCGGTGCTTTCGCAACTTGTGCAACCGTCAATCGTTGCAGGTAGTACCATTTTCCTAACACACGAAAAACTTTTGGCCAACTAGAACAGAAACACTAGCACTTGAGACTGCTGCGCCTACGCAGAACATAACGTTGTCTGGGGCTAATGCAGTCATATGAAGGGATGAGAACTAGGTCAATAGTCAGCCAAAAGACGGCAAGTTACGTAAACATGAATAAAGCCGCTGTTAATATACGCGCAATAGGCACCAAAATGCAAGAAAATATGGGTGAAATTTTTCAACGAGGTTGCAAGGCTGCCTACCATGGACTATAACTCCAAGTTAAGTCTCCTACAATATAATGTTCACATGGGACTGGGTAGATCGCCCAGTCATCTGCGCGGTCCACGTTCCGAAATAACGCTACGTGGTTCATTTTCAAAATATCCGAAATTTTTAGCATATGCCATGGAAAAACCATGAAAGCATTCTTTGTTAATGCACTTTTCAGGAGCTTACGTCTTCTTTAAATTTCGAACTTCAGGGTATGGAAACTCGGTTTTGTAAGTTAATAATATAACCTAGATCGTTGAGAACATAGCATGTGGTCAAATTTGTTCCTAGGTTTTCGAAACAGGTGAATTATCCCTGTCTCTTAAATTGTCACCCCAACGTTCATAACGAGCTCATCAACTGTTTGCCGGAGACGCCATCGGGAGAGTCAAATATGAGGACGGGAAGCATACCTCACCATCTGGACACGTGAATTGGGTCTTACATCTGTACAGGAGAACTTTATGGACGAAAGCAATGCCTACTCGTACTTCCGCCACCAGGGAAATGAATAAGTTTTTGAAAACCGATTTATACCCTTCCTTCGAGTATAAGATCGGAAGAAGACGTAATTGTCTATCGAATGAGCAAAAGAATAAATATTCGTATGCCTGCTTTACACGAAATATAATGAGACTTTAGAAGCATCGAAGATCAATGAGAAAAATTCATGCTACTTAAGTAGCCGTTTTTTACAGAGTTTAGTTTTTGCATGCAGTCGGAAGGAAGTTCACTCGAAAGCCGGCATCCTGAGATAACTGAATTATTATAGGATTAAACTCCATGATGATTAGTTTTACAACCCTACCTAATGAATCTTTTCGATACGAAAGCGCATTTCGGAATTCCGGTTGACATTTCGTGAGTTAGCCCACCTACTGCACAGGGGTCCATCATTGAAGGTAACGAAGCAGCGGTATAGGTCCTTGCAATAAGAAAGCTATATGGCCACGGATGATTCCACATGGAAGTGTACACAGGTGCAAATCTACACACAGATAGGCTGGAGTAATGCAAAAACCCGAAAGCTAAGGCGAAAGAAACCGATCGTCTCAGTGCTGCCGGCGAGCGCAGACTCACAGACTGTCGGAAATGACATTACTGCACTTTGCAGTTAATTAAATTTTAAAACGCTCAGAGACTCGATTAGATTGAATGGCATGATGTTTTCGAAGGGAGACGCAGAAGGCAATCTAAAAAACTGTTCAAAACAGTTTCAAGATGTGAAAGAACAAAGGGAGAAAGGCAGTGTTCAGGATGTAGCATGACCAAAAGGCTTTTAAAACAGCAAGGACACACCACCTTCTGGGATTTTCGATCTGATGACGAGATCAGCTGTTCCAGAGCGCTCTTCTGATCCCAGAAATGAGTGTGCGCCAGTTCCAGCAGCATAAAGGCGCTGCCCACTGTGTTGACACCGCGGTTGACCCAGTTGCGTTCATACCCACTGATGATGGTTCTCACTATCCAGACGAGATTTCTAAACATGTTTGTGTCTTGAAGAGCCTGCAAGTTTAGTACGAAAAAAAGAGAGAATCCACTAGATTCGGATTTGGCGGAATGGTAGCTTTTTCCCGCGCCAAATACCGAAAGACAGAAACAATGGGGATGTGGGCCGACCAACTGTACAGCAGTCTGCACGGGGAACAAGATGTTTCACTGGCAGTGGGTTCAATAAAGTGGTCTGTGTGAATCATGCACGCTTCCAAGCTACACTAGTCAGTCAGTCGTGAGGAATAGCGAACGTAGGACACGTAATGCGGTGCAAACGCGGAGACCAACCAAGCAGGGGGAGGATATGTGATGGCGGGGAAAGGAGAGTAGCGACCTTGGAACGGGTCGATAATTTACTCTCTTTTGATTGGCTCTGGTGAAAAGTCGATGGTCACGTTGCTTAATCACACCAAAAGCACGCATACAACCAGGGTCGACAAAATAACCCCCTAAAACTACTCGGCGCAACTCAAGGTCGGCAAACGCTACCTGCGTACGTAAGAAGCAACAATGGGCAAATAAGCAGGTGGGCACAGCACAATTTAATCAATTCAAAAAATATATATATATAATCGCTTCCCCCCACATCATAGTCCGCGCAGATAAAATGCGGCGCGACATGCAATTACTAGCAATACCCTCTATTTACTGCGGGGAGCCGTACTCAACTTACTCCCGACGATGCAAGGCTATTTGTTTATGAAAAGTCAAGATATGAAAGTCATGATGCTCGTTATTGTCTTTCTCCCCCCGATATGTCAGAGGGCAAGGATATACGTTTAACTTCTTAAGCGTGCCTTTGAAGACAATATACTTGGTCGTCATTATCCTTCTAAAGGCTAGATTATTGCCCAACATAAATCTCTTTAATTGCCGCCCCACTTTCTTTGGAGAAGTTGTTTGACACATTTTCTAAACATCGACCATTTACTGCGTACTTTATAGGTGGGCGAATCATAAAATTCCCAATAAGCCGTCAGTTCTTTTTCTTTAGAACTGACCTTCTAACTATAACCCCTCAAATGATTTCAAACGTCGTTTAGTAGTGGCGCTCTTTGATTCACTAGAACCTTCCACCCGTTAAGTTTGTGTAATATAGTTTTACAATTTGCGCAGACCTTTGTCGGTACGTCCTTTCAGCTATTCCTATCATTATGGAAAGCTCGAACAACAAAGGCTTTCAGTTTATATGCAAATCCACGTTAAGTGACAGTATCTACATCTGTACAAAATTTTTCAGTCTTTGCCCAGTCGATAATGTGAGCAAATAAAAAAAGCAATTACGATGATAAATGATGCGAAAAGGCGTACCACATCAGGAACTCGGTCCTCCGCGTCGTAGGCATAGTCATGCGTCTCTGCGAGCAATTTTACCAGCACGTAACTCCGATACCTTTCGTCCTCCATCAGGGCCCGCACGTCATTCTTGACGCTCAGACTGACCTTTTCTCCGGTCCAGATTGTTCGCGTGAGGTTAATGAGCAATTCCTGCTTCTGTGTGCTGCAAAAGGGCACAGAGAAGATACGTGAGGGGACTATACGCCCGCTGTCGAGGACTGCACCGGTAAAAGAGGGAATGAGGAGGGGGTAAAGGGGAAGAGGAGGGGAGATAAGGA
>CACRXP010000041.1:786870-829600 GCA_902702965.1 Spirometra erinaceieuropaei | reverse complement strand
AATCCCAATGAGGGAGACTTGGGCTGCATTGGTCTTACACCGTTTTTCCCTGCTGGAATGTTTCATTTGCAAGGAGGGGGTCCAGCCGGTTGGAGGTAGTCTGGATTGCAGTGAGCGTCCAGACGTTTCTTGCTTCCGCCCTGTTTATGTAGGCTACGCCGGTGTTTAGACAGAAGATACACAAGAGTTCTACTCCCCAAAACTCTCAGAACAAATTGACAATCAGCACTTCACACCATAAACAACGCCCTTGTTCGTTCGTCCCGGCTGCATCTCCAAGTGTTGGAGTAGAGCCTAGGCTGGAGGCACTAGAAAATGACATGTACTTTGCCCGCGGAGGAAGTGTGCCCGGAGGTGAATGAGGGGCGCGCGCGCGCGATAGGATCCACAGAATCCGAGCCTTATAATGTGTCCCCAAAATGCGAATCTCTCTCTCACACACAACACAAAGAAGCATATCTTGTCGTTAAAATGTATTGTTGGTTGTGCACGACCTTCAGAGTATGGACACAGTCCATTCAAATCGCCTGAGGGGGGACAAAAAATTTCCATGCCGCGGAGACCTATGGTATTAGAATGGTTACTTCCTGTAAATTTCTTCGAGGTAAGGTACGTGGTTAATACTATAGGGCGGCCTCCTTGTCAATGTGACCACAGAGGAGATGCCTAGGTGATATCGTGCAATGCAGATAGGCTGTATTCAGTTGACGAACAGCAGATTGTTGTGTCTGTTGTAAGGACTTTGGATGAAGATGAGTGGCCGAGTTATGTTACCGACTTCAAAAGAAGGGAAAACCGAACATAATCAGAACACCGGCTTTGTACATGTACCTGGCAATCTAAAACAAAATTTCGTGTTACCTAGCGCATATCTGTTCTATTCCTAACAGAAGTGTCGTAGATTATGCTGACACCAAATACAAGGGCGACTGTTCGTGTGTTTGACAAAGGTTTTGGCACTAAACAGGTGGAAACAACGAGTAGCCGTTTTACATTGTGAAAAACAGTACAAATGCGAGTCGAAAACATTGAGGAGAGGACTTCTACAATGACAACAAATTCTGCCTTTGTGAAAACACTTTCAGCGTAGGATAAACCACTTGCGGAGCGCTCGTTTTAGAAAACATGAGTAGAATTCTCCACAACTCCCTCAGGTGTACGACGGAATAAATTCCCACCTTAACATTGTGGAAGGAGTCACGATAGACGAAAGGGCTTGACCGCTGTTCCGTCTTGTTAGGGGGAACCGTCCTGACCGACTCGTTCGTATGCCACCCTAACGGCGCGCTCACACGCCGTCCTATTGATCCGCCCACACGGCGTGCGCCAACGACCGGTAGGATTGGAGGGGAGCCCATCCACTCAGATGAGTCAGAAGTCCAGTCGACATGCCAGCAGCTCAAGGGCAACATATGATTGGCTCAACCCCAGGTTGGCCTTGGAGATTTGTGAATGTACATTTTTTTCGCCGTAATTTTGCTTTTAGGACTCAACCACATACTTCTAGTTCTCCAACCCTTGGGGATTCGATCGCAGAGTTGTAGAGCAGGCTACCAGGGAGACGTTACGGCAAGAACATAACACGCCCTACCTCCTGGCTCGAAATAGAATCCAATCTCCGGTATTTATGCGTATTCGAGTGAGTCTCGAAGGCCACCATCACAGAAATGCACTTTCAAGGTATGCGTTTTGACATACCGATCAAAAAGAGGCCGATAGCCTATTTCTTGACGTTTGAACGATCAACACGAGTGTGAAGCGTAAGGCGCAAACAAGAACTGCGTAGCTGGCCTTTGAGATCAGTCCTCTCTCCGGATGGCAGGACACAGCCCTGCCACTCGAGGGAAATAGTGATAATAAGGCTGAAAGTATGCTGAGTCTCTTCACAATAGTTCAACTAAACCGCAATCTTCTAACCCCGGCTGCGGCCACTTTACAATTTTTTATGTTGAGATGACAGGCGGCCGTACTGAAATGTAAACTGTTCAGGCTAATATAAAATATTCAGGGTATGAATTCTGATTATTTGCTGTCTGGCTTGGTAGATAAAAGACATACATATGGCATTGGGTTGAGAGTCGTTGCATGCTCTTAAATCCCTCTTTTGCGAGAAACTAACTGCTAGCCGAAAGTAGGGCTGCTTGTCGTGATGGTGACGGACGACCTACATTATATGCATCCTTGGATCTGCTCCGCGGCCTAATGTCGCGTCACTCAGTGGGCCCGATTTCACAAACAGTTGAAGTCACGCGGATTCGCTAATGGAGCCTGGAAGAAGAAGAAGAGGATGGGGGAGGTCGATCCAGTGTTTGGTCTCTTACCAGCAATTTTAGCTCGAAAGGTCGACCCTCGTTGCCAAAGATGTCCACCGTCTGTCCAACAGCAGGGTGAGAGTAGACACGGTGACTTGCGCGTGATTTCTTTTATAGTGATAGCAAACTTGCACGCCACCTACTTCACTCTCTCCTCCTCCCCCCATCCGGGTCAGAGCGGAGGCGAGAGCGGGCGCAGGTGGCTGACACGGCCGGACCCGTACCTAGACCCTTCATCATATCCCCAGGTCCACAACAGACACTTGACCGGGATTTTAACCAACAACAACAACAATAGCAATGGCAGGCGAGGCCGGACCGCCCCTAGGTGTGCCACCACACCCAGCTCGCATCCCAGTAGATGGGCTAATTCATGAAATGTCAACCGAAATTCCGAAATGCGTTTTCGTTTCCAAAAGATTTATTAAGCAGCGTTGTAAAACTGATAATCATGCAGCACAATTCTATAATAATTAAATTACCTCAGGATACCGACATTTGAACGAAGTTCTTTTCGTCTACATGCAAAAACTGTACTCTGCAAGAAATGACTACTTAAATAGAGCATATTTTTCTCATTGATTTTCGATGCCCTTAAAGATTCAATTATATTTCATGGAACACATGCATATAAATATTCATTCTTTGGTTCATTCGGTAGCAAAGTACGTTTCCTTTCATTCCTGTACTCGTAGGAAGGGTATAATTCGGTTTTCAAAAGCCTTTCCGATTCCCGAATAATTTTGAGCCCGATCTGCCGCTACACTTGCATTCACGGTTTCCAGACTACGATCCGTATATTTTCCGCGTACGGATAACCATGCATTTCTCTACGGTATTAAGAGGAGACAATATGGGGTTCATAAAATTAAGCAGTGGATTTGAGCAATATTGTTAACTTTACAAGCCACATTCGTAAATGCAAACACATGACGTTTCATTAACGGCCATTTAACGGTATTAAAAAAATCTCATAATTAGAAACTTTTTTTGAAACCGAATTATACCCTTCCTTCGAGCAGAGAGTTGGAAGAAGACGTGATTTTCTACCGAATGAGTAATAAATGATTATTTTTTGAACGTTCGCCATGAAATATAATTTAATTTTCTAGGGCGTCAAAAATAAATGAGAAACATTCATGCTATTTAAGTGGTCATTTTTACACATTATGGTTTTTGCATGCAGCTGCAAAGGAGTTCGTTCGAAAGCCGTCATCCTGGGGTAACTGAATTATTATGGAATTACGCTGCATGTTAATTAGTTTAAGAACCCTGCTTAAATAATCTTTTCGAAACGAAAACGAATTTCGGAATTTAGGTTGGCATTTCATGAGTTAGCCCACCTATCGTAGTGGGAGCGCCACGCAGGGCACATTAAGAAGGAGCCAGTGTAACCTGACTCTCAGTGCATTCGTCCGCCACTCCCCACAAACATACACTGAGCTGGCTACGAGGTCCAAGTTATCCCGTCAAATGGCAACCTTCCAAGCCACGGCTTTTAGCGCACTGTGGTAGCTTCAAGCGCGGAAAATTCGCTGAGTCGTTCACCCAACTAGTTATTCCCATTTCCAGGCGCCAGTCACTGTCCGAGCCGGTCAGTCGTCTGGTGTGGGGAATGGGCGAGTTTTAACCCACGGCGTCCTAAGCTAACACGCGACTCCACATTTGCGGAGGAGAGAGGCTTTCAACTGTTATGACAACTCGGTAGCCCCCAAATCGAGGGTTTGACTGAAATGCCACCTGCATGATGTAGGCCGTAGGGCGTATGGAAGGACTAGCATACGTAGGGTCAGCATATTCATTCACCGTCTCCATATCCCTTATCAGCCTTCTGACCTTCGCCTAGTCATTTTAAAAGCACTTTAGTTGTAGGAGAAAAGAGTGGGATGGATTTCGTGTAAGTTTCCCACATTGAAGCCGGTCTCCTTGTTCACTACATATATTTCCCCTCCTGGCCGTTTGCGACGGGTAAGTAATAAGACCAACCTAATATCTTCGTAAGAGAGTTGGTAGGAGAGACTGGGATTCTTTGTAAAATTGTCACTTTTGTCCTCCTCTAGTCCGAAGAATTTCGAGGGTTTGAGCAGTTTTTTCAGCCTCGTTCCAGAGGTCCGTCTTTTGCCTGGCACACCCTCCTTCTGGTCGCCTAGTGAGGGGAAGAACATGAAAATAGATAAAAAAAAAACGCAGTGGAAGAGAGAAGAACCTGGATCTTACACACTCACTAATGGCAGATGAGATAACACCTTAAAAATAACCACCACGGGATAGCATTATCGACAAAGACAAGGGAGATTGGAATGACCATTTCTGGCTCATTAGACGTCATCAGCCGGCCATACCCAGCCCCGATGTGTGGAGCACCCGGGGCTCGATGCCGCGACCTGTTTGTTAGGAGTCCAACGCCTCTAACCACTGAGCCACGGGCTCGTTGTACTGTCCGTTGCGACCGGTTAAAAGCATTGGACTTCTAATTAACAGGTCGCGAGATCAAGCGCCAGGTGTTCCACACCTCAGGGTTGGTTATGACTGGCTGACGACGGCTAATAAGACAGAAACGGCCATCCCAGTTTTCCTTGTCCATAGTGCTATTCTGCCTATATCATGCGCCGCTGTAAAGCTGTGGGCTGGATTCGAGAGTTGGGGAGTCCTAGATAACGATGGGACGAGTGAGTTTCAAAAAGGCGTCCTGCAAAATCGTTGTCCGGTTTTTCAGAGGACCGAACTGCTATGGTTCGCATGCTCTGATTGAACATACTGAGGACCTGAAGAAAAAGATGGGCCTACCCGTCTCGGTGAGCCCATAGTTTTATTCAAATCGTCAATTCGCAGCTCCCAACTTTGCCAATCTGATAGCGAGGACCGCTGTCGTCAATTGCATAAATTTCGTCTACTTGTTTGCGGCATAGTGAAAGCAGTGACGGCATATTGCTCTTGCAGAACGCATAGACATCTGACCCAGTTCAATCTCAAATAAGAGGAGGCAACCTGCAGTAAAAAGGAGTCCTTTTATAATAAGGGCGAGCCATATCTATTCAATCGATAACTGTATGGACAGCATACAGGAGGCTGGACTTGTCGAAATTACGGCCAACGTTAAGCGCTTGATCCCTGTACTATACAGTTGTCGACTACCTACTCAAAAGGGTTCCGCAGAACAACCCTACAAGAAGATGTAGGTGATTAATGTGCCTGTATTATGGATATGGACGCGATAAATGCTCAGGCGGAGTGATAGTGGAGCGGTTGGTGAGTAATAGCCGGCTTGGGTTTCAATCCCAGGTCGTGCAGGTCCGAAGTTGGTGTATTGTTGGCTGATAATGGCAAGTCAGTCAGAAACGATCATACCGCATTCTGTTTCCTTCGTCATTAATAATTTGGCGGCAAACATTACCTTTTTTATACTGTAAGGTGCATTGGTCTAGACAGGCTGGGGAAAACTCATCAATTCGCGGTATTCTTAACGCTTTTGGCAAAACTCACTCAGGATCCCAGAGAATGCAGAACTCGCACGACTGACGGCGCCAGTAAAGGCGTCAGAGAGGTTGGAGATGATGTGCATTCCAATAGTCACGTCCTCCATGTCATCTGCATTCTCCGAATTCGACGCAGTCGATTGAGAATTCTGCCTGCGCGCCGAGTTCAAGGCTCCGTTGATGCAAATTGACTTGTCTACAGAGGAAAAGATGAGCCACTGGTGTCTCAATCGAGTTTGGAAGGGCAGTTGGGGTAAAAGTGTCTAACACAGGAGTGTGGTCCGAACACAAAGTGGGATACGGCGTCCAGGTTGGTATTAGGTGTTCTGGCAAGAGTCAGTTGCATAAAAATGCGTAATGACTGATGGAAAAGTTTTACTGCCGAGGTGGGAGGAGGCGATGGGGCTAGTATTAACTTGACTGTAGTCCTTAGCCACCCATATCCTAACTTCGTGTCCCAAAACAGCTCGGAACGTCGCGTCCCGCTTAACAACCAGGTCAGACTGATAGCTTGAGCCTCCTGCGGCCTTGATGCCGGCGGCCATGATGCCGTTGAAAAGTGCTGCGGTCTAAACAGGCCGATCTCATATTTAGATTGTAGGTTTGCAGTTGGGGAATTTATCTAGTCCAGTTGTGAAAAACCTATTTAATGAAAGGGCCTGGCATTCATCTGGTGGCTTCTGGATCGATTGTTTAGGACATCCGGCTTGGGCAGACAACTTACTGTTTCGGATTCGGTGGATTCTGTACATTGCAGTAGGCTATGCGGGTAACTTGATCAAAGTCCGATTAAAATCACGCCTCTCGATGAGCCTTGTAGTTTTGGTGATTAGACCATTGGCTGTACTCAAGTCATGCCCTTGCTCTCGTGGGTTCGAACTCTACCGAGGCCACCGATTTTTTCACAGTCGGGTCAAGGAGCAAGTTGTTTATACTTTCCATATCAGCTTAAGAACAATGCCTAGTGAGAAAGCTTGATTTCCGCCAGACTGTAGCAGTATTGTATTGCTGTACTGCACTAGTAAGGGTTCAAATTGTGGCTACAGTGTACTGCGAATCCCGCTTAACATTTCTCGCCATACCTTATTTGGCTGATATGTTTAGAACTTTCATCAAGAAAATCCAGATGTAGTCTGAGGCGATAACAGAAGTAGTTGGCAATGCTCGCTCGTGACGAATAATGTCCACAGGAGGTTGTGATATTTTACCCCTCGAATGATCAAAAGAGGCTCTTCCAATCTAGTATGAATACGTATCATTTACTGTGTCTGTCATGTTTTGCTATTTCAGGCGCTCGTAGACTAAACATGTTGCAATCTATATTTTCTTAACTAGACGTAGTGTAGCCGACTGTGAGTTTTTACTGGAAGAACACACGACGTTGAACGATTCTGGAATAATATAAAATTCGCTTTTTGCCACTAGAAGCGAAGAGACGAGTCCCAAGAAGCAGTCTTGAAGGAGGAGACACGATGGCTGAGACATGAGCTTTATTAGCCTGACGTTTCCGATTACTGCTCCAACTCATCATCAGAGACAACAGCAAATAAGGGTGCTTCATGCATAGGGGGCTGCAGTATTTATAGGATGCAGTCATCATGCTACCGCCTACCTATGAATATTCACGGCTCCCCCCGTCATCAGGGCTCGTTGCACGCGGTGTGATGGCTGTTTGATGGCCGACATTCGTGTCGTTAGTTGCATTTTCAAAGCAACTACGTTGGAGAAACAGAAGACAGCACCAAGCGCGAATGGCCGAACACGCTGCAGCGGTGCGGATAAATGACGCCAGCTCTCAAGTTGCGGCTCATTCGACAAGATGTAGCCATACATTCAAATTTGACAAGGCACAAATTCTCGCAAGAGGTGACAACCGCGTGAGCCGGGAGCTGCCTGAGTCATGTTTTAGTGGCCCCCAGTCCATTAACAAGTGCAATGATATTCCCATTCCATACTCGGTGCTGAGACTTCACCTAGGCTGAATAATTAGCAACGCGGGGAGCGCACAAGTGAACACTTTTCCTAACTCCAGAGTCGGTGGATCAGATGGTCGAGCAACCATCACACCAACACCCAACGCACGTGATGAAATTGCAGCAATTAACGACGCGAATGTCGGCCATCAAACAGCCATCACACCACGTGCAACGATCCCTGATGAAGGGGGTAGTCGTGCATATTCATAGGTATGCGGTAGCATGGCGACTGCATCCTATAAATACTACAGCTTCCTATGCATGAAGAACCCATATCTGATTTTGTCTCTGATGATGGGTTCGAGCAGGAATCCGAAACGTCAGGCCAATAAAGCTCTTGTCCCAACGATCGTGTCTCCCTCTTCAATTCGATTTTTTGTAAAGATGTACCTGGAGTATCGTAAGCTGCCGAAGTCGTAAAAAGAAGCTGGTAAAACGAACCCTGATCTTTCGACTGCCATGGGAAACTGGAGTGTAAGGCCTGTTGGGTTTCACTCCCAGACTTTGTGTGCGGTCCGCCTGTCCGTCGAATCTCGGAAAGTTTCGGTGCTCTTGACCTTTTTACAGGGAAAGATGGAGGGATGGCAATGAAGATTTATGGACATAATTTTCTAAGTAGAGAAAACAGAGAGAATCAAAATATCCATGTTAAGTATGCAACCAATCTCCATTGATCGCTGTTATTTGTTCGACGGAGCAGGTTAGCAGCAAGTACGTCTGCGTATATATGCATATAAAAGGGCATTTAGACAGCAATGTCAGTTCTTCATCTAACCAGAACGTCATTCTTCAACTTTTCAAACTACAAATAATCCATTAAAAATCACCGAAAGGGTTTAATGCCTCTATGAACAGAGTTAAACAAGGTACTTTGCAGTCTGTTTTCGAACAACTCTAGGTCTTCGTACATTTTTGATTCTTCTCTGTACTCTTGTTTGAATACGCCAAAATACACAAAACGGCCGGTTTCAACTTACGACAACGCGTAATGTGGTTTCGCTACCATTTGATGTCAATAGTTCATGAACCACTTTCGGGTGCCTGAATCCTTTTTAGGCAAGCGTTACAAATGTCCGGGAACTACTTCAAACTTTGCCGGATGCAAATTCATCTGGACGACAAACACCGCTAACAAGGACCAGCTCGGAACCCAAAGAAATTACCCAAAAGGACTTCTACCTTTTATAGCAAACGTGTAGTGAGTCCGCCCGAAAATTCACCGTTGCCGTTTTCACTCTTTCTCTATCACTACCCGTAGGTTAAACTCAATGTCCCACTGGCGGCTACGTTTCTTCTGTATGCATTATTATTTTGTGACTTCGATTATTGTTTGCATTGTAAAATTGGTAACCCCGACGTGATTTTCAACTTTGCACTCTATGACCAATCTCGCGTAATGTTAGCCAGCATTTCAAAATTCATTTTAGATTAGAAAGGATCACTTAAGTGGGCTTGAACTATTAATTATCATCCGGCATAATGCTCTTATAGTTCGGACTAGTCAATATGTTAATTTTGGCATGTGTTTCCTTTCAAACTCTTATAAAAATTGTAATCGGAAAAAATAACCTATTTAGTTGCATTTATTTTTGCATTGCTTTTCGATGGCCTTATAAGTTCAAATACATTTTATAGAAAACGTTCACAAAGATGTATTTTCTGTTAGCTATTTTATAGGAAATTCCCATGTGTATAGATTGTATACACAAACAAAGAATACCATTCGGTTAAAAAAGTTAACTATTTATCGAATAATTTAGAGCCAGATCAGCCGTTGCATTAGTGTTAAGCGATTCCAGTATACAAGATGTATACTTTTGGCGTAAAAAGAAACATATATTCCTCCACGAATTTAAGATGCTCTGTAGAGTTCACAGAATTTTGTAATGCGTGCGGACTTTATTGTATACTTTATGAGGGGGTTTGAATAACAGAAAGCTATGATGCTTTTTAAAACCGAGAGGTATTCCTTCTGTGAATATAAAATTGAAGACATCGTGATTTGCTACGAAATGAGCAAAAGAAAATATATCCTTGTGCATATGCGGTGTGAACAAAACAAGCCACTTATGTAGTTATTTTCAACCGAGTGCAGTTTCTACAGGAGGTCGAAAAGAAGTGCATTGACAAGCCGACATCCCGGTGAGTCTGAAATATCATAGGATTATGCCGCATGTTAATCAATATTACAAACCATCCTAAGTAATCCTTCCTTATCAAAAACGCATTTTAAAATCACGGCCAACATTTCGTGAGATCTGTCACTCACTGTACATCTCGTGTGATGTCCACATCTCTTTTAGGACACAATAGTTCAAGGTCTTACTTACGAAAAAGACTCATATAGTAGCACAGCAAACGACTGACGCATACACTAAAGAAATCTTTATTATGCTCGAAATAAACCAAGAATTTCAACATACGCCAGGAGAGCGGATGCATTACACGCTTGTTCCTAACACTGGATGGCCACAAATGCTGCCAGTAATTGTGACTGAAAATGACCACAAATAACAACTTCCAGGCGGTTTATCCCTACGAAGTAAAATACGACTTCAAAGCCCCATTGTCGGTCTAAATAATCGCACTGTAAGACGACAAACCGCCGACTCACATGCTCCAGTTTACACCAAGTTAAGCAAGTCTGCAGCGCACTTTCAGTCATAATAAGAGCGAATAAGGGTTTTAAAACTATATTAGAAGACAAGTATTTTAGCGAAGGTCATAAAATGTGTCAGCAGTCAGTCCATAGTACGGATAGTAAAAAAATTGTTAATGATCTCACTGACACCAGAGAGAAAAATAGTAAAAAGCATCAGCAGAAATCTGGTTGTTATGTCAGAAATATATTTCCTAATGAAAAGAGATTCAGGAGAATGTTTTTATTTGTCCTAGGGTAGGATGTGGGGAAAATAACCGCAACCAATGAGACCCAAGTCTTGCCTATTATTCCCTGAACATACAAGACTTCTTAACAACTTCATAAAATATCTTCATTTAGTGTCTAGAGCTATAAAACACATGGGGTAGACCTATTCGCTTGATCGACTGCACATGATCATACCGCAAAGTCCTAAGTGACATTTTTAAATACATGCACTGACACAATTCAATCCACCTACACCGGAAATATAATAACAATATCCGGTTCAGCTATGGTCTTGAGACAAACTTCCTTCCTATAAATTCTCCACCCAATCAGAAGGCAGTGTAAAGATGCAGAATCTGCGGACAAATGTGGTATTCAATTTTGAAGCATTTTCAATGATTTTCGATTTCAACTATTTAATTTCCTTAGGTATAAATACACTATAAACTATAAGTGGCTCCCAAGTTTGGGCTGTAAGATTTTTCATAAAGCCTTTAGTTTAAAGCCAACCGACGTTTGCGGGAGGACCGTGTAAAATTTACATTCCAACAATAGACCATCAGTAGTATAAAAATATTAATTGGTTCGCCATACACTTGTTAAAAGCCAATACACGTGTTTCGGGTCACACAACGACACTAAATCGGTGGACATTTGGTAAATTCTCTTGCCGTGTGCATCGCAAATAAGTCGAATTTTTAGATACCTAGCGAAATTGTTCTGTACCGACATGCAGGAAAAACTGAACCAGTGGATGCCTTGAGAAGATTTAGTAAAAACCTAACTGTAAACATTCTTTGCCATAAACTAACACTTATGTTCGATTTAAATGCCATCAGTTGCATGTAATGTTTTCTATCTCAGAAATTTAATGTTCCTGAAATCTATGAGTTTTAATTAGGTCATAAGCGTGTTTCCGAGCATTATCACTGAAATTTTTACTTAAGACCATCTACTTTTATCTCGCGCTTCGGACGACACGATGACAGCACCTTCTAGAGAAGACTGGGAGCATGATTCGTCGACCGTTTCCGACGTATTCTGAAAAACAAATTACTGGAAGAGGTACAGGCATGCAAACGTATGTAGGACATACGTAACTCTCGCGGAGGTGGTCTGCCCAGGCTCGACGTCCTATGGGAAAAAGGAGAAAAGAGAGGGCTTATTAGTCGTGCCGAGAGGAATTATGCGGATGGAGAAGGGACCTATGTCCCCCGCCCTCCCTGTCTGAGTTGCAGGTAAATGTCTTCCAAGACCATCTGCGCAGGCATTATCATTTACAAGTCTGTCGAATAATTAGGACAGTCATGCTCATGGGCATAAATCTTTTGGCTGAAGTCCGGTGCAGCTAATTTATAGAAAAAGACGAATGGTCACAAAAGGAAAAGGTGTCCAACATAGAGCTATAAATGATGAGACATAAAATTACGATTTATAGCGTTTTATTTATAAACCGAGCTAAAAAGACAACTAAATATAAGGGTGAAAAAGAGAAGATGATAGCACATTTAAAGACACATGTTCTAACGTAGAGCAGGGTTGCAGGAAGATAGTATGAGTACATGGATAAGGATGTCGACGACTCTTCTGCTACCATGTCTTGTTGTTGTTCGGCAAGGACCTATTGAATTCTTGAAAGCAGTGGATCAGCGTACACCTAAGTCTGCACGTGTATGTTGGTTTGATGGTAAATAATTTCTTTTGGAAGGGTAGGAAAACATTATTTTTTAAAATTTTCAGCGTCGACTTCGCTAAAAGGATACCTACCAAAGACGAAAAAGACTGGGCTGGCTATTTCTGGAGAAACTGTTATGGCTTACTAAACCCCAGATTTGAGGCACAAATCCACGCCCTTTTAGCCGCTAACACGACTTTAATCACTGGCAAATTAGCCCATCGCCCCGTCGGTTGCGATAAAATACATCCACAATGATGGAGGGCGTTCACCGATCGCAGCCAACAGAACAAGAAACCCCGGTCTCAATTGTTACACCTTTGAATTAATAGCTAAAAAACGAGAGTACTGGCCCTAAGTGACCCAAATTTGGGGCTGAATTTGGCTAACTGACGACGACTAATAAGACAGAGGTGACCATCTCAGTCTCTCATGTCCTAATCGGTAGCCTCCCTCTGTACATATTACTAGTCGCTGAACGACTGCCAACGGAGCTCTAGACTGATTCCTGAAACACAACGGGGTAAATGCGCCTCTACTGTAGGAGGTGAGAAAATGTACAAAACGGTTGACATTTTAATCGCGCCTAAAAATAAATAAGTTTTCTGTGTTTGAGCCAATAAATGAAATCCTCATATTTTCCTCCTGGGACGCTTGTGCGTGGCGTCCAAATCAGTATGACGGTCGGTGCATGACTCATACAAGCACATGACTTCAAGGATGTCTCAGCCATTCTCGAAAGGCAGACGATGACAATGTGACGTTTTTTAGAGCGAATTCGTTTCCGATATCCAGGTTACGCATGGCGCACACTTGAGACAGGTGGCTTGGGCTCTTTGTCGCTTGCAGAGGTGGATTTAACAGTTTGACCGCAATATACTTCAGCATAGGCATCGCATGGGAATTCGGGGACAACTTTCTACTTTTTGAAACGGGTATACTAGCATTGCGTACAGCACATTCCAGCAGGGCAATAACTCGGTAAGCTCCCACATTGAAGCCAGCAAGTCATACACAACTTGGGAAACCATCCCCCGCAGCTCAGACGAAAATCATCCTAATGCCGATAAAGCATCAACCATGAGAAATTCCACAGTGGCAAAAAACCGTGCTAGCGCAGGCGGGGAAATAAGGAATTCGCCCATAAATCGTATTCAGGTCATCGCCATAAAAGGTGTCCCGGGGGTCCACGTCCTGCATCCCGAGGGAGCAGGTGGCGCATGAACTGGTTCGTGAATGAGACTGCCGTCCTGCAGGATAAGGGATTTTTAACGTGCAAAACGTGTTCTGACTAGGTAAGCCGAGTCAACTCCTGCCCTGAGATCATCCCCAAGGCCCACGAAAATCACCCTCGTAAATGAAGCCCGTGCAGCTATATTGAAGAAGAATGGCATTACGGCCTTCGTACAAAGAAGTGTTTTTCTAAATGGATTACAAACCGAGGGAAGGACTGTCAGTGAGGGAGCTGGGGATGGAATTGAGGAAAATGACGCACAGAGGGAAAGAACGGCTGAATAGCAAAGACGGCCAAATAATTCACATCCAGTAGTCATTGTTGTTGGCAAAACCTGTCACAAAGAAGGCTGGGTTTCCTAGACGAGGAGTTGAACGATATAAACTAAGCATGTCCGATTGATAACGGTAGCGGTGGCATGCCGATCGCATAACCAGACGTTTGATTACTTTCTCCTTTTCATAATTCAACCGTACAAAATGAGTAAGTAGGAATATGTCCTTGGCGTTGGGAGTTTAATGCTTCAGGTACAACGCTGTTAGCAGCGATCGGTTCCGAACTTTCTGCAATTACTCAGAAGACTGTTGCTTTCACAACGGACTTTATACAGGAGAGGGTCTTATTTTCAATGCGTCTGCGCCTGAATTCTTCCTTTGTTTTTTTTTTCCAATTATGTTCTCTGTCATTCTTAATAGGGCAAACGCAATATACCCAATTTAGCGCTAAGTTTTTTGTATTTGAAATAATATTGTAGTTTAACTTATTGTGTAAACTGCAGTACATATTCTTTCTAGTTTCTTTCAGTGGATCTTCGCTCATGAGTATAATAATATTTCTTGTTTTCCACACGTTCACCAAACACACTCCCACTTCTTTCCTCAATAGTGGAACTGTATCTCGTCGGCATTATCAAAGGCGGAACGGATCCTATTGAAATCTGCCAAATTGCCTGGTCCGGACCAAATTCCTGCACTCGCACTCTGAGGACTTGCCAAAGAACTGTGCGAACCATTATCTGCTATACTCTAGAGGTCTTTCGACGAGGGCGAAATCCCAGGTGAGAGGAAGAGGGCCTTATCGCACAACCTCGCAGGAAGCATCACAAATTCACTTCGAAATCTACCAGCCAGTCAGTTTAAAGTGCACTTCGTGTAAAATAATGTACCGTATTACCACAATAATCTATTAGTGTGTCTGGAAGAAAACCACATATTGTGCGATGTCCAGCATGGCCGTCGTCGAGAACGCTCTTGTCTCATGAGTGCTGTTTGCTCAGACGAGAAACTAAAAAAAAACGCAGGTGGGAAAAATCCAGTAGTTGTTGCGTTCTTCGGTAATGTCATTTTGCCATGTTCTTTTTATAACTCGGATGTGCCAAGTGAGCAAGAGGAAAACTGTCTTTAGCGTTGGAGATTATAATATTTAAGGTACTGAATGGCAACTGTGGAAATAACAGCGCCTACCATATCAACACAATAACAAATTGCTATAGAGGGCAAAAGACAAGTTTCTTAGTCGGCACGGTACCTTCAGAACCGAACTAGAGATGGTCAAAAGTCAAATTGTCTGGATCTTACTTTTGCTCTAGAGGAGGAGAATGTGATTGACGCAGAGGATCGACCATTAATAGGCTGAACTGATCATACTGCGTTGCACTTCGGGTACTTAAATCTACCTGACAGAGTGGAAAACATCCCCCTGTGGGAAGAAAATCTCAGAACCGCTATGGGAAACTAAAATTGCGTGGCAGATTAAATTACCACTTGGGGACTTTCAGTTCGTTACTGAGAAGCATTATTAATCTCCACTGATCTCTTAAAAAAACCATTAGTCGCCTTAAATGGACGAACTTGGAATTGCAGACATCCTTTTAAAGAGAAATTACTTTTGGAAACTGAAAAGCACTTATGGAGATCACAAGCACCAGCGGAACATTTGTAAAAGCGAGGATTCAAGGCCTCGGAGGAAGTTCAAGCTGAACATCTTGCAGAATTCACTGATACACCCCAAAGATCTTAGATGGCTGCATGCGGAGCACTTTGAGAACCCGCGACCTCATTTCTGTGCTTAGGTCTCTAAACAGAACACTGAGGACGGATGACCAAGGTTCTTCTAAACGCTCTTCTTCCGAGAGTACAATCCTTTTTTCCTTTCCGCACATTCACTAACCAATCTTCCCTCTCCTGTACTAAATTGCACTTTTTGTCGCGACTTGTTTGGACGCAATGACGCTGATTAGAACTCATCAAATCCCCTGGTCTGGACCGAGTTCCCGCACTCGCATTTCGAGAATTTTCCAAAGAAATGGGCGGACCATTGTTTACTGTATTCGAGAGGTCTTTCGGTGAAGGTTAACTTCCGGTGGAGATGAAGAGTGTCCTTATCATCCAATCTATCAGGAAAAATCGCAAATTTAACCCGCATTTCACCGTCCAGTTAGTTAAGCGTGAACCTATTGTAAAGTAATGAGGCGTATCTAGTAGAGAAGGTGGTACCGATAAAACAAAACTGGAATGGCCACTGGCTCTTTGCCCTTAGAACCCTCGCAGGCAGTTGCATAGCTAATGGTAGATAAGGTGGTACTTACAAAGACGAGGGAGCCAGGAGTGGCAATTTCTGGCCCGCTAGCCGTCATCAGTCAATCATATCCAACCCCTGAATTTCGAACCTGAGTTCTGTTGGCTAGAAGTCCAACGCTCTAGCCTTTGAGCCACGGGATTGCAGGCCTGTCGGTTGTTCAGAGGGTACATTAAATATGGTAGAGGGGGCTAAACGATCGCGATACGGGACCTACTCGCCAGAATGGCAATCACACTGTCTCTAATTTCGACACAAACAAATAGGGAATTGACGGTGTCTAGACTTACGCTCGTAGCATTGGAATGAGGGACATCATTGTTTACTGGGGCAAATGTTGTGTTTTTCAGGTCCCAGATGTCCGAGTCGTCCTACAATTTAAAAACAAGTTTTAATTTATTATTAACAAAAGTTGTTTCTGCAAAAAATGCCAAACGAAAAAACCCAGTAGCATGACTTGTAGAGAAATTTAAAGCAAAAAAATTTGAATTTCTGGTTGGGATTTTAAAATTTCAAAAGACATTCAGAGCTCGGAGAGGGTATGACCTGTTTTATCTGAAGAAGGGTCCGCTTAAGTAAGCAAAAGTTAGATTGCAGGACGAACGTTTGCTAATTCAGAATTCATAGGTGTTATGGCAGATTTCAAATAAGTCACTTTGACCCAACTATGAAAATCTCGGTGCCTCGGTGGGATTCGAACCCAAGACAGATAAATTCATGGGTTGTTTGAAGTTTCAGGTAGTTTCTTCTTTTTTACATTGTCTCCCGAACCAGACGAGTAGAGAGTGTGAGGATTTAAATGCTTGAAAGGTCATGACCGTTAACTACGTAGTGGCTCGGATTTCAGTCAGGTCTTTATTGCTGAAAAGTCCAAAGACGCGATAAAAGAAAACCCAGTGGCAGCTTCTATTTAACTTCTGATTGTGACTCAACGCATCCTGCAGGAGAGGTTGGCTGCGCAGTGTCCCTATCGGACATTCTGGACGATCACCCCCAGCAATTTATTCATTTGTCTGACCTCTCTAGTTCGTACACGAGTCCATCGTCAGAGATGACAGCGGCAGCTATAGCGGTGATTAGCCAATCAACGACCACTATCACAGGCCTGGAAGCGACTAAGCAGGCCTCTGCATGCCGGTGCCCAATTGAACCATCGATTGATTGAGTTCTCATCAGGGGCCCAAGCCTCAACCAGCTCTCAGCTTGTCTTGATTCCGACATGAGTAATAACGCTGGCGGCTGCAAAGTTGAACCGGTGACCCTCTTCGGAGGTGCAGGCGGCCCCTTGTGTCGATTGGTTACCACGCCACACAGTCAGCTCATGTTCGAGTACGCGCGCTATAGAAAGATGCGCACTGTCTAATCTGTGCAATTTAATGTTCTTTCTACCAAATTTTAACGAGATAATTAAAATCCTTAAATCAGCGGTTGCTGGCGGGGGCAACGGCGGCGGCGAAGGTCGAGTTGCATGTACCAGTAAGGAGAAACTGGGCATACTTTTGATCTCCAGAGGGCTACCATCTTAGGCCGAGGCAACACAAAAGCAGAACGGCTAACTCTCGCGGCGTGGTTCTCCGATGCCCACTCTGCCAACAGGCATCTGGACCTCCCTGCAGCTTATAAAGTCCTACATCATCACAATCGTAGAGCTCAGGACCAAACAACCACACCGGAATTAAGAAGGTCGCACGGAGATAGTCTGACGGTGAGTTTACTCGGTGAGGAAGGACAAGAACCGCCAGACCGACCGCCCGACAAAGGTTCAATCAGCTCCCCCCGACGGAGTGGGGACTCACAAAGCACGCAGACAAAACGTCCGTCAACCATCTCCCGTGAGGCCGAGGCAGCGTGAGGAGAGAAAGATCAATCAGCATGCGGCCGACCAGCACAACATGTCACTTGAAATATCTGATCGACTAAGTGCATTTTACGGATTGACAATGTAGAGCCGATCGAGCTCTTCGAAACGTCAGCATCTCAATAAACCTGTTCCGGCGAGCCCATCTTCTTCTTCTCCTTCTTCAAAGAAACGAGACTGTTCGAGAACCAGAACAGGTAGTCCGGAAACCGTCGCCAGCGATGACGGCAGTGACATAACAAGCGAGAGTTCTAAGGGAACATTCGCTTCTATTTCATCAACAAGAAGAAATACCAGATCAGAGTCCTCATTGGCCGAACCACTCGTTGAGAGCACATCGTCATAGGCCTCGTCGGAGTCGCCGATGGTGGAGGCCCGCTTCGACAGGGTGGAAGTGCTGAAGGTGCGGGAACCCTGCCGTCCATCTGGGCCAGATCTCTCACCCACAGAGTCGTCATTTGCGTTGGGGGCGGCCGCAGCCCCTCGATGGCTTCGCGGGTGCGCGCTGATCGCTTCACGTTCGCGAACAGCGCTAGCGAAGGCGACTGTCTGCTCGACACTTGTTGGTGTGGAGTAGAAGAGCTTGTAATTCACCAGCAGACGATCGACTGGAGATGGATCTTCAGGGAGGCCTGAAATGTTTGCAACGCGGTAGGTTTGCAGCAAGAAATGACATTTGCAGAAGATGTGGGAAGATCTAAGGTATGGTCAGGGGCACTGCTAGTAGGCTTGATCTGTTACAGTAGATGTGCTAACTCACTAGGTGTTAACCGAAATTTTGAAATGTGATTTCGACTCGAAACGACTACTTAAAGAGGGTTGTTATGCCAATTATCGTGCAGCACAATCCAATGAAATTTCGGTCAAGCCAGGGTGCCACTTGTTGAATGAGCTTTTTACGGCTGTTTTCAAAAACTACACTGTATGAAATGGCTAGTTAAGTAGTAAGAACTCTTCCCATGCACTTTCGACGCCCTTATAAATCCAATTATATTTTATGGAACAGGTTCACTAAAATACAAATTCCCATAATTATTTGGTGGCAAATTGCACCAACTCCATGTTTTTCTTGAAAGAGGATATCCTCTGACTTTATAAAGCTTCTAATCACGAGATTTGTAACACCATTGAATATATATTCGTCCTGCAACGCATTAGCACGTTTATTAATGCTAACTATAAAGTACAAAATTTGATCTATACCCACTGCATAATTTTGGATCGTATATGACACCTTTTTAACAACATAACAAATGTGTGATATTGCTTTGCCGGAATGCATATAGCACGTAGTTTGGAAACGCTAAATTCAAATGTGATGACGGAAAGAGTAAAAAAATATTCGGGAATTGAAAACATTTTTAAAAACTATATGATATTGTCTTTCTATCTCCTCAAGTATAAATTTGAAAGAAAACGTATTTTTTAACCAAATGAGTAATAAAGGAATGTTATTGCGCATATTTCCTGCAAAATATGCTTGAATGTGTGGAGACGTCAAAAATTGACGAAAAAATTGTTTCGGCAACAGTAGATTATGTAACTCCACCTTTCAACTAAATTCAACTGTCTTATTATGCTTTATGAGAGGGACTACGCACAGGTATTCTTAAGGAAATAAATGTGTCAGGCGTACGCGTTTTACAACAGAAACCGTTCACAGATAACAAGGAAGCAGAACGTTTGTGCTCTAACCGAGGCAAAGTAAACTTAAACGTAACGAATAATCCTTGAAACACGCATAGTACTGGCGTGACAAAAACAGGTTAAACTACTCTTCCGGAAGAAATAAATAAGTCACAGCGTGCAGAATCGACAATAAAAATCAATTCAAGCACATTGGGTAAACAAGGAAATAAAGGTAAGACAAAGGGATTACGGAAAGGGGGGCGATAAAATCATACTAAATAATTTATTCCTTAAAGAAGTCAAACTAAATCAACTCGGTGAATGCGGTTGTATTAGAGCGTTAGATAACACACATAGAGAGACCTCCAGCGGGAAATAATCTCAACGAGAAAAACCCACAGAAACACCATTTGCGGACTTGGAACACAATTATCATACCTACGACATGAACTGCGCAATGGAGAAAAGCTTGTTAGAAAGAGGAAGAAGGCGAAACAATGAAACGACAATGAACGTGGTGTTTGTGCCTACCTGCGGAACGAAGAGGAACCCGCTGCTGCACCTCGCTCATGAGTTGATCCAGACTGACGTGCTCCAGTCCCCATTCGTCTACAAACAAATAACATGCTGTAACTGCAAACGGCCAAGATACAAACATTCACGAAACAGACTACCGCACAAGTGATCGCAGGACAGGAGCCCACAGAGGCATCTGGTCAAGTTTCCGCGATGATAAGTGACACAGTAAACGCCGGACACAGGCTATGTGTGTCCACACTTTTAGTAAATTCTCCCCCTCACAAAGGTTAACGTATTTTGTATAAAAAGCATCCAAAAAATGTCTTGAACTCATTGTGCAAACAACGTTTTCTTCGAATTTCTAACTCAAAGAGATTGTATCTCCCAGGTTGGAAAAGCCTGCAATAATAAGATTTTTAAGATTGCGAAGTGTCTTTTAAAACATCATCGCAACTGTCGGTTTACAAGTGGTTCTTTTAAAGTATACAATGTTGCGCATATCCTTTGCAAAATTTTGTCAGTCGTCTTTTTATTTGCAGAGAACGACGTAGGATTTTTTGCATGACTTGTTTCAAGTACAACGCAGCTAGGTTTTCAAATAAATATGGACTTATTAAATTCTCTTAAACTAAGATATAACGTTTCAGCAAATAAAACAGTAAGGTAAAGACGTAGTCGGTTGTAAAATGTGCGTACGGAAGAATATTTCCATTTAATTTTTTTCAAAACTATGCTCCAATTTTTAAGGATTTCAATATTACAACACCACTTTAGTAATCCTTCTAGGCCAAAATAATATTTTAGCATTTCAGTTAATGTTCCATGGCAAACGTCAACTACTGTAACTGGTACCTCCTATGTCTCTCACCTTCCCCATTTAGCTTCTCGTATAAAGTCCATTTTTAAACCTCATTGAAAACATTCCCTAATAATAAACGAGGGCGTTAAACTAAATACGTTTATAAGACCACTGTCCCATTTTAAGCACAACTTCTAAATGAGCATGTTATTCGAATTCCTAACTTTAAGAAATATCCACGGAAAATTCGTACTCAACAGCAAAAAAGTGGTGGTATTTGGGTCGGATGTGCTTTGGTAGTCGTACCTGAAGCAAGCAAACCCCAGTCACCTCTAATAGTGGATCGGTGGTAATCGGGTTTTTTTAAAAATGAGGCCGTGGAACCACAGGCGACGAGGCAAATTAGTTGCATGCAAAATAAAAGTTAGTTGGAATGTGATGTTTTACTTTAAGTGGTTGAGAAGTAGTTGCGCTAACTCCTTACCCTAACCCCTAACTCTAACCCATAATTCTAAACCCTAACCCAAACTACTAGCCCTAGGCCCTAATCCCAACCGGAACAGTATTGTGTCCCTCAGATGGGGCCACCAAACCACACCTTACCTGTGCTTGTATAACAACCTTATTTATTTCAGTTTCGCCCCGAATGTAGATATTTTTGCGGGCTTCAGCATCTCCGTGTGTCCCCCATTTAACCATATCATTGATTCTGAAGTAGGCAAGAACGGCAGGATTTATTGGTACCAGAAAATTTCGCGACTGCTCTTCAGCTGCTTCCTGTCGCTTCATAAGAGAGATAACGAGTGAGAACAATGCAACAGATTTGAATTCGCGCAGAAAATCGATGCAGAAACAGCAAGGTCAGGGTTTTGGGCAAAGTTGGCTAATCGATAAAGTTAGTAACACAAACACCGTAGGGGAAGAAAGTGAAAAAAGGGGAAACGTTAAATAGCAAAAAATGAGAGGAGAGAGGGGGAATCGTGGAGCTAGAGGCTGCCATGGCAATGTTAGGTTAACCACATTCTGTCTTCCATAAGAATACTTGGAAGGGACATTACTTGCATTTTTGAGTTTTGTACCTATCCAATGGAAACGTAACTTGGTATACGCTCTTTTCCAAAGGGCTAGAAACATTTGCTCCAATGACACGTTGGATGCAGAATTTGCACGCCTCAAAGAAGCTCTACTTAAGCGTGGATATCCCGCACGGTTCATCCACAAATACAGCAACTCTACACGGCCAAAACTGACAGAGCATTCAGCTCCGAAAAAGCCCGTCTTTATATCTTTGCCCTTTAAGGGCGACAATATTTAAAATACTATCAAACGGCGGCTACGTTCTGCCATTGAAAGGACATACAATGCAGCCGAACTAGTATTCTGCAGTCCTACTAAGCCACTTCCGATTCCACGGGCAAAGGATGCCCTGCCAATGCACGCCACGTCAAATTGTGTTTATAAACTCACATGCACTTGCGGATGCAAGTACATTGGGCGAACGCAAAGGCAGTTGGCAGCCAGGTCCATTGAGCACCTGCCCAAGTGGCTCCTAAGACAAGAAAATAAGATCCCACGTTCCTCCATTACGAAACACCTACTTGATACTGGTCACACCGTCGACCCCAAAACTTCCTTCCGAGTACTTGTTCGGGCACGAACAACTCGGACATTGCGTTACCTGGAGGCGGCCTATATGCAACGAGTGAAACCAGAGCTTTGTATACAATTGGAGCGCGTGGTTAACCTAACATTGCCATGGTAGCCTCTAGCTCCACGATTCCCCCTCTCTCCTCTCATTTTTTGCTATTTAACGTTTCCCCTTTTTTCACTTTCTTCCCCTACGGTGTTTGTGTTACTAACTTTATCGATTAGCCAACTTTGCCCAAAACCCTGACCTTGCTGTTTCTGCATCGATTTTCTGCACGAATTCAAATCTGTTGTATTGTTCTCACTCGTTATCTCTCTTATGAAGCGACAGGAAGCAGCTGAAGAGCAGTCGCGAAATTTTCTGGTACCAATAAATCCTGCCGTTCTTGCCTACTTCAGCTTCGTACTGGGGACAAAATGCTTCAAATATCATTGATTAATTAATGTCGATTTACAAAACGCCTACATTTCTTTCGAGTATTTGTTTAACGATTTTCCAAGATTTGCGTATTTAGGTATGGCCAGGCTCCGTAAGGAGAAGAAGCCCAAACTGTTTACTTGTTCGAGCAGCACACAAGTCTTGAACAGTAAGATACACTCGGGAATGAGAGCTGCAAGTTAGTTTTATACGGACATTCTTATAACCGCAATGTAGTAATTGGAAAAGGCGACTTAACTATACAGCATCCAACGACAGTTTAGTCGGTAAACTCGGTGGAACTTCGACCCAGAGGAAAAATATAGGCACTCTCCAGTTTAAGTTGCCAGAAAAATGGCAGGAATATAGATATCCAGACAACATGCATAAGAGATGATTTGTTTCAGCATTTGAAAAGCTAAGGTCGAAGCAGTAAACGATGGGGACAAAAATATGAAGAATATTGGGCGAAAACGCAGGAAAGACGTACTTCTATTTTTGCAACATCCCAGATGAATCACACAGACGTCCGTCTTCTCGAAAGCTGAGAAGTCAATTTTCACTAGGCTGTTGCGAAACCACTTTGGCTTGTCGCCGATTAGGACGGGATCAACTATTCCCGCGTGGATACGCTGAAAGACTTCATTTTCCGGATAGAGACACCACTCAGCCAAGTACTCAACCGCCTGCGAATAGAAAAAGTCAGGAGTGTCAATCAGGCGCCTGGCCGGTATCAATCATAAGAGTGCAGTACTGAAAAACAGAAAACATAAAACCAAGTTAAATCTAGTGCAGGTAAAATTTTCGCTTCGACTGAAGGGTTAGACACTTCACTAGCCCCCCCCATCCGCCACCTTGAAACCAATGAGCTTTATGAGTGTTCAAATGATTGATGCTGTTAGGTTGATTTTTACTTTTGAGTATCCTTTGCGAAACACCTTGAATTGTGTCTAGGGAAACTTCGCTGATACCTAATTGTCATATAAGCCCACCCCTTATTAGAGCTTGTGGGCTTCTTCAAGATCTGCTAACAAGTTTAGACCATGTCACACATTTACGTCCAACCTGTCGCGCAGGGAATTCTGGGCATCTGTTTCTCAGATCTCAACCAGACACTAGCCTTCTCGAATGCCTTGGGTTTCAGTTGAATTTATATGCAGTGGCACCAAGAGTTTACTTTAATGTGTTAAAAACGCTTAGCAGCGACAACACAACGTTGCGCAAGAGTCCTACTAACGCCGCCATTTGGTTACCCATCTATTCATTAGGTAGAGGTCAGTTACGCTGTCTTGGTTCCAAGTGCAGGTGCAATGTTTGGTAATGCAATTAAAGTAGGTCGGAGGATGCTGAAATCGTTAGTATAAAAGTAGCTAGAGCTAAAACGGAAAAGGGCAGTCTGATGTTTCGGTATAGAGGAAGGGTTGCTTCCAGGGTTTGAGCTAGTGTCAGTCTGAGGATTAAGTTCAGGGTTAGTGTTTGTGTTCAATTTAAGGGTTCCGGTTAGAGCTAGGGTTTGATTTGCGGTTAAGGTTTACGCTTAGTGTTGGAGTTAAAGTTAGGGAAGGGTTAGGGTTAAGGTTTGGGTTACGGTTAAAGTTAATTGTAGGGTTTGTATCAGAGTTAAAGTTAGGGTTAGGCCCGGAACTGGGGTTTGTGGTAGGTTTAGGGTTAGATTTTGTGTTAAGTTAAGAGTTATCATAAGGTTTATAATTACTTCAAGGTTTAGCCTTACTTTTGAGGTTACGATCAGGTTTACTGTTCGGTTGGTGGTATTTTTGCCCCTCGTGCCCCGTCAACCAGGTCTTTCGCAGGAATTCTAGGCTTCCTTAAATCTCGCGGCAGATTTGTCATACATCAGGTTGCCTTTTCGGTTCCAGCCTCAGCTACGTTCTTTACTAACGATTTGAGCATCCCACTTAGGTTGACTTTACTTTTAATACCCACACTGCACTTACATTTGGGGCCAAGACAGCGTAACCGACCCTTGCCGTCCTTTCTCATTTGGTAGGCGTTATGAGCTGGCCTGGTACATGAAAGCACGTGGGAGCGTATGCGTACCCGACTCTTGTCCCCAATGCCAACGCGGCAGAGATGGAGAACGCGACCGGCCACGAAAATGTGTATTAGGAAATTGCAAGTCAAGATTAACTTGAAGTAACGCATATTTATAACGTCGTTCTGTGGTTCTCCGGCATTCGACCCAATGCCCTTCGGGAAGAGCATTCCAGACGAGGTGGTCGATAATTCGAATACGCAAATCGATCAGGCCTGAGGGAAAAGCCAATAGAGAGGGGCCACGATTAAGGTGACAGCGCTGTAAGAAAAACGCACGTGGCCTCAACTGATTGGTTGTCTCTTGTTTTTGGGAGTGCAGGTGCTCCCAACAGTAGGTATCAGTAGCCGGAGGGACATTTAATTGTTTTTTCGATGGTAGGCCTACGTGTATTCTAAGTGGCTCTACACAATATACTTCTACTGACAACTCTTCAGCAATGCGCCAGAAACTGGACAAAGTCCGAAAATGTCACCCATGGAACGAACTTGCCGACAACTACGAAATGCGCCTCGCTAGAAAAGACTGTCAGCGAGACACGATCAGGCTGCCAGCCACGATCCCTTCCCCTCCTCAATTTCAAAATAAGCCTTTTTAATGCACACATCGCTCGACAGTTTTCGTATTTATTTCCAACAGCAGATGCGCTGACAATGACGTCAAGGTCTCCCTCCCTTCCCCTCCCCTAACTAACAGTGATAATGGCAGCACTTGCAGCATTCTCCGGAAGTTAGGGAAACGTAAATTGCGCTAAATTACATCGCGCACAATTTGCAAGGCCAAAACATTTGCAGAAATTGGGCTTCCCTGGACAGTAGAGTCAGAAACGTCGTCGAACATCGAAAATGCCCTGCAGGCGAGAGCGTATCCGTTCTCAAAGTGTGTTTCAGTACATTGCAAGGGTGGAACTACTAACTTCGAGCCACGCCTCATATGTCTAAATCTTACTGTTTTGGACACTTGCTTTACATATGAGGACGACCTGGGGAACCAGTTAAAAAGTTACAAAATAAAGATTGTTACTGTTCATAAAGAACGTGTTTTCTTCAAATTAATATCTTCCACTCCGTTCACTCCATCAGTCCGGACTTTTTGTCGGCTAGTCAGACCAGTAGAGCAACTCAGACGTGAAACTTTATTTCACTAGACAAATGGCGGTGGCAGAGGGTCCGAATATGGTTCCGGGAAATTCTAGAGGGTTGGGAGGATTAGGACTATGGGGTTAGTGCCGGAGTTAAAGTTGGGACATGGGAAGAGGCACCGTTTGGTATTTAGTACAAAACCATCTGTAGTACTGGATGGAGTTTATATTCGATTGTCCAATCTCTCACCGGCATCTAGGGAAAAATGTCCGAACCGGCAAATTTGCGGTATCGTTTGACGCTGTCACACACTCACATCTATCAATCCGGGCCGGATGGTCGGTGTACTATGCAAAACCTTGAAGAGAGGTACGATCAGATGATAAGACTTTTGAATATCGAGCATCTAACGAAACTCTCTGTGAGCTGTTTGTAAACTCTCTCACCTTCCATGGAAAGACACCCGCATGAATCAAACGAACACCGATGAGTTCCTTGATCTCCAACCTGATTGCAGAATCCGTCGTATAAGATCAGGAAAAGCTCACTTTCAACCATTACGAGTGTGCCTTTGGGTGCTGAGAGGTAGACAACGTGTTCGTTATAAGTCGGAAGTGCAGTAAAGATTTCACAAACTTGGATTGCTTAAGTTCCGTGATGATGCCCATTTACATATTGAGGAAGTTCAAGTCGGCGAACGTATGTTTTCGATTATTCTTCATCAGGCCAGTACATTACTGTAGGTCTAGGTAGAACAGCGAAATTTGAGAAGTAAAAAAACTTATGAACAGTAGTCAGAACTTGGGGTAAGTGTGTTAAGACTTGTGAGGCAGCGAGACTCCTCGAGGGGGAGGAGAAAAGGTAAGGAAATCTGACTGAGTTGTGCTTATGTTTCGCCGCTGTGGCGCGACGTGTCATTGTGCGAGCCTACATTTTCATGACGCAGTTTTGACCAGGGTAAGAGATAGGCCTAAATGAAGACCTTGTGCGAGCACAAGGCTGGATTCTTTAGTCGTATGGCCACTGCCTCCGCTGTCGCAAGTATCCGTTGACGCAGGGACTAAGAGCGTCTTGCCAACACTTTATAGATGACGAGGAATGCTTGGTTGACGTCCACCTGGTGGCCGGTGTCAACCAAATGAGCCACAATGGTACACGAAATGGACTTTTCTTCGAAAACGTACGTTCGCCGACTTGAACTTCCTCAATTCAGAAAATGCTTAACAGCACCGCGCCCGACATTTAATTTACAGGACGCCGGGATATTGTCCCTTCTAGACGTTTTCCTCATGCGCGGGCCTAATGGCGAACTTTGAATCACAGTGAGTCGGAAAGCGACTTACGTAACATAAAGCCCCGGCAACCCTACCACAAACCTAATGGTGCACAAACCCGAGTGACTCTGGCACTCATTTAAAATAAAAACACACACCTCAGCAAACCGCAGGGGTGAATATTGAAATTCCGACGTTCAGCAAGGAACGGCTACCCAGACAGCTTCATCATTCGCTGTTTCGAAAGGCATCCACGAGAGATAAACACCTTGACACCCTCTGCCGCATATAGGGAATTTATCAAAAGGTATAGAACGCACTGTTACAGATTTTGGCATGAACATCGCCCATAATGCGGCAGCTCCCAGAACAGATGCAGACCAAGTAGGCGCAGATTAGCAATTTATTGTAGTTTATCAGATTCCAGGCCGTAAATGACCTTGCCATTGTACAGATCGAGCAGCACACTTATTCAGTTTATGCATATGCAAGCGTAAACGGGTCATTCGGACGGAGGAACAAGTGCCCCGACATGTTACGCACACCCTGGAGGAAAACCAGGACTTCGAATTCGCGACCAAGATGCCAAGGTGACAGGGTGAGAGCTTTCGAAGACTTGAGTCTCCGACAGCAACTACATAAACGGACATGCTGATATTCCCTTCCCGCTATCACGCTTTAGACCCAGACTGCTAGACGGAGTGGTCTAATTTTCAGCCAGGGAGGCATGCATGTAACTGTAGCGTAAGACCACGATCAGGCTGAAGTCAACTCCGATACCAGAGGCGTTATCATTAGTTTATATGAATTCTTATGGGAGTAAGCTTCTTTTATTGACATAAGAAAAAATACCAATATCCCAAGAGTTCATGATTGCCAGAATATCCCGTCCTAGCGAGACGATACGGCGAATGGGGGCCTAAAAAACTGCGGAAGCATGTGGACTGCTGAACTTCGTAATGCGACAAAATCACGGCTGTCTCTCTAGGGGCTTCCAGCCGACTGACATTCCGATTCGATTTCAGAGGCAGTGGCATAGATATTGAGAGGAAAACAGGAACTTCTACCTAATACTCATACAATTTTCATCCAACCAAAGCGGTGTCGCGGTCCGCCAAAAGCAACACTTGGAGTGCAGTCCACGACGAGTCAACGACCCTCTTCCAGGGGAGCCATAAAAATCGGGTCCCGATGCTGGATCCGCCCTCGTCTCTTTCATTTCAACACTACCAGCAACCTCGGGCATGCATTTGCTCCGCTTTATCGAGTTCTGTTTATTGCTACTGTGGAGGGGGCTGGGCGGAGCGGAGGGGGGCAAATAACTTGAGGGTGATTAGCTCAATATCATTCCCACACAGGACTTTGCCAACATGGCAGCAGTGGTTGGCCTGTCCTACAGCCACCGTCTACGCGCGACCCTTCACGACTGATGTCTCTTCCACAAAGGAATCAGCCGAAGCGTGGGAGTTTGACTTAAACCGGATAAATGGAGCCATACTTATGGCCTGGTAACCAGGTGGAGCTACGACGCACCAGGCGTGACTGGCTTTCCTATGAACAGAGCATACGACGGCCGATAGCATCATGAATGCTGCACATGGGTGGTGAGAACTGTTGTACTTACTCGCTTACTTGTACTTGGTACGGCTGCGATCATGCCTGTTCTAGCCGGCCTCGATGATGTCACGAACTGTACTTCTTCACGCGTGAAAATTCGCGGCAGAAGATCTGGACAGCTTAACCCATTCCCTTCGCCAACTACGTAGACCGAATACCGAAGGTCCAAAACCCACCTCCATGACTTGAACTGTGTCGAGCCAGGTTTTGAACTGACCCCCTCTTCGACGCCTCCACTGGGGCAACGGTGCCGGATCGAGGGCAATAACACTGAGCTCCTTTGGAGGACGAAAAACATGTCCAAACCACCTCAGTCGTCTTTCTTGGATGACCTGGGTTATCCTTGCGATGTTGTCACAGCGAGCGCAGACTGCCTCATTTGAGACGGAGTCGATGAACTTCACTCGAAGGATGATCTTCAAGCAGTGGTGGTCAAACATCTTCAGTTTTCGCTCGTCCCCCATGCGCACAGCCCAGCATGCAGAAACATAGAGAAGGAGAAATCGGACAGATGCACGATACACGCGAATTTTAGTGGCGATGAAGAGGTCGCGTCAGATCCATAGGCACTTTCTGAGGCTTAGGAAACCCGTTGGGCACCATAAATTCGGAAGACAATGCCATCCTTACTTTGGCCATTCGGCATCAGCCTCGCCTCGGGGTATTTAAGATTGTCAACTTCTTCAAGTTGACAGCCATTAATTCCGAGAGGTGCCTTCTCTTGGTCAGGGATGCAGCATGAAAGCACTTTAGTTTTCCCTGCGTTGATGGATAAACTATTGGCAGTATGTTATTACCGACAAAGCCAAGGGAGACTGGAATGGCCATTTCTGGCTTACTAGCCGTCGTCAGCCAGTCATACCCAACCCCGAAGTGCGCAAAACCCGAGGCTCGTACTCGCGACCTGTTAGTTAGAAGTCCACGCCTCTAAACACTGGGCTGACGACGGCTAATAAGCCAGAAGTGGCCATACCAGACTCCCTTGTCTTTGTCGGTAATACCATTCTGCCTACATCATGCGCCGCTGTGTGGCTGCTGATTGGGCTCGAGAGAGAGCCGTTAAGGCACAATGGAACGAGTGAGCTCCGTAAGAACGATCGGAGAGTGCCCCCTACCATTGTATAAACTGTTGTCTTGTTCGATTGGAGAACTATGAGGAAGTTGTGGGTCGATGATTGGGTGACGGCGCCCAGTGGAAGAACAGGTGACATCACAAATAATTGATTAAATGCTTTCTCCTTATTGCTTGATAAAAACCAGCATCCGTGACCAGTGGACTGCAAACACTGCCAGATCTGACCTGTGATCAAAAGCAGTGCGTCTCCTGCCTTTCATTTCTCAATTATTCACTGCTTGACTACTTCATTTCTGAAAACCCTTCCAACAAGGGATGAAAATGTGGGAGATGAGAACGGATGCCAAGACCCACCTGTGTCTTAGCCAATCGTTGCGTAAACTGCGAAAGTGAGGGCCTTGAGCGTATGAAGGAGATGTACTGGAAGTTGACGATCGGGTTAGGGAACAGTCGTAGGGTTCGTGTGTGCTCTGTGAAATCGGCCAGTAGACTCGGTGAATTGAAGAACTCCACCTGAAACCCAGCATAAGGCAGTGCGGTGAGTAAAAATCTGTTTGTGGGGATGAAAACGCTTGCGCAAGGGTGACGCTCAGTTACCATGGCAACGCGAGTTAGTACATCGACGGCGTCCGCGTCGAAAGGGACGTCCCCGGAGGAAGTCAGGATATCACCATCAGGGCTATTGAGAACTGGTCCCCCTTTGTCTGCACTTCTCGATGAAGCCACGGAGACCGCATTTTTGGCAGAATTATGGGCCTAAAGTTAAAATGACACCAAGGCATTGTATACTCATTTGGCGGTCTTGTCATACGCGAACGGTTCGTCAGATCACTGTCGATTTTCAGCCCAGGCTGGGAAATAAAATCACAGGTAACTTTGCAATTGATCTACCTAATAAATGCCAGTAGAATAGTGAATCAAACCGCTAAAATGTTGTTTGCTACTGATTAATAGATGTCTCGGCGGGTTCTGACTAGTTCATTCTGACCTAACTGTGAAAACGTCAGCGCCTCGGTGGGATTTGAACCCATGACAGTAAGGGGAGGCTTTAGTACGTCCAACGCTCTTATCACTTGAGCTACGAGGCCCCGCCGAACGACGCGAGTTTAATCACATTTGGGTCAAGTTACCCGCCCACCCCAATGCAACGTCTGGAATCCACCCAGTCTGATACAGAAGGCTAACTGGCGGTATTAAAGTCACCCTTTGCTGTCATGGGTTCGAACCCCACCGAAGCGCTGGGTTTTTTACAGTGTGCTACTGGGACACAGTTGGCCGAATTCCAAACGGTGCCGGCATGATTAGCCTTATTTCACTTTCCTGACTTATGCAAAGTGCAGCCCCATAGGAAAAACTCCTGAGTGTTTATGAGATTCTCAGAGACAAACTAACTACACACAAGGGAAAGTATTTGACAGGTATACTAGCAGACATGGCGATCACAGTGTTGTGAAGTTTTTAAAAAAGACCACATGAAATGTACTTTTTATTCGACCCCTGACACGAGGCATTAGGCCTTCTTTTAGGGCGTTAAAGGGGTGAGCTAGTGCAGTCGTAATTTGCGTTTGGTGGTTACTATGATGTGCCTTTGGGGAGGGTGGGTAACTTAGCTTTGACAGGATAGCAGTCGAAAGTGCATTGAACATTGTCCATTAAAGTCCCCAAATAAAATTTTCTAGATTTGATACTAATTACAATGCTTGATTTATAATATAAGAATTGAGTCCACTTGAATCGATATTGGGTTCAATGGGATTTTCGAGTAACAGAAATGAGCCCACGTCAAAAGCAACTTCATGCCACCACATAACAAGTTACGCTTCACTGGACAGTATTTCTCTTTTCTAGAACTCTCATCCTACAAAGCTGTTTTTTTAATTTACACTTCATTACTGACGGACATGCACTGTTATGTGAAAAGGAAACACGAGAACACTGCCAAACTCGATTGTAAATGCGGATCGTATTGCATCGCTTGAGGAAAACTTCAGCTCTAGCATAAAAAAAACAAAATCAAGTTCAAATTGCAGCACAGGTGCGTTGAGGACAAAAATGATGGATTTCAAACCTTTTCAAGATTAGCAATCAGCTGTTTGACTTCTGGTTCCGGGAAGGGAGGTAAGCGAGCAGCAGACTTTCCGGCCGTGATCTGGCGGAGGGACGAATGGGGGGTCAGAGGGGAGAGGGCGGAAATAATGTTTAAGCAGAAGAAGAAGACAGTCTCTTGGAACAGTTTACGAAAGGTCACAATCTTTATTTGATGGTATGATGGATGATGGTCGAAAATTCTGGCCAATCACCTGCGGTATTCACGCATGGAATAACCTGCTATTTCATAGACCATCCCTCCTTCAATGGTCATGCATAAAAGCCCGTCAACAGACCCTACGATTGCGTTAAAGGAAAAAAGTCGTATGCGTATACTTCCGGAATGCGATGAAAAGAATGCTCTGGAAAGATTGTCAGTCAAAAGTCCTCCCTGAAGCAGTGGTAAACACAGGTATAAGTGCATTTATGTACTGCAGGTTGTCCTGCGCTGAATTCCAGGAGGTACGAATTCCCGTGCGTTTATTCCAACCCCAAGCCTGACCGTACAGCTAACCCTCCTAACATTAAACCCACAACGGTATAGAGAAGGACCCCACTTAACAAGGACTATGAAGATAATCCGCTAACTTCATTACAAGCATAGGCTTAGTTGGAGGCAGTTCTGATGACAGAGCAAGGAGTAGAGAAGAAAAAAGTGATTCCTGGAACTGTCAGGCGTAGACACACAGTAGGGAAATTCTCGGAAGGCTCCAATGATGGTATTTAGTAGGCAAGAATTACCTCAGCGGAATCCAAGTCAGCAATCCAAACGTCCTCAAGAGATATGTTTTTGGCCTTCCCCTGTAAGAAGCTCGATGGTATGCCGATGAGAAACGGCGTTGGTGAGAGCAGAATCTACAGGGCGGAGGCAAATGCGGAATTAAAATCGCAAAGAGGACAAGGACGGGCAGCGTGATCTTATATGCTAAACTGTAGTACTGTACTAAATCATGAAACGCTAGCCTAAATTCTGAAATGCGTTTTCGACTCAAACGATCACTTAAGTAGGGTCGTAATAATAACAACCATGCAGCGCAGTCTCATAATAATTCAGTTACTTCAGGATGCCGCCTTTGAACTAACTACCTTTTGTTTGTCTGCAAATGTAGACTCGGTAAAAAAATAGCTACTTAAGAGGCATGAAGGTTCCTGATTGATGTTCGATGCACTTAAAAATGCAAATATATTATATGGAAATCATGCATAAAATTTATTTTGATCATTTGGTAGAAAATTATGTCTGCTTCAAATGTTATACTTGAAGAAAGGGCATAATTCGGTTTAAAAGTTTAATTAGTAAAACTTTTAAGACCGTAAAACGCCCGTTTATAAAACATCGTGTCTTTGCATTTACTAATATTGCTTGCAAAGTTTGCAATATGCTCAAATCCACTGATAAATTTTATGAACGCCTATACGGTCTCCTCTTAGTAACGTAGAGAAATATATAATTTTTACACGGAAAATAGAAATGTTTGTAGTTTGGAAACCCCGAATGCAAGTTTAACGGCATGTCGGTTTCAAAGTATTCGGAAATTGGGAAAGTTTATTAAAACAGAATGATACCCCTTTCATCAAGCATAAATTCGAAGACGCCATTTTCTACCAAACGAGTGAAAGAATGAATATTCTTGCGCACGTTTTCCATGAAGTATATTTGAATTTATAAGAGCATCGAAAACCAGAGAGAAAAGTTCGTCCTATTTAAGTAGTCATTTTTACCGAATGTGGTATTTGCAGGCGGTCGAAAAATCGTTCGTTCGAAAGCCGGCATCAAAAAGTAACTAAATTATTATGGGATTATGCTGCGCGGTGATTAATACTACAACTTTACTCAAGTAAACTTTTTGAGTCGAAAACGCATTTTAGAATTTCTGTTAACATTTATGAGTTAACACATACTGTGCATGTTCTCAGGGATTTATCTGACCGCCCTTGAAGGGACCCAAATAAGTGCCTACAGGTTGCATGATAATATCAACGACACTAGATGGTATCTGGCCTCAAATGACAAGAAGCGAATTTAGTAAAATTAGGATTTGGCTGTCAACTAAAAACCAGTAACTACATAAATGCGGTGAGCAACGACTTGCAACAGTCTCTGAGTCACAGGCTTCAGCAAAAATTAATTCTACTATGGTCATACAACATGAAAAAGTTTGTGACGCAGACATCATGTGGCGATATCAGACCGTTTTTCGGAGCGTTTGGAAAACTTAAGTCTTACTCCTTACTTACTTATGCCTATATTTCTCTCATAACTACGAGGTTAGTGCGTACGATTTATGAATTTGAGATGGCGAAACTGTCATTTGGAGATATTTTCAGAGAGGGAGAGGACCGCTGACAGAATATGTCTCAGGTTTACGGCCTTTGATTTCCGGCGGGCACCGCATGACACAGAATCCCAAGACGACTAGACAAAGTCGAAATGGGAGTAAGTTTTTAATGCTGAGTATCGGTGTGCGGATGGGTGTGTTTTATGGCTAACAAGGTAGCTGAATTAACTGACCAAACGTTGAGGTCAATTTAAAAAGAAATATCCAGTCTGAGATTACTGATCTGCGTGAGCAATTAATCAAGATATCGAACTGTAAAGGAGTCTTCGTCCTACTAACTATAAAAACTGTCCAGTCACCTAATCTGGATCCCCTACTGGCGAACACCTCCACACTTGTTATGTCCTCATTTCCACAAAGACTGGCGTGCTTTCCGAAGATCACTGGACAGATGACCTGGTAAGGCCAAGATCTCCTCTTTAATTTATCTGGCCTTCATTTAATTGAAATTGAGTAACGAGCTGAACCCCTCGCAACTCTGCCAAGCAGCATTAGAATATCGCCGAAACACATGTCTGGGCTTTTAGCTAGTACGTGTGTTGTCAAGTATGATAAATCATACAACACGTGTGGGCAATTTACGAATATTACGTGGTTATTCCGCTGAAGCTGATGAATTTCAGTCCAAATATTCATATCAACTTCAGGACTGAGCCTACAGAGCTTCATTCCGAAAGGATTTACTCCAAGTTGGCGCAGCAATTTCTGAGTGAAGTAAAATGCTGAAATATAAATCCATCTAGGCATGCTCCAAAAAAGGTTTTGCACATTCTTGTCAGAGACAGCTGCCTGCATGCTAATGGGATGGCATCGAGCGAAGCTTCGAATAGGGGGAGGACGGCCCGAGTTATCGCAACCTGCGACGGGCAGGTGTGCTTAATGGATTTCAGGCAGGGAGAAAGGGACGAATTGACGTCACATTTTAAAAATGTGTCTGAACAAAGAGAACAGTACCCGTCTTTTTTGCCGATTGGCTTAGAAAAATTTGCTCATTATAAAAGTGATTTTATGTAGCGCCCAGTCCCGCTGGGGCACATTACCGATCCTGACGTTAGAAATGCGAGTGAAAAGATAGTACTCCAGCAGATACGAGATTTCCCGAGTTA
Source organism: Spirometra erinaceieuropaei (assembly GCA_902702965.1). Lineage (NCBI taxonomy): Eukaryota > Metazoa > Platyhelminthes > Cestoda > Diphyllobothriidea > Diphyllobothriidae > Spirometra > Spirometra erinaceieuropaei. The sequence goes on along the minus strand of CACRXP010000041.1, from coordinate 793,977 downwards.
GAGAGACGAGTTGTAAATTGACTGATTTTAGCTCACGATGGTGACAAGAGTGATTAATTTGCTGCAGTGGAGAAGAGCTTAAGGTTCCGTATGAAAATTATCCCTGAAAACTTCGAAATTCCAGCTGGATGGAATATGCACGTCTTTGTTTGGAATCGACAGAAGGAAGAATGAAGGTTAGAACCGAGCGGACGATTAGACAAACGACTGCTAGTTACGTATGCTTTTCTTTTCCGTGGACGGTTGAGGCAATGTGTGAAGTAGGGATGAATAAACTGACTAAATGATGACTTCAAGCAAGTACCTATTATTTGGCAATTACTAGTTGCCCATTGCCTTAGGCCATGTCGCGTGTATGTGTCCGTTCGTGACCAGGCCAACTGCGAGTTCACACGAAACTCGTCGATGCTAGGCGGACAATCAATGTGGCACGGCCGCAGTCGATATTGCCCTTGTAAGTGGACGCCGTCGCAGCGGTTTCTGACAACTGTTCAACCCTCAATTAACGTGTTTATACCAAAGTGCTTAAAAGGAATCCGCAAAACGTCGAACTAAGTAGCCTACTGATGGACAAAGCAGAATAGCATTGCCGACAAAGACAAGGGAGACTGGAATAGCCATTTCTAACTTATTTGCCATCGTCAGCCAGACATACCCAAAGCAGAAGTGTGGAACACCTGGGGCGTGATCCCACGACCTGTTACCTAGAAGTCCAACACTGCAGTGTTTGGCTACTGGTTGGGCTCAAGAGAGCCCGTAAAGCACAACGGGACGAGTGAGTTCCGTCAAAACTATCGGTGAGCGCCCCTCTACCAAAAAGTATAAGCCTTGCATGTAGATTTCATCTTCGAGACTGCAGAAAGATAAGTCAGGCCTACTTATTGACGAACTCTAAACTTGAGATGCGAGGCGTAGGACTGATGTCATGCTCGGACGCCTCGCTAAGTGGGAAATCCGACAGTATAGCAAGCCGACAAAATTCTGGTTGAAATGGACGCTGGTCGGTGCTGAAAAAAGGTCTTAACGAAGTTTTATGCTTAATCAAAATGGCAACTTAACTCATCGTTGGGACAGAGATCGATAGGACTTAAAATTTAGTTCGGCGTAAACGGTTGCTGAGACAGATTTGTTAACAAAACCATATATAAGAAAACATGCAAAACTGCAGATGCTTGAGCAAATGGAAGGGCTCCTGTCGTTGCAAGAGGGGGAAGGAGGATTCGGCGATTGCAATGAGCACTGAAGGAACATACTCCGGTGTGGGCTGCGAAAAGTACAAGACCGAGCTAGATCCTCGCAAATCCTGCAGACGTCAGCTATCAAGTGACGGCATGGGGGCCTTCGATGTGGTCTCTCGAGCGATGACGAGTAACCAGAAGTAACTATACCAGCGTTTACTCCGAAGACGAGAGAGAGAGAGATGGCATTTGGAAGAGGCAGACTGACCGTTTGCGCAGACTTTGAAATTGTCCCAATGGTGAAAGTCAGCGATCCTGAGCTCACAAGCGGATAGGAACAAGCTACCTACCAAGTTCGACCGTCTGGAGAAATTGTGCATACTTCTTTATCCAGTCTCTCTTTCCGCTTTGCCCTCTATGATGGCCCTAGGGAATCACCTAGATAACTGCATTTCCCCTAGATAGCATCCAGATCTTGTCTCATTGTGAAACTGTAGTAACAAGGTGATATGCTATTGAAACTGCGCATCTACTTGCCAAACGTCCTTCTAACATCATCGGTTAGATACCTGCTGCCCTCTGCCGTCCCATAAGCTACAGTAGGTGGGCTAACTCATGAAATGTCAACCGAAATTCCGAAATGCGTTTTTATTTCGAAAAGATTAATTAAGTAGGGTTGTAGAACTAATCGTTTTGCTACATATTTCTATGCTAATCCAGTTTCCTCCGAGTGACGGCTTTCGAATAAACTTCTTTCGGACTGCATGCAAGAACTATACTCTGCAAAAAATGACTACTTAAGTAGCATGCAATTTTCTCATTGATTTTCGATGCCCCTAAAAGTCCAATTATATTTCATGAAAAACAGGCATAAAAATATTTATTCTTTTGTTCATTCGGTAGAAAAGAACGTCTTTTTCCAATCTTATACTCGATGGAAGGGTATGATTCGGTTTTCAAAAACTTTTCCAATTCCCGAATAATTTCGAACCCAACCTGCCGTTAGACTTGCATTCAGGGCTTCCAAACTACAAGCCGTATATTGTCTGCGTATGGAAAACCACACATTTCGCTACGGCACTAAGAGAAGACCGTGTGGGGTTCATAAAATTTAGCAGTGGATTTGAGCCATATTGTTAACTTTACAAGCCGCACTAGTAAATGCAGAGACATGACACTTCATGAATGGCCATTTCACGGTATCAAAAAATCGCACAGTTAGAAGCTTTTTTAAAACCAAATTATATCCTTCCTTTGAGTATAAAATTAAAAAACGTCATCGTCTACCGAATGAGCAAACGAATGAATATTCTTATGCATGTTTTCCATGAAATATAATTTAATTTGTAAGGGCATCCAAAAATAATGAGAAAATTGCATGTTGCTTAAGTAGTCATGTTGCGCAGAGTATAGTTTTTGCATGCACTCGGAAATACGTTCATTTGAAAGCCTACGCCCTGAAGTAACTGAACTCTTGTAGAATCATCCTGCAAAATGATTAGTTTTACAACACAACTTAATTAATCTTTTCGAAACAAAAACGCATTTCGAAATTTCGGCTGACATTTAATGAGTTAGCCCACCTACTGTACGTCCCGCGAGTTCAGACCTCTGGCCTGATGGTAATCGAAGGCACATTTAATGCAAACCCATTTACGCATGCTGTCCTCATTCAGCCCAACCGGATAAACGGGCTCCGCGCCATTAGTTTTGTTGTAGCAGAACTTTCAGAGGGATCGTACGGGCCAGGGCAGGTACTGCCGCGTGACTTAGACACCACAACCGGAACGCCAAATGACTATGGGAGCTAAATTTATTCAGATCACCACTGCAAAGCAAGATAGCAGCAGGATAAATGGTCTGGGTTAAGAAGTGTGTCGCTGGAAACATCATTCGGACAAAAAGTTGCAATGGATGCTAAGAGAACCTTCGCTTTGCCCGATAACATTTGCGTTTGAGTCATCCTCAACATGAGAGGTAAAAGGCTGCCTGCTAAGTGACAGGAATAGACTGCTGTTCGATGGAGGCCGGAGAAAATGGCATGCCATTCCCAGACTCTTATCCGAAGTCCATAGTGGGTTATGGTTTGGCCATGAGGACACAAATTCTATTACGGGACTCATGGCTTTGGTAAAAGAAAAAAAGACAGTTCTACATAACGAATATTGCCTTGATGTTGGACTATGCTTTCTAGGCAGAACTACATTTCTCAGTGAACATTCGGTTCTCTAAGCGTACCAAATACAAACATGATCAAAAATGACCAAGTAAAGGGGACAAATGCATTTTTGCTGAACATATAACTGAAACATCTGGCAGGGCAAATTACATATTTCAATTATACACCTCTTTTTCGGTTTAAATGGAGGGTGTCTCAGGTTGCGATTCGAATATCCAAGGGCACGACCTCCGGAGAACGAAGATGCTTGCATCTCCCTCTGTCTGTACTGGTGAATAAGGATTAGGATGTTTTTGCCAAACTAGGATATAGCTACTGAGAAGTCAACTCGCGGACCGCAATGTATTCTGTAAACGCGGCAACGCCCAACACCGTTTCCACGCCATCGCTCAATGCTGTCCACAATATCAGCGAGAACACTGCCAGCAGAACCATTCCTCAATAATTCCATCTCATATTAAAGCACACATTTCTTACTAAACCCTTAATCATTTACAGTAGGTGGGCTAACTCGTGAAATGTAAACCGAAATTCCGAAATGTCTTTTCGTTTCGAAAAGATTAATTAAGGAGGATTGTAAAACTGATCATCATGCAGCATAATTCTATAATGATACAGTTGCCTCAGGGTGTCGGCTTTCGAGCGAATTTTTTTCCGGCTGCCTGCAAAAACCACACTCTTAAAAATGACCACTTAAGTAGCATGAATTTTTCTCATTGATTATCTATGACCCTAAAAGTCCAATTATATTTCATGGGAAGCACGCATAAAAATAGTAATCCTTTTGCTCATTCGGTAGGAAATTACGTCTTCTTACAATCTCATACTCGAAGGAAGGGTATAATTCGGTTTTCGAAAACCTTTCCAACTCCCGAATAATTTTGAACCCGCTCTACCGTTACACTTGGATTCGTGGTTTCCAAACTACAAGCCGTAAGTTTTCCGCGTACGGAAAACCACACATTTCTTTACGGTAATAAAGGGGAACCATATAGGGTTCGTAAAATTAAGCAGTAGATTTGATCCATATTGTTACGTTTACAATCCACATTGGTAAATGCAGGGATATGACGATTTATGAACGGCCATTTCACGGTATTTAAAAGTCCCACAATTAGAAACTTTTTTAAAACCTAATTATGTCCCTCCTTCGAGTATAAAATTACAAGAAGACGTCATTTTCTACCGAAAGAGCAAAATAATGAATATTTTTATAGATATCTTCCATGAAATATAATTTGACTTTTGGGGGCGTCGAAAATCAATGGGAAAACTCATATTACTTAAGTAGTCGTCTTTACAGTTAGTTATTGCATGCAGCTGGAAGGCAGTTCATTCGAAAGCCGGCATCCTGACGAAACTGAAATATTATAGAATTATGTTGCAGACTGACCAGTTTTACAATACTCCTTAATTAATCTTTTCGAAACGAAAACGTATTTCGCAATTTCCGTTGACATTTCACGGGTTAGCCAGCCACTGTAAGTTCTGAATCTGGCATATCTAACCATACGTCATTATTGCCAAATTGTATACCATAAGTGAATTCCGTCCCGCTGCCTCATAAAGTCCTCACGTATTTCTTTCTGCGGCCTTAGGATGTAAACTATCATCAAGCAAATAACTAAGGCGTTCACACTGTAAATGCGTCATTTTAGGGGTAGATAGCCATAGCCCGTCCGAACCATTGTAGTCTAGGGGATTGAATATGACAAACATATCGCCGCACATGTCATTTCTGAAGATGATTAACAAATGCACGAGGTGCTCAAAGAGAGTAAGTAGCAATCGTGTAAACATGAATTTCAAGTGAGGCTGGGGAGGTGGCTACATTTCGATCTCGCCGAATACTCATCTGTGAAATATGCCATGGAAAAATTGCCTATTATGAACTTAATGCAAAAACAGGCTAATGCATACAACCAGAGAGAATAAGACATACTTTAATTCGCTTTTATCCAACTATGAAACACCGGCAACACAACTGCAGACTTGTGGACGATAGCTCACATAGTAGGCAGGAACTCTAGCTGCTCTCTTAGGCACGTGCGCTAATTAGCTGGTTGTGTTCGCGCCTCCCCCTAAGCGTCCCCTAAGGCAAGAGTATCGTTTTTGACAGAGATCACGGATATTTCCGGCCGGTCTGTTTAAATAGGATTGTTAGACGTTTTGGCATGCCCATGTGCTTGACTGCACAAGCTTGGCACAAGTCTTATGCTGGCCTCTCGGGGCTGCGACTAATCGACCACAGCCTTTGGAAAGCGATACAGCGTATCGGTGGTTCGGTGGTATGAATCCTCTGGTCGGGAAGTTGTGAAGGCAACTAACATGCTTACGTTACTCTGGAGAATTCGGCGACATTGTGTCTTGCGACTGCTTGCTTCATGCACAAAGGCAGCGTTTCGTACAAAAAACCGGCATAGTGGAGAAACTACAATACGACTTTGTCGAACTTGGGGCCTTTTCGACAGCACGACAGGCGAGGAAGTGCGAATTTGCTTTGCGGTCAATCGTCCTGTTATTTGCGGGGTCAGGGTTTTTTGCATCTAGACTACCTACAGACGATATGGCCTACACGTTGGATGAGTACGAGTTACGTATCCAGGAAAAAACGTTTGTTAACCGGCACCGAAGTGATCGAAGAGAAAGCCGACAAATCTAACGTCGGACAGAGCATTGTTGGCTAAAGTGGTTACAGATCTGTGAGGCCAAGATTCTAGCTTTTTCTACCTTTTGGTTGATCACGTCGGCGTCAAATGAACAGATAATACTTCGAGCGAATTCCAGATAGGCCTCCCTCATGTGACACAGTCTCTACGCGTTTTCGGAGAAACGTGATAAATGGGGCGTATAACAACGAAAATACGATGGAAGAACACTTGGATCCCTGCTCTATGAAAAACGGACACCACCGAGTATTTGCGTTCCCGCCACAGCACTTTCCTTGCATGAAATTCGATCGCTGTGCAGGGAAGCGTTGTCTGCTACTGTGCAAATTATGTCCAGCATCCCTCCCACCTCAACGACTAGCCAGGCTCCATCCCGACCTGCTCCCAGCTGCTAACACACACGCACACTCATGCACTCATGGGCAGCCGGAGACATGTCCGGCACTTCCGGACACACTGCAACACTAAAGCACTCCAACCGTCCACTGCTTAAACCACTACCGCGGGCCAACAAATGGTGGCCATCGCTAATGACGATAGTCAAACTAAAAAAAAGACTCATCAGGCTGTGGGGTTAGACTGACAACAAACGGACAAACCTGAAACAGAGCCTTAAACATTGCCCGGGCGCGACATCACATTGGACGGTCTTGGCAACATTGCGTGACCAAACGGTGACTTCCCGCGGCCAGTTGTCTAAACTCAATCACTGGGAGGAAGCTGTGTCGGTCAAGTGCTCCTCCTCCCCCCTCCCCCTCCTCATCATCATCGCCATCTTCATTACCATATTCTTCTTTTTCTTCTTCTTCTTTTCCAGCGTCGCCCAGGCTGCAAGCAAGACTTCTGGCAGAAGAAGGGATGTTGACCCAGTAAACAGCTTCGTTGGAGTGTACTTCTGTGTAGAAAACCCTCAGCCGGGCGCCGAGGCGCAAAATGAGAAAAACGCCTCTCGAGGAAAAACAATCGCACCAGCATACTGAGCGCTAAATGCAGGGGTTTTGCAGGTTGAGAACCGCCAATCAAAGGGTGATGTTATGGGAAAACGGCTTGTTGTCCCACACTTGTCTACTTGACGCCCGGG
>CACRXP010000041.1:730235-777370 GCA_902702965.1 Spirometra erinaceieuropaei | reverse complement strand
CCACATTTTGCGATATCCCTTTGTGAAAACCTGCTATCCATGTCAGAAGCTTTCCTCCTATTCACATTTCAGACGGTTTATAGATTGGGCGTTTGTGTGAGACGCTGCCTAACGCCTCCTTAAAGCCCATATCGATGGCATCGATTCTACCACACCTGTCTAGTGCGCCAACCACGGCTCAGTCTAGAACAGTATAAGGGAAAGGAATGAGCAGTCCCGTTAGAAGCCCTGTTAGAATCCTGATAGTCAGTAGTTATCCTCCAAGAACTTCATTGTTGCATTCTTAAGTTTGATTTGCATTATTTTACCTCAAATCCAGGTAAAACTGACGGGCGGGGATTGTTAGACGTAGTTCGAGCCACACCCTTCTATGTCGGGTAGATACTTGCTGTCTTCGCTTCGCATGACAGTTTCCATAATTCAAATGAGGGGTGGGAGATATGCACTAATGGTTTGGGGAGTTCGTTCGATAAATTGTCCAGACCTGACGACTTTGCTTCTTTGAGAATTTGCCGCTGTCCTCCTACATCAGATGCTGTTAAAAGTCTGGATTCGAGTACAGAACTGGCGGTCACAACAGCACTGCCGACATTGGGATTCTGAAACTCCGATTACCTTATGAATACCGAGATAAACAACCGTCCCAAGCGTTTGACTTTCTTGCCATTTTCAACGACTTCTACACCATTATCCTCTATCACAGGTGCAACTGGGTGCTTGTTTTTCGGTTGACTCTTAGTATAGTGGAATAAAATCTCGGGATTTGGGTTATCCTGCCGGATTGTGAGTCAAGATTCCTGTTATAACGTTTCCCCATATAGCCGTTACGAGTTCCTATCTTCGCATTCAAATATGTGTTCTGTAGGGTATTAAGAGGGTTCAGAGCATTTGGAAGTAAACAAAGATTGGGTGACCTAGTCATATCATCCCTTGAAATAAAAAGAACACAAGCTATTTACATTAAGATGAACAGTCGGGATGGCTGCCGCGACAGGCGATATTTTTTTGCCACTGCTTGGGTTTTCTTGCGTAGAGATCGGTTTTGCCTTTATCAGAGACTTCTCTACCGTTCTCCTGCTTTTATCGGTACCTGTGTCAGTGCTTTCCGAATCGCTACGATTGTCCTGAGATGCTCAACCCGCCTTTTTTGCTATAGCATTAGCCCATTCTTGGTTATTTATATTCTGCTCTATAAGCGTCCTTAGATCACCAAATTCGTTGTCGAGTTTTTACTCTGGTCAAGATATATGCGTACCCAAAACAAGGCTCATCATCGTGTCACATACATTTCGCGACAATTACGATTCTGCTGGTCCCTGGCTGGAAGCGGTGATAGAGCGAACGCAGATCCTGGATGCGAAAGACAACGCACCAGACGTCCTCTTTAACAAGCTTTCGGTGCTGGTCGTGTTATAACACTTAGATTTCAGTGACCACATAGAAGTGTTTGGCATGCATTCTCAGCCGAGTTATGGGGGAAATCATGAACAGCACATTTATACAATTCCTAGAATTCCATAACTTGCTATCAACTGCTAACATTGGTTTCGGAAGAAAAGATCCCGCACGAAGAACTTGTCCCAATTTCTCCAGAGTTGGACTCGAGCTCTCGACGAAGGCACGCGATTAATATAGCTTCCATTGACTTCCAAAAGGCATCTGGCAATATGCCAAACCTGAGACTATTATAAAAGGTGAAAGGAGTAGGGAACAGAGACGAGTTTCTTAAATAGACTGGAAACTTCCGTTTATGTCGGCAGCGGGTTGTGTACATCGGTCAAGAGAAATCAAATCATGCTGTGTTCAAGATTTGTGTTCCTTAGGGTTCAGTACTGGGAATCATTTTGTGCCCAATATACGTTAACAATTGCGTAAGGGCTTTGGACTGCGAAGCAGCAATGCTTACTCTTGATATGAAAATATTGAATGTAATTACATGCCCCGTCATCGTGAAAGGAGACAATATTTTTATTAGTTGCGTCTTAACCAGCATAACAATCTCCCAAATAATGCTGTCAGTCGGCGTCGTGCTAAATACTTCCCAACATTATCAAAAAATATATGCATTTGTAGACCGACATTATCAATTGCGGACCCTTTGAGGTGACCCGCCCAAATTCCGAACCTAACTCTTAGATAGCTAGTGACGACTGCAGTTGCTGTGCTGACTTCCAGTTCGCTATGAATGGTGACCTCCTAGGTTACGTTATCCTTGGCAATAAGTGGTGGGACACATGGGGGAACACAGTGTCTGCCCTGCGAGCACATGGCCCCTTCATAGGCGGGGCTGGAAGGGGCTGGGTGGGGCCAGAGCCCCGCCTGCCAGCACATGGCTCCTTCATAGGCGGGGCTGGAGGGGGCTGGGCGGGGCCAGAGCCCCCTCTGGATTGAAGCCTTTTGAAGCGTATTTTCATCGAAAGATATGTTCCAAAAGCACCACTTATTGTACCTTCTTTGGAATTTAAAGGAGCTAATTTATCAAAATTGGCTTATAAACCATGGAGAACGCATCCGTTTACGCCCACTGAATGTAGCTGCGGATGAGCACAATATATTGAGGTTTTGTTTAAGTCCCTCATTGCTTAAACTCTTATTTGTCCACCGGTTTACAATCTGTGTGTGTTATTAATTCGTATATTTGACAATGGGGACGATATTTTAAAGTGGTGCTAAAAGTGGGCGGGGATGTGGCGTCCCCTGCGCATTTTTTTTCGCTGGCGGGGCTAGGCGGGGCTATCGCGTTGCATGCCCCGCCACAGCCCCCTCCACAGCCCCGCCTAGCCCCCTCATAGCCCCCTCTAGCCCCGCCATTATTGAGGGGGCCAGGCGGGGCTAGGCGGGGCTGGTGCTGGCAGGGTGTCTTTTGACAGGTACTGACGGAAGCCGGTTAGATGGCAAATGTGCAATGCGTCGGTTTGCTGAAAGATCGCTGCCAGTTATACTTACCACGTAGGTCTTGCTATAGTGCTGTTATCCTATCAACTACTTTAAACATTAGATGGAGTCTTTGCAGGGTTTACGTGGCATGAGTAACCTCCTGAAATGGAGGGTTTGGCAGCTGGGCTGCAATCCAGTTCTCCTACTTTCTCATCTAGTTTCTGTTCGTTTTCTTCGGTATAACTGGCAAGGTGTCGCTAGGATTAATATTCAGCAACACTCATTCCACATTTGTAGTTCAACTCTTTGAAATTCTAGATGACTTTATCCCCAACGGAGACAGCAAACACAATTTAGATTGGGAGTAAGCGTGACTTGGAAACTTTCGGTAACCACAACGAAATGAGTGATGTTTAGAAAGTATTTTGTCCAGAATATTCGGGGGCAATTCGTAGTGTCATTAACGTACCTAACCGCACCGTACACATTTCTTCGAAAAAGTTGCCTTTTCCACGACGCTATTCTGAGCTGACAGGGTTTTATTCGAAATTATAGCATTAGATAACTTCCTTCAGGTTTGTCCGGAAAATATATCTCGCTTCTTACTTGTGGCTAAGACCCACACATATGTGTATATGTATATATTTAAAGTATTAGAGGCAGACCCCTTACTGACCCTATTTATGCACAATGCTTTCATGGATTCGCACTCAAAATAAAGTTGCAAACATTTACAATGTGATCAAGTCACACTTTAATCATAACGATAAGGAATCGCTTCCGTTAACTGTAGGTCAGCACGGGAAGATTGTGTATGGCAAAGTGAGAAGTCATGTTGTAAAAGCCGGTTTCTGTCGAAAATCAAGCAGGCGAGTGTTCTTTTAAGCACACAAATTATGACAGCCGTCACGGTCTTACTTGAAAGTGAGTTTCAGGGTCGGACAACCCGCTAGCTGAATGAAAGCTTCCTACGGTCTAACCGCTTGAATCCGCTCTGACCTTTGCAAGGAAGATCGTGTAATCGCCTTGTACGGGCAAGCCCAAAACGTTATCCGTTCTCAGTGAGCAACCTTGGCCACGGAAAATTCGGAATGTCCAGAAGAGATTGTAGTTTAGTTGCCTATAAGGGATGAGGAATAAGCCAAACCCACTGAGTCTCTCCTGGTCAGATAGATGCTTTAGATCGTCGACCATCCTCGTTGCTCTGCGCTGCACCTGTTCGAATAAGTCAATATCCTTCCTCATTCATGGTGAAGATTGTGGCATTCCATATTCCAGACCAGGTCTTACAATGACGCCAAAACGTGTTTCGGAGAGTTCGGACGGAAATATTTTGAATGTACGTTTGATTAAAACGTTGAGATTTGAATCTCAGTACTTTATAGGTGGTCACCAACTCGAATCAGTCAACGAGTTTAGAGACCTCGGTGTGAGGATGACGTCAACTCTCAAATCATCGTCTCATTGCGCCAAGGTGTCAAAGAAAGCCATGGTTATCATAGACGCGATTAGAAGATTCTTCCTCAATTTTGACTAATGACTTTTCGGCCGATTATTTGGAGCATAGGTTCGACCAATGTTGGAATATTGTGTTCAGGCATGGTGTCCCTGGACGAAAAAAGATTACACCATAGTGGAGAACGTACAACGAATAGCGACCAAGCTAGTCGGCGTATTAAGCAGCTTACCTTATGAGAGACGGCTGGGAAGGCGGAAGTATTTCCCTAATCTTATAGACAGTGCAGAGGGGATATGATTATGGCCTTCAGTATCGTCTGAGGGCTAGACTGTGCTCTTCAGTTTGACGATTTTTTCGAACCGGCGCGGACGACAAATCTTCAAGGGCACCAATGCAAATTGTGGACGAAATATGCCAAACTCGAATTGTGGGCCAAATTCTTCTCCGACCGGCTGGTTGAGGGATGAAAGAAATTGCCGAACTCCGTTGTCTTAGCGGAATCCATTGAGACATTCGAAGGAAGACTAGATAAATTGATGCTTGATGGTCAAACATTTACATGATATCAATGACTGGCATAACTGCTATGTAAATATCTGCATGTTTTTTTAAACGTCAATCTGTAAATAGGGTTTTCCAAGGCTCTGACTCTATCCCTCATATATACTGAATTATACTGAACTGTTCCGCCGAGACAGAGAAAGCAGAAGGGGTGGAGACAGTAATATTTGGTAAGAATGGCTTGCAAGTTTCAGAAAAAACATCCCGACTGACTTGTGGGACTGAAGCATTGTGGCTGACTATAAGGGCACCGGGATCTCAAAGCCTCGATATCTTGACAGTATATCGCCCCCCCCCCTCCCCCCCCCGAGAAATGACTCTGACGCTGATGCTCAACTGCTGAAGGAGCTCATATTATTTTAAACGCAGCCGACTATTCTCATCTTTGGAGATTTTAATGTACCTCACATAAACTGGAGCTCGGCCTCAGCCGACTGCTCTGAAGCAGCATTTGGCCTGCAGCTACTGCGTACTGCTACTGAACTGCCTCGATCTCGTGTTCACCAAGTCGCCTGACAACATCGACGTTGTAAATTGTCTCCCCCCGTTTGGTCATAGTGATCATGTAGTTCTCATGTTGGAATACACCTTATTATCCCTGCCTGCACAACCGCTCGATTTCCGAACTAATATTTGGCACGGCGACTTCGAACAGATTAAAAAGGATCTTTGTCCTATCGACTGGGCATCCACTCTCTCCGGCGATGTCGAAGAGGCTTGGTGTCAATCCAAACAGTTAGACCGCAACCTCATCTTCAACCACTGCCCAATCATGTGCAGAAGACTAACAAATAGACCTCGCTGGTTGACTCCATCCTTAAAGAAGGAAGTTAACAAAAAGAGGAAGCTATGGAAAAGATCTCTGACGGACCGTACGCCAGAATCCCTAAGAAGTTATAAGTTACAAAGAAATCGGGTCAAAATTATCACCGCCAGAGACCGGAAAGCCTTTGAAAAGAATCTTCTGAATCGTGCCATGGTTAATCCCAAAATCCTTTACAGCTACATAAGACAGAGCTCACGGAATAAAGACTCCGTCCCCTGCTGCGACGACTGAGGGTGCGGAAATCTCCGATGAAAAGGATAAGGCGGAACATCTCTCCCAGTTCTTCCGGTCAGTCGTGACAAGTGGACCTGATTTTTTCTCACCCGTTAATGAAGACGATGAAACGCATACCCTCGAAGCCGTCTTCTTTACCGAAACAATTGTTCGGAATGAGTTACTAAACCTAAAAGTATCGACCTCCCCAGCCCCTGATGCAATTCCGGCCAAGCTGCTGAAGGAGCTAGCCTTGATCTTCCAAACGTCATTTGTTACTGGCTGCCTGCCCTCTGACTGGAAGTCCGCTACCATCACTCCGCTTTTTAAGGGTGGAAGTCGTGCGTCTACAGGCCAGTGAGTCTTACCTCCATCTATTGCAAAATCCTGGAGAAGATCATTAAGAAGGCCTTGGTTCAGTTCCTCGAGCAGCATAACCCCATCTCCGATGCCCAACACGGCTTTCGAAGTGATAAGTCCTGCCTCACGAATCTACTCTTTAAGCTAGAACGCTGGACCAAAGCATGCGATGAAGCAATGTATTGCATACCATCTATATCGACTTCAAAAAGGCTTTCGACAGCGTTCCTCACCAACGTCTCTTGTACAATTTGAGCAACGCCGGAATTCGTGGACGCCTTCTTGTATGGATCCAGAGCTTTTCGGCTGGATGGTCCTAAAGAGTGTAGGTCGACCGTCAGCAGTCCACAGATGGAAGCGAGGTGAGTGGCGTCCCACAGGACTCAGTCTTAGGTCCCACGTTATTCCTCGTTTTCATTAATGACTGCGTCAGGGACCTAAACTGTGATGACATCTTGTTTGTCGACGGCATAAAATTGTGGAAAGTTATTCCCAATGCGGCAGACGCCGACCACCTGCAAGCAAACCTGAACAGGCTTATGCCCTTTAACATAAGCAAGTGCTACTTTCTTCAACTCGGCAGCTTCAGAGCCCCCAGCCTCAGGACTTACTTCCTATACGGTACAACACTGCAACAGGTTGACAGTCAGAAGGACCTGGGTGTATGGATTACATATTCACTCAAACCAACATTGCACTGCGCGAAGGCGGCTAAATCGGCTACGGCCACATTGCAACTCATTGGGCGATCATTTATGGGATTTGACCCTGACTACTTTTCCAAAATATTTGGCACCTTCATGCGTCCTCATCTAGAATACGCCACACAGACGTGGAGACCTTGGACTGCCAAGGATTATACCGTCTTGGAGAAGGTCCGGAGACGGACGACCAAAATGAGACAAGGTCTGGGAGCACTGCCCTATGAAACCGGACTGTCAACTCTCAACCTGTTTCCCCTTTCCTACAGACACTTACCTGGTGAACTTATACTAACAACGACCTAGACTGTTGTTTAGATCCCACTGATTATTTCACCCAAGTTAGCACGCCAACTTTGCGCGGTCATCCCCTAAAACTACGCGCAGGGAAATCAAGAATCGATGGACGAAAATTCTTTTTCAGTAACAGACTGGTTGCGGCGTGGAATGCCCCGCCTACCAATGTTTTAGTCTCCTCTTGTGTGAATTCCTTCAAGTTTAGATTTGACGCGCATCAAGCTTCCCAGTTACCATCCTCATATCCACTCACATAACCTTACACCAATTATGCGTGTTTATACTACTATTAATTAGTAAGTAATCGCTAATGATTACTCTTTGTCGACTACGTGTCAGCTGCCCACGAGTATGTACAAAATCCCTTTTTCACCTTCCCACTTATCCACGTTTTTCTCCGACGGCTTGTGACCAACAAGGAGTTCAAAGGCGTTCGCCTATATTTCCCATAATAAACGGATACTGATCCTGTTGAAAGAACTAGTTGCCTTCTGAACCATCTTTCCACAGTGTGCTGATGGCAGTAGATTTGTGGTCATCCATACACCCTGATATCTGTGTATTTTTACTGTCTCCAACGCCGTCCCGTTAATATAGTACTGATGTTTGGGAAAGACATTTCGGCCGACGCTTATGTGCAAGACCACGCATTTGGACACGCTAAACTTCAAAAGCCATCGGTTCGACCAAACACTCAGTTTTTCGATGTTCGATTGCAACGTCTTTGCGCCATCATCGTACTTGAATCCACTCCATATTTTTAAGTCGTCCGGAACATGACGACCTCGCAATCCGGTTCGCTGATGCAGTCATTAACATAAATCAGGGGAAGTACTGGGCATAAAACAGAACCCTGTGGAACACCACTTTCCACCTTTGCCCACTCCGAAGTAAAGTTACGAAGGCCGACTCTTTGTACTGTGGAGGCAAGAGAACTCCTGATACACTTAAACATTCTTCCTTGAATTCCTACATCCCGGCTCATCTGTAAAATATGCCTGTGTGGGACACTGTCAAAGGCTATTTTGAAGTCAAATATACATGACACTGATTTGGTCACAAGTAAAACGTACACAGGAGACGCTCTGCTTTCTCACGAGACGCGTAACCCGCTGTTGAGTACAGACTGACCCGAGACCGACTTTCACGCAATAAGAATGACAACCTAACTTCAGAATGCATTTCCGTCATATTGGAATATTGTGCATGGATCGTACTGTACAAGAACAGGCCACGGTCCTATACAATCTTCATCAAAAAGAGTGGCGTTGACCGAAAAATTCGCACAAATATGCGCGCCAAGTGCTGCTGGCAGTCAAAGGCCACGTGGGCTGCACCTCAGACGCATACAAGGATTTCGTTTGATTGCTGAACCCAAACTCGAGTTGTCAACAAGAGACGGTATAGAAATATGGAATTTGACGTACGTTTTACGGCTTGTAGATAAAGAGCTCAGCTTGGTGG
Source organism: Spirometra erinaceieuropaei (assembly GCA_902702965.1). NCBI lineage: Eukaryota > Metazoa > Platyhelminthes > Cestoda > Diphyllobothriidea > Diphyllobothriidae > Spirometra > Spirometra erinaceieuropaei. The sequence continues at coordinate 768,612 of CACRXP010000041.1, read as the reverse complement.
AAGGACGGAATGAGAAGGAGTTTATCCGTAATCTCTTATCTAACATGCTTGGGCCGCCTCTGGGCAACACTTTCTGCTGGTTGGGTCCATGGGCAAACAGTCCTTTGAAGGGAGTCCGTTGTAAATTCTTTTAAATGGTAAGTATAATTCATTTGTAACACGTCGGTTTCAGTCACTGCACCAGTGAATTCGTGCGTAAAACGGTCATTGACTGGTTCTCCGGTTCAAGAGACCGATTTGCTGGCTGAGGAAAAGCTCCGAAATAAAATCACTGTGGAAGAGAATATGCGCATCCCAGGTTCTTGTTTAAAAGAAGGCAAAGGCGCGAGCCGGCAACAAGACAGGGCGGGAACTGTTGGAGGCGTGGGTGTCGGACACCAACTCTATCAACAGACACATCGATTTGCCTGCGTGTTATCACGCGCCCCGCCCACGCAGCCAGGTGGCGCAGCTCACACCGTCGCGAAGTACAAACGGCGTCACCACGCCGGGGGAACATCGTGGACCAGGCGGCACAAACCCTACCTAGCCACGGACGTACTCCCCCTCCCCCCCCCGCAAGGACGAACGATATAAATGTTCAAAATTTGCTGCACTCGAGTAGTCTCTGATGCTGAACTCTAGTTGGAGTTCGAAAGGTCAGGCAAATAAACCTACTGTTCCAGAAAATCACTGTGTTTGTATTTACTGGAAAATATATATTTAGCCTCCCGATGGGATCCCTATCGTCGTTGAATGCCCGATGCTGACTGCATCGAAGAACACGGTTAATGCCATTGGTTAGCTTTATACAAAATTTTACGTATGCATTACCTTTCATACAGTATGTCGCTAATTTCATAAATTTAGGTATGCTCACACACTTTATGAAACATTTGGGAATAAATATGGGTACTTGAGTAATATAATTTTTCAACGTTCATTGCAAAGGGTCTAACTTCAGTTACATATGTAAAAGACATATTTTACGATAGATGTTTCAAAAGTTGTGTAACCTTCGAAGGTTATGGCGTGCATACTTGTGCGGCGTTTTGAAAGATGAATTTATTTGTAAATATTCTACTGAGTATGTTTCTTCTTCAAAATAAATATGGATAATAAATATAGTCACTAATTCGTAAGCTTAGCTTTCTAAATGCAGCACTTGCATGCAGGCTACAAACTTCGAAGTTTCATTATGAACAAACTTCAGTCTTATTTGATCAAATGCGTTTCTGACGAGTGCATCTTTTTATTTACAGGAATTAGCCATGGAAGATGGATCTATTTCCAAGGTTCCCGCTTTACACATTGAATCCATGGAACTATAGTTATTGAAGACATTTGTTCTCATTGTACATATTCATCGACAGTTTTTAATTATTTATATATATTAAAGTAATCTTATTTTTAGTGTGTACTCGTGTCTATTGCACTATTCGAAATAGTGGGGGTCGCACAGGACGCCTTTTTACTATTTTAGTTAAAATACGGGGACACCTGGAGTACGACGTTGTTTGGGAGTTTTGATGTATCGCGTTTAAGAGTGATACAATATCGTCTTAGGGAAATGCGCTGTGCGCGCGAAAGTCGATCAGCAGGCGTCCTCCTCGCGAATATTTGCAGTGGCGGATCTAGAGGGGGCTGGCGGTTGTATGGCACGCCATAGCCCCACACACAGCCCCGGATAACCACCTCACAGCCCAACTCAGCCCGCCAATTCCCTCTTGTCTGCTGAGGCTGGTCATCTAATCAATTTTCTCACTAACATAATCGGCCAACAATTTTGCGGAAAAGCTGAATAAAAAAGACACTGACAATATGTATTTCGCAAACAAAAACCGATAATAAACTCAAATTTGAAAATTGACGAGTGTTATTCCTCAAAAGAGGCAAAAGTCGGTGCTGTCAGCTCCGCTGTTTTATTCGCATACCCTTAAAATTTGTATGTTGAATTTGTTCGGCGGATTGTTATCATGAATTTCTCTCAGTCTACACAGCCGTTGATCCGAAGGTCGCTGCCCGCCTCACGGGATTTCAAGTCATTGTCATCTAGCCTTTCAGCTGGTCTATCGTTCAGCGGCTGTAAAACAAGCGTTTGCGGGTGTCAGTCTGGTAAAACGCGATTGGTTAGCACTTATGTCAAGAAAAACGGGTTAAAGATTTGACAAGTGGCCAAGATAATTAGCATTTCGCTCCAAAGCATCTTTACTTGAAACATGGCTTGCAATAATCTTATTGATATCCTCAAATGTGAATCTAATTTATAGTCGAAGAATTTTATTTGCCTCATTTATATAAGTCGTCAGTGAGAATAACGTACAAAGTGCATGTCCGTTGCAGTTTCTGTTTAATAACAAATACCTCAGTAAATTCTATGCCTTCCTTACGTGCCAAATGCGCTCGCGCCAGCTGTGCAGACGCTGTATATACTCACTTTTGTGGCGATAGTTCCCACGTTGGAGAAATGAGAACTGTCCTGGAGGATTAGCTTAACTAAAGGGTCCTTTCGGGCTGTATGATGATGCAATCAAATAAAACGATCGCACTTATCTTGCAAGATCTTTACTTTTACCCCTGAATATGAGACGCGGTTTTTACCGAATTCATAAAACTGTATGCAGTGAATCGGGTACATTGCCAAATGCCCCGAGATTCACGAATCATTGCCAATTACTTAATAACCGGCATAAACGAATGGACGGGCACATTGGATATATGACGAACGAATTTAGGCGGATTGTAAAATAAAACATTTAAAGTAATACCATTTCCTTTAGAAATGACAATTTTTCATTATATGGGAAATTCTGAAAACGCCAAGACCGTTGTGATTAAGCAAACTTAAGTTCTGAATTTTCAGAGGACCTGTCCGTGAAAACGACTATATAAAGAAAGCAGCACGGGTCGAATGACGTTCGAGACTAGCCCTTAAGTGAAGTTTGCGCCTAAATATCCTACGGGAATTAGCGTAATGCAAAGTATTGGAGGTTAGTCAGCAACCTACAGCTAGGGTTTAGATTCAGAAACGCTTTCACACAAATTTACTTCAATTTTCCCGTTTTTGCTTCATTTGAGACGCAGTTGGCCGAAGAACTAAGTAATTCATTCGATTTTTCCGATAAAGACGTCAAAAGATTAGAGGTTTTCGCAGAGTCACATGCTGATTTACCACTGACTAATAACTCTGAATAGGATTGTCTGGTGCAATCGTAAACATACCAGAGCTGTATGAGACAGGACTTTCCCTTAAAGACAATTTGGGATTTCAGTAAACATTACGTGTTTTGATCACAATTTGTTCCCATAATAACTGCACTATGTTTTTCTGACCAGTGAGTTTCTCTTACTACAGAGACAAGTAACGGATAGCGGAAGTTGTTGACGTGATGTACCATGACAGAACAATCTTCGTCTTGCGACTATTTGCATATTTTAATATTAATTTCGGAATGATTTTGGCCCTTGAGTCATGTCATGAAGGAGTGGGTGTCGCGCCGGACGTTTTTTAATGTTGCATCATCTAGTCAACCTCTGATACTTTAGGTTCGATCTGTGCTGGATTTGCCCGGCATAAATTTCCTGCTGAAATTGAGGGTTTAGCAGCTGGGCTGCCATTCAGTTCTCCTGCTTTCGCATCTACAGCTCTAGACCACTTTATTCAGCATAATTGGCAATGGGGTCGCTTGATGTACTATTCATCATCATTCATCTCATATGGCGCATGGCCTGGTTGTAGGGGGTTTTGGGACGTCACAATTCAGCGTGACACAGTTCTATGCAGTTTATGGAGAACGCATTCGGCGAAAAAATTAACACCGAAAAGGGCGACAGAAACGCGAAATATACGGCGTCGCCCGCCGCCCAGCCCCACACTGCCCCTCATTGTCCTTCACAGTCCAGGGGCCAGAGGGTGCCAGTTGGGGCTGGTGTCGGCAGGAATGCGTAAAGAGCTTAAGGTGCGGTATGTGTCCGACATAAAACATCCTTAGCTCATCTAGACCTCATATCCTCTAGGAAAAAATGTACCATCGGAATACTTTGGAACTTTTTCGCTTATGAGCATAGGCTTGGCAAATCTGAATTTATTTTCAAAGCAGACAACGATTTTGTAGAAATTTTGATTTACATTTAGGATAGCTTGACAAAATGAAATAGACTGATTCAAGTACTTCCATGAATATCCAGCATTTCAGAAAGCATAAGCATGTTTGGTATTATAGCTTATTGCATGAAACTATATACCGTGGCTTTTTCATGTAATCGGTCATGAAAAATAAGTCCCAACAAAAACCTCAATTCTGTCTGGCACAGAAGAAAGCACATTTGAATCTCTTGGCTGTACGTTTTCAGTTCCAAATGAATGCATCTATCCCAAAAAGCAGGTAACCCTAGTTGTATTTGGAATAGTGTCGTCACGTGTTCACCCAACAAATAATTTCCCTTTGATTTGCAGTTAATTCTGATGCTGAATTTCGTGGACTGCAGTACGCAAAAAGTGGCCGGACCTGCTGAACTTACCCGAGTTTCTCCGCGTGTTCGCGGATTGCGCAGAAAAAATAGGAGAGGGGCGTAGGCAATACTGACAGTTGCTATGCCCCATATGCTCCTGAAAGGGCAACAAAACAGAGTAAACCAGGGGCACCTCCAAGTCGCAGAATATCACTTAAAATGGTAGTTTGCTCAGGAAAGGAGAGCGGTTCGAGTCAGACTCGAAATTGTAATCGTCTGTGCCTTCAGTAAATAGAGATCAAGCTACAGATAAGGGGATCTCAGTAGTCCGAGAAGAGCTACATGCCACGCACCTTCTAGCCACGAAAATTAGTCAATGTTTTCTATCTCCCGACTCGAACGGCAAAGACTCCGATGTCTGGGCCTCTGTAAGGTAAACCTTTTAAGCACAGAAGACCCGATAAATGTGACACGCACGTGGTATGCGCCTTAACTTGAGTATAACACACAATACTTCACCTGGTTAGCTATTTAACTGCTGCGTGTTTTGCTTCACGTCTACGCAACCTTGTAAGTAAGATGTTTATGCAAAGAGTGAAGTAGATAGTTAATCGCTTCTCTCGAAAATGATACAATTAGAAAGGGGGCATTTTAGTTGAAAGTTGTACTTAATTAGGTTAATTATGAAAGTTCGTTTGTTAAGGAAGCGCGTGAAGTAAACACCACTTTAAACAGAGAATCATTGTTCTCCAAGCAAAACTGCGCTTAATTGCATCCAGACTCGCGCATTTTGCTCCTTGCAGCAGCACGTTTGTGGTTCAAATCAGCTTAGGAAACTGGAAGGACACCGGCCTTGAGTTGTGTAGGCGGATGCACAGTAGGTGAGCTTACTCATGAAATGTGAACCGAAATTCAGAAATGCGTTTTCGTTTCGGAAAGATTAATTAAGTGGAGTTGTAAAACTAGTCAGCCTGCAACATAATTCCATAATACTTTAGTTACCTCAAGATGCCGGCTTTCGAACGCACTTCCTTCCGGCTGCATACAAAAACTACACTATGTAAAAAATGACTACTAAGAATCATGACTTTTTCTCATTGATTTTCGATGCCTCTAAATGTCCAAATTCATTTCATGGAAGACATGCATAAACATATTCATTATTTTGCTTATTCGGTAGAAAATTACGTCTTCCTCCAATCTCATACTCCAAGGAAGGGTATAATTCGCTTTTCAAAAACTTTACCAATTCCCGAATAATTTTGAACCCGCTGTACCGTTACATTTGGATTCAGGGTTTCCAAACTACTAGCCGTATATTTTTTGCGTACGGAAACCACGCATTTCTCTACGGTAATAAAGGGGGACCATATGGGCTTCATAAAATTTAGCAGTGGATTTGAGCTATATTGTTAACTTTACGAGCCACATTGGTAAATGCAGAGACAGGACGATTTATAAACGGCCATTTCACGGTAGTTAAAAGTCCCACAATTAAATCTTTTTTAAATCTGAATTATGTCCTTCCTTCGAGTATGACATCAAAATGAGATGTAATTATCTATGGAATGTGCAAAAGAGTGAATATTTTTATGCAAAAAAATCAATGAGAAAAATGTATGCTACATATGCAGTGATTTTTTACCGGGCGTAGTTTATGCATGCAGTCGGCAGGAAGTTCATTCGAAAGCCAACATCATGAGGTAACTGGAATGCTATAGAATTATGTTGCAGGCTGACTAGTTTTACAACCCTACTTAATTAATCTTTTTGAGACGAAAACGCATTTCAGCATTTCGTTGGACATTTCATGATTTAGCCCACCTACTGCATTTGCGCGTATGCTGAGTCCCAGACAATTGTGGCGTTGTGGCTCGAACGGCAGTCGGCTACGAGACATTCAACCGACTGATGTCTTGTTTCTTCCAGGAGGGAGTTAACAAAGGTATGACGGGGGCAACCTACCCACAACCATCCGCAGTACTTTAACCAGACAGTTTTCTGTTTGAACATGCCAAGTGTTAAAGGTGAGGGCAAAGTGCTGTAGAACTTTACCTAATGGCAACTAAATCCGCATACAAGCAGTAATTCCCCTTGAGAGGCACGATGAGTATACTGTCATCTAAAAGTTTGCGTATGCATTCGGTCTGCACATCCGGGACACCGCGTCTGTCATGCTCGACATTTATTTTGTCATGGGAAAAAACAATACCCTCTTGCGATTTGAAATAGAAATGCACATCCGCTAATGTTCCGAACGCATTTTAATCACCCTCAGCTAAATTCACCTAGGGTCGCTTGTATCATTTGAAAGCTCGGGATTCGGCAAACATTATACAAATGTGGACTTTAATGCCTGGATTTTTTTCAAGCTTGCGGGTGACGGATGCACCGAAGGGCACGCTGGATTACATGACAAGTTTTAATGATTCTTCATAGCAAGTATCATGACCTCCTAAGGAAACACTAGAATTAATGAGTAATATTTACGTATCTACTCAAATTAGGTTGTTATATAATACATGTTGTCGTAGTTGAAAAGATTAATAAAACAGTATTTTCTCGCAGTTCTTCCTTTGACGTTTAAATTATGATTTTTTAAATTTGTAACAGGATCAACTCGATCTAAAGCTTCTCGTTGGCAGACATTTGAAACATTTGCCTAAATGCACGTCTATTTCGATAGCAAGTCGGTCATAAAACGAAATACAACGTGCGCCAGTGTTTTTGCACTTGTTCGAACGTTTTACGAGTACCATGTCAGGTGTATATGCCAATGTTAAATAATACATGAAAGCGCTCTACGAAGACATTACGGGCGAGTAAAACGCAATCATTACAACAGAGCAAGGGATATAGTTTTGTTTCAAAAGCTATGCGTCTCTGCACATATTTTAATTCATAATACTTCAAATTTTCAATTTCCATGCCTTACAGCAACATGACTTCCTAGAAACCGCAAAGATATTACCGTGTAAAATTGTCCTGCAAGAAGACCTTACCTAAGTACCGACACCAAACAGGATCATTTTTACTCTTTCGTCGAAGCTGCTTTGAAAGTAGATCGTAGTGGATCGTTGGGAAGCAAAAAACTCAGGCGTTTAGATATCAAGTTGAGCAAACTATATATCGTAGTATCTCTTTAGTGCAGATCCATAATCTTAGTCCAAGTAGGCATATAATTTAATACTAAGAATCGCTATGCGTTTGTACTGTCAATTTGTAATGAGTTTTGCCACATATTATGAGCGTAGACCGAGCAACTGTTCGGATAGTATCGCATCGGAAGTGCGTTATAATCTACTGTACCGGTGTTCTTAGAATGTGCATCTCATGAATCCCTTCAGTTGCAAACCAGTGCGTCAGGGGTTACATACCACTTTATATTGCATTCTAAATGACTCTCGTGACACAGCAAATTAAGGTTAAAAAGAGACAACTGTCGCCAGGTAACTGAAAGAATCGTTTCTAACGCTACCGAGGCAACTATCAATGAACGTAGACCTTGCAGCAGATGAAAGGTCAGAAACAATAATCTATTACTTACCAACTGAAACCAACAGTCTGAGCTAGACTTCCGCTGACCACAGGTCCTGAAGTGGAATAAAATAAAAGGGATGCCGAGTGATCAAGTGAATGCAAAATATGAATGTCCTTTTTAGTATCTGGATTGCCGTTTATTCAAAAAGGCTTGCAAATCCCAGCATCTGGATGTACATATAGGTGTTTTAGAGCTTACATTCTACTTTCGTTAACGCCCCGTGTGGTTTGACCTGTAGTGGCACTACTCCGAGAGTCTGCCTGAACGCTAGACCTCTCGCGAATGTCTGCACGAGCGCACCATGGTTATCCGGCATTCTTCCACTCGACTTTCCAACCGACCAATCAGATTCAGGGCCGAGTCAGACGTGCTCTGTCTTAAGACGCTTTGACGCATATCCTGACAGACACTTGGGACGCCATTCACCCGGCGCCGGACGTGCCCTCGTCCGGCTGCCAACTCTCTCCAACTACTTATCCGGTTATTCCGTACAGAATATATTATCCACCCCATTGGCTTCCGCCTTCGCTTTCCATCTGGGACCGGGCCTGAAGGTCGTGGTAGCCAGGGTCTCACTTGCGGCCTAGCGTGCCGCGATAGACCTTTTCATTGATCCAAAGGCCTCACAGTTAAAGGAGGTCGTTTACCTACCGGCGAACGAAGTTGAGTAAAGGTGAATGAAAAGAAACGGGGATCCTTTATTGCTTGTGGCCTTGCGTTAAATCTCAGGAAGTTATAGTTACCGCCAGGTTTATCGGGTTTAGTTTTAGTGGTAGGGTAGGGTTGGTGTTGGGATTAGGGTAAAAGTTGGGACAGGGGACTGAATACTCGCTGGAATTTAACGCATGATCACATGCAGTACATTGAGGTCCTTATTCTCACGTTCGATCGCAACATTTGCGGGTACGTAATGGTGTCTAACTGGTAACTGACCTTCGCAATGCAAAGTCCTTGTAAACGTGGACCGCCGAGATCTATGCAGACTATGATTTAGTTTAGATTTCTAAAAACCCTCAAAACATTTGGAGCTGATCGAGTGCAGATTAGGTTATTTTGTCTCAGGCAATTTTCGAAAGTACCCTGTCAGATGGGGGCATTCACTGACTGGCCAGGCCGTTTCCCGCTTGCTTACTCCTGTCAGTCTACAGCATCGCAACCAGAATGGGGACTGGGTGAGCCTAATTCATTTTCATGCAGTTGTGGCACTTTGTATGCGGAGATTTTCCGTAGACACGCGACATAAAATAACAGTACGAAATATGCGCAAACCTGTAGTCATCCTGCGCTTCCCGCGCACGCTTGCACGCGCGTGACACCGTCAGCCTGCTTCTCGGCCAATCCTAGCTATGTAAACCCGCCAATCAAATTCAAGGCCAACGCAGACGCTCTGACTCAAGGAGCTCGAACGCATGTTCCACAGCCACTCGTGATGCCTGCTCCCCCGGTGTCGGATTTGCCCATCTTGTCCGACTGCCGACTCTCTACAATTTATTATCAAGTCATTTTACGCAGAATATAATTCTCTATCTATTGGTGTCAAGCGTCCCATCAGGAACGAGGCCTCAAGATCTTGCTGGCTTTGACTGCCACGACAAACCCGCCTTCGATTGATAGCAGTTATCGATTTTTTAAATCAAATAGATGCCAGTGCATGCATGATCAGCTTTTGCCCGACTGAGTAGTCGGGGAGAGACCTGAAATAAAAACAGTGAATAGCAGTTACCGATAGCAAAACCCAAGCAAAAGGCGGCATCAGCGATTGCGTAAACACTGCCGTAGACTGCAACGTGACGAAGGTCCACCAGGCAGCCCATTTGTGGCATCATTGAAGCATCCACCATGCCTAAGTAAAAAGAAGAGGTTGTTCGTTAGATTTATATAATAAAAGTACTAAAAGCGCTGCACATTTGTACGCAATTGACGTTCGTCATCGATCACGGAAGAAAGCGGGACTCCTACCAGCGAACACTTGATGAACATCTTAGGACTGTGCATTTTATCCAGTTGGTCATTCTAAGTGTTTATCAAATAATGTTGAGATGTTGCATCGAAAATTCTCTGAGAAGATAAAATCCTCAAAATAAACTAGAAATCGCATAATTCTTTATAACGAGCAAAGAGGCCTATTGCCGATACATGCGACACCGCGAGTTCCTTCAAGTAGTGTAGAATAGGGAGTCAACAACGACGGAACTGGTGTTTCACAGACTTAACTATTTAGATTCAGCCTCGGACTCATCATCAGAAATAACAACAAATGAAGATTGCGGACACGCAGAGGGTGCGGTATTTGCAGCGTGTATTTGCCGCAAAATGACATGTCGCATCTGGTGGAATAGCATTTTTAAATTAGTAAGCATTTATCTTGTCTGAGTTATATCGAAAAGGATTATCTTGAGGCAAATTACGTGAAGACCAGAGACTCCTATACGAATGCACATACTTAATGTCCGCTCTTCAACTTAATGAATCTGTACTTCACTTAACTAAGCATTTCAATTGTAAAAATCTCACTCGGAATTACCGGGATGTTTTAGATACAATCAGATAAATGGCATGTTTTTAACACTTGATCGCTCTAACTATTGGCTGTTACAGGGGTTTATCAAACGCCAACATAGTGTGTCTATGGTTTATGAAAGCAGAAGCATCCGTCTGGTGACGAAATTTCTAGATGACTTTTGCGTTTAAGCGTTGAAAACAGGATCTAGTGCAAATTGATTAACACTGATGGTTACGTTTCGCAGTCCGCTTCCAATATCCCCGAGTAGTCATTCCAGTGTTCCAGGGCAAAACAAAATGCAGGATAGATCGGTACATGACACTCTCATTAAATTCTTCCGAAGTTGTTCTCTTGATCAGCCCATTTTATTGGGTCCGGCGTGGTTGCCCGGGTCGCCGGTTTTGGTACTGCGGTCGAACTTAGAAAACGGGCTACCACTAACGATGAGGGAAATTTGGATCCTCTATTTAATTTGTAATGTGGTTACTGATGCCTTTTCAGTAGGTCTGTATTTTATATTAGTGAACTTGGGTGGAAAATAGATCGACAGCAAGCGGAATATACTTCATGCCTTCACGTACCGATACCCACTCCAAGCGTAAAGACAGGGACGAGTAAATGAACCATTGACTGGGCAAAGGGCACCTGAATAGGGAAGTTAACAGGTAAGTTGTATACTTTTGTTGTGCAATTAAAATTTACCCTCGCTAAAAATTGTTCACAGGAAAAACATTTTTTGCAGAATGTATAGTAAATTCTGACCATTTGTCCAAGTGTGGACTTAGAAATCACACGCGCAAACCGCAGTACCTTTGACAAGTTTTACAGACAGCTAAATGATTTCGGCACTCCAGGTTTGCGTAAGATGTGGTTTGGTAGCCCCACCTAATAGACACAATACTGTTGGGGTTGGGGTTAAGGGTTAAGGTTAGGAGTCATATGTGGTGTTATGAAGCTCCCTGCACACTTTACAATTCATCCGGGTGGGTGGTGTGCCAGCCATGCTTTTCTCTATACCTGCGTGCTAACATACGAAAGACTGGATTCCTAGAAGGAAGAGCCTCTGCGTTATGGAGTTTTCGAAGTCCAAGTTTCAAAAGACTGTAGCATTCATTGCTAATGCGTCCTTACATCTGTCCAACAAAGCGGTACCTCCCTGATGCACTTAGTTACGAGACGCTGAAAGATAAACGCGTGAACGAGAAGGGGAATCGGACAAGACATCGAGCCCGTGGCTCAGTGGTTAGGGCATTGGATTTCTAATCAAGGGGTCGCGTGTTCGGGCATCAAGAGCTGCAAAATATGGATTTCGGTATGGCTGGATGATGGCAGCTAATATCTCAGAAATGGCCATCCCAGTCTTCCTTGCGTTTTTGGAAACTCTTTTATGCATAGCTAAATTATTTAGTGCAGCAAAGTAGCCCATCGCATCCTCCCTTCATTTGGAATCTAGTTGCAAACGATGAAACGGTAGATGATGACCACTCCAGTCTCCCTTGTCTTGCAATTTTTGTCTTTCTGCCTATAATACCAGCCACTTAACGGCCGCTGCCAGAACTCGTGATGGAGTCCTAAGGCACAACCGGATGCGTGTGCCCCGAACGCGATCGGCGAGCGCTCACCTGCCAATATCAAATAAGGGGCATTCCAGGCAGGTGGATATTTAAAACTATCCTGAATTCGAAGTGTTTTGCCTACTTGATCTACAACGTCGTGAATTAGAAACCTCGTCGTTTTAACCAGAAGGGTCGAACCGATAAATAAACTCGTCAATCATTTCTTTTCAGGCAATTTATTAATTTTTTTCCTCTGTCGATACGACAGTTTCTCTTATTTTCGCACTTTCTAAATCAATATTCGTTAGACTTCTAGGTTCTTATACAACCATCCATCCTCGTTTGACTGGCGTTGGTGGTTATCTACGCAACGTTCACTTTCAGGACCTCTTATGGATAGGCACTGTTATCGTCCGGAGCGTTTGCGTATTTGCAGTGATCTGTGCACCTGGCAAATTCAGCAGAATGCTGCCACTTTTCTGCAGTTTGTTCTAAACTGCCTCCGACTCATCCCTAATCCTGGTCTTCGAGTAAAGTTTCCTCAAATTTAAAGTGTTTATTTTTGGGTGCTTTCAAGCCTCTGCACAATGCCATGTTTACGGTTCAGCACTACGATTCATCTCCTCGTGACATATGCCATAAAAACCTCTTTATACGATCCGGTGTGTTAATAGCAGTGCTGATGGTTTCGAGGTTTTCCTTTTGGGAGCCTGACCTCGATCAGCCGAGTCTTGGCTAATCCTTTTTCGCCTTTTTATGGGAAGGCTCCTAAAGAGGCCTTTTGACAAAGATAAAAAGATATTTTTATCCTAACCATGTATTTTGGAATCCCAACGTTTGCGAAAAGCCGCGACACAAACAGGATCTCTGTGTTTGAATTAACTGAGCAAATATGGTTTCTGAGCAAGACGTGGAGTAGGGTATGGTCCCGGGCTGCAGGTGGTACCTATTCTCCTGTCCCTAACCGAAAACTTACCAAAACCGTAACCTTAACCCTTATCTCCCGGAATTCAGCACAAGGCCACCTACAGCAGGTGGGCTAACTCATGAAATGTCAACTGAAATTCCGAAATGCGTTTTCGTTTCGAAAAGATAAATTAAGTGGGATTGTAAAACTAATCAGTCTGCAGTTTGATTCTATAATAATTCAATTACTTCAGGATGCCGGCTTTTGAAACAACTTCCTTCCGGCCGTGTACAAAAACTATACTCTGTAAAAAATGACTACTTAAGTAGCATGCCTTTATCCCATTGATTTTCGATGTCTCTAAATGTCTAATTATATTTCCCTGAAAACATGCATTAAAATGTTAATTCCTCAGTCCATTCGGTGGACAATTACGTCTTCTTTCAGATTTATACTTGAAGGAACGGTATCATTCGGTTTTTAAAAACTTCCGATTCATGAATCATTTTGAACACGTTCTGTCGTCGCACTTGAATTCAGGGTTTCCAACCTACAAGCCATGTAGTTTCCGCGTACGAAGAGCCACACATTTCTTTACGGTATTAAGAGGAGACCATATGGGGTTCATAAAATTTAGCATTGGATATTGTTAACTTTACCAGTCACATTGGTAAATGCAGAGACATGCGATTTATGAACGGCCATTTTACGGTATTTAAAAATATCACAATAAGAAACTTTTTTAAAACCGAATTATACTCGTCCTTCGAGTATCAGATTGATAGAACACGTAATGTTCTACCGAATAAGTGAAAGAATGAATATTCTTATGCATGTTTTCCATGAACTAGGACTGGAATTTTACGGGCACCGAAAATAAAAGGGAAAAATGCATGCTACTGAAGTAGTCATCTTTTACAGAGTGTAGTTTTTGCATGCAGCCGTAAGGAAGGTCGTTCGAAAGCCGGCATCCTGAGGTAACTGAATTATTAAAAATGATGCTGCAGCCTGATCAGTCTTACAACCCTACTTAATTAATCTTTTCGAGACGAAATCGCATTTCGGAATTTTCGTTGACGTTTCATGAGTTAGCCCACTTACTGTGCATCCGCCTACACAAGTCAAGACCAGCGTCCTTCCAGTTTCCTAAGCTCATTAGAACCACGAACTTGCGGCACCAGGGGGAGTTCAAATTACCCTGTCTTGCCAGTTTATGTTTTACTCAAGTCTAGGAAGCAGACTCACACAAATAAGAGAGAGGCCGCAGATGACCATCCCCAGAAGGGCGCTCAGCCAGTGACCCACTTTGTGGGCAAAGATAAGAAAATATTTTTAGCCTAATTATGAATTTTGGAATCCAAGCGTTTACCAAAAGCCGCGGCACGAACAGAATCCCTGCGTTTGACTGAACTGAGCAAGACGTGGGGAAGAGAATTATCCCGGACTGACGGTGATACCTATTCTTCTGTCCCTAATCGAACACTTCCCAAAACCGTAACCTTAACCCGGAATCCAGCGCCGGGTCACCTGTATAAGGGGGAGTTCGAATGTTCCTGTCCCACCGGTTTGTTTTTACTCAAGTCTAGGACGCAGACTCACACAAATAAGAGAGAGGCCGCAGATGACCATTCCCAGAAGGGCGCTCAGCCAGTGACCCACTTTGTGGGCAAACCGACTGATGATGTTTGTGCTGAGCAGGTAGGAGATGCTGGAGGGGAGAAAGACAATTCCCTGCTCCCAACTGTTCGAATTCATGTGTTTCTTCATCCACATTGGTAGAGTGGGTTCCAGCACAGCGATGCCGACGGTCCCAAAGGTCAGAGCTCCTGTTGAGACAAAAAATCACCGGTGGTGGGGCTTTTTATCTTGCTCCACAATGGTAATAAACCTGCTCAGGTCTTGAGTCGTGAATAACTGTTTTCTGTTGGCTAAGCTAACTTAACAAAATTTTGATTTCAGTGGTGGTACTGGCCAAAGCTTCACGTGTCACGCTTCTATGCGAACCTATATCTAGAAGACAAGTTTGGCGGAAGTCTGCGATACTCAAAAAAGAGTGATGACAATTTCTCCAGCATACCATCACCTCGTTTCTCACAGCTCATGTCTTCAAAATCAGCGACTTGGCTTGTGGATGCTTGCTTCATCCTGCTATAATTCTAACTAGTTTGCCGAAAACGAAAATGTGACACACAGTAGACAGTAAAAGTACACTTTGCTGAAGAAAACCTGTGCAAAATTCGCTCAGAAACTATGTATCCTGAAACCTTTTTCGTCGATTTTGAAGCACCTAATTGGTCTTTCACACCAGTTGGGGGGACTAACTCCCAAGATGCGAACCACAAAGGGTTTTGCTTTAGAAGCACCTAGTCAGCTTGGTCTTGCGTTTGCTCTGAGGTTTGCTGCAGTCGTCAGTCTTGCGGCTGGTTATCGATCTTTAGTTTGACATCGCGGCGCTTCCTTTTAGGGTGCGATTTCGATGCTTCTACCAAACGATGTTTTGATCGATGACCAAGTATCGATCAACCCACTCACAGCCTTGTTGGCGACTCTTATAAATATCGGCTTAGCAGCAAAATTGAGGATATGATGTCGCTCTGGACAATGAGTAGCCACGAGGGAAATTGTATCTTCTGATGAAACTTTCCTAGTAGGCTTTTATGGCCTTATCTTGAGTCTTCACTTAAGCTGGACAGAATATTTGCAGACGCGGCCTTCATAAGAAATTCGGTAGTCCATACTCAAAGACTTTGTTAAACCTGATTTAAACTTGCTCTACTTCAGTTTTTAGACCTCAAAAGCCACGATCTATGATTTCTGAGACTCCCCTAGTGTAAGGTTTTGTGCGACATATCTGCGGCTCAGTAAGTGCCGATTGATAAACCCAATGCCACAGTATTTGCTTCGTAATCAATCGGGTAAGTAGCGTATCTTTGTTAACCGTTTCTTCCGGTATGTTTTAGCGTGCACATATTGTCACGTACAGGACCCTTAAACAGCTTTTGTTGTATATGCAAACGGGCTTTTAAAAGAAAAACCGAGATAGCCTTTGGAGTCCTTGAAATATAGTGAGTGACCGATCTCATGAAATGTTGGCTGAAATTTTGAAATGCGTTTTCGATTAAAAAGGATTATTTAGGCGCGGTTGTAATACTGATTATCTTGCGGCATAATCCTAAAATATTTTGCACTCGGCAGGGTGTCAGCTTTTGAATGCACTGCTTTTCAATCGCCTGTAGTAACCGTATTCGGAAAAAATGGCTACTTAGGTAGCATGCATTTTTCACATTCATTTTCGATGGTCTTGCAAATTCAAATATATTTCATAGAACAGAAGTAGGCTTTCTTTCAGTCCTTTGATTGGGAGACACGCCATCTCTGGCCTGAAATGCGTTTCCGATTAATAAGTAATATTTAAATGGGGTTTTAAAACCAACTATAATGCGGAATTAATCACAATATTTCGGACTCGGCGGGAGATCGTTGGATAAAGAATCACGTCAACTTCACATATGGTAACCGAAGAAGGGGTATATTCGAGTTTTAAAAAGTTCCTTATTATGAGATTTTGTAAAACCGCTTAGTGTCCATTCCTACAGTATCGTACCTGTCCGTTTCCAACTGCTCCTAGTGGAATGCACAACATAGTCCGCACGCATTGAAAATTCTATAAAAATCTATATGATATCTTTTTAAAGACAGTGAAATGTATGATTATCCTTACGTGAAAGCATACATCTTGAAAACTTAAATTTTAAGCACTAATGAAACGGCTGATCAGGCTTAAAATAATTCGGGAATTAGATAACTTCTTAAAACATAATTATACGTCTTCTTTGAGCGCAAAATGTGAAGATGACGTGGTTCTCTATTAAACGAGTAAACAAAAGCATATTTTAGTTCATGCTTTTTATAATATGTATTTGAATATTTAGGAAGATCGAAAACGATGTGAAAAATGCACGCCAATTAAGTGGTCATTTTTTACCGCACACGGTTTCCACAGAAGGTAAAAAATGCATTTAACAGCCGATATCCTACCGAGTCCGAAATATTGTGGGATTATTCCGCATTATAATTAGTTTTAAAACCCCACCTAAGTAATTCTTCTTAATCGAAAACGATATTTCACCCAAACATTTCATCAGATCGGTCACTCACTGTAAGTGAGCTTTTCCCATCTGTAATCCGCGTAACAAAGCATGCGTTTACCAGTTAAACGTATATCTTTATTTATGAAAATTAACACAGGGATAACAGCGACTTTGTATATGCGGACTAGCGTCTCTCTTGAAAACCCATTTTGAGGAAAAATAGTTCATAGGAGTTGCAATTACCTGCTCCCACGAGGATGTAGGGGTCAGTAAGGAGGTGACAAATTGAAGTTCCTTTTTCGTCCTCTGGTCGAATCGCTGGCTTGAAAACGACAATCTGCAAAACTGGTATTCAGGAAAATCAGCAATGACTGACTACTCAAGTGAATTATAGTAATAGATGAGTAATTTTTAATTGCTGTCCAAACCATTCTCATGAATTGTACGTATGAAGCGGAATAGTTATAAACCAGACTCTGGGCGACACAGAACAGCAAGATATAGTTTGTTCAAACGCAAGTATTAATCAGGCAGTATTCAAGCGCAACAGAGACGGAAAAATGATTGGTTGTTGGAGGTGAATTTCGAAAGTTGGGAAGATATCTTTTATAGGGGAGGCTGCGTGATGTTGCCCCAAAGAAAACTAACTTTGGGAACGACGGTAGGATTCGTTAAGCTACTACAGTTGCGCACAACCGTGCCTACTAGGAATGACTTTCAGGAAACCTGTTTAGCAAACAAAAAACTGTTTTAGGTGACTCACAAACGAAGCTGTGTGAGAACGTTCAGTAAACTAGTCCATACTCATCACAGCACGTCGACAGAAAAAGCCCGCGAGGCCAGATACCTCGTCGAAAAATTAGTGCAGAATGGTTAGCCGAAGGCATCCATAAGTTAATGACCACGTGTTCGCCCCCTGACGGACCCAAATGGGAACACCACCGATTGTATGGCACGCTCTAACTTATACTAAGGACGAGCGCGTTGCTGCTAGATTACATGTTGAAATTGTGCATTGGTCAAAAGATACTCTGTGCAGAATTGTCAGGAAGGGTAAGGACCCATTGAATTTCTGGGAACAGTCGAGTACAGTGTATTGCATCCTGCTTCTAAACTGTGCTTGTAAGTTCACAGGCCAAACTGAACGCATACTAGGATCGCGCATGCAGAAACATGAACTGACTGTGCAACGGGGTGCCAGGTTATTCCCAGCGGCTGTCTACGCCTTCGAAATGGGTCACTCCTTTAACATCGCAACCACCAAAGCAATCGTCCACTCTGCAAGCCAGACCGAGAATTGATTGAGGTCTGTGCCTTAGAGTAGAACTCATTCAGTCCATTTACTAATCTGCTTCTGGCATACAACGTCTAACTTAGTCAGCTCCAAGCGTATGTCACTAAGCGATGCTTGACTAATACCCCTGTATTATCGCTTGTTAGTTTGTTGACTGACTCCTGTTCGTATTCAAAAACACCAATAAATAAACAAATTGTTCCGGCGCTCAATCAGTCTTCATTATCCTCTCTCGGAAGAAAAAGGATTCGAAAAACTGCCATTCTAATATCTCTGCCGTTTAAAGTTTATTTTTAAGGCACTATTAAGTGGGGCCAAATTGCAGCTCGAACTAGTCCGAAATGTATTCATGTGAAGAATTTGTTCACTAAATCCACCATATGTGCCCGGCCTCTGTGTGTCTTATGTAGCCCGCTCTGTGGCCACACATAGAGTTACGATTACGAGTATTTTTAGTGCATGTGACAACAATAAACAGTCAGTTAGGTGCTTCACATGAAATGAAGTAGGACAATCAAATTGTTCTTCTTGTTTGTTCCACGACAGCGACGTCCATCAATCTATCCTGACTGCCGTATGAGATAGAACCTTTGAGCTGAGGTTCCGTTGTCTTCACGAAGGCGGTGGCATGGCAACTAACGGTCGATATTCGGGTCAGAGCTTAACATGCAGCCATCCCTGCGGCTGGTCTATCCCAGTTACCTCTACTACGGGAATCGTAACAAGAGGGGTTTTACGGGTGAGGCTATCGTATGCACCAGAAATTATACGACAGAAGTGGGCGAAAAAAATCCGTAGAGTGAAGCGCAACGAAACTTTGAATGAGGTGAAAGTTAACCGCTGCGTACGAGTGAGCGCAGACCTAGTCGACCAGTGGGAGAGCAAACCGACGGCATAGGTAAGGGTGTGCAGGATTAAAAAGCAAACTGAGCACATTCGGTTTCCTGGCCGAACCACTCGCTGGATTAGAAAATAAAGTGAACACATTTGGTTCACATCCTGGCCACTCGCTGGGTTAGAAAATAAAGTGGACACATTCGGTTTGGCAGCATAGCTAATCACTGGATTAGAAAATACAGAAGGCACACGCGATTACGTAGGCTAGTTACTCGCTCGGTTAGAAAATACATTGAACGCATGCGGTTTCATAGCCTAGCCACTCGCAAGATTAAAAGGAAGGTAAACGCATTCAGTTGCGTAGCCTAGCCACTCGCTGGATCGGAAAGAGAAGTGAACACACTCGCTTCTTAGCTTAAGCACTCGTTGGATTAAGTAGGAAACGCGCCTAGTGAACTCACTGAGCCAAGAGGTTGGCTGGACTAAAAAGTAAGCTAAACGCATTCGCTCGTAGCCTGTAGTATGTAGCTGCAATTTAATTACGCCTACTGAAATCAAATCAGTAGCTCAACAATATTGGTTATGGATATCTGGTTGCATTCCAAAATCTTGAAGACAATCGGATATTCTCATCAGGCCAATACAGTTACATAGGGCGGGGTACAGTGAGTGAAACAAAAATCGATAAAAGTTAGATTTTAAATTACAGGCTAGGCAAGAACGGAAGGGCGCAGAAAGTTGTATGTGGCTAGTCAACCTTTGACCACGGTAAGCGCGGAGCCTGAACAAGGTTCTTTTGGGCGCATAGGGTCAGTTTTCGTAACCTTGTTCAGGCTCCAAGCTTACCGTGGTCAATGGTTGACTAACCACATACAACTTTCTGTGCCCTTCCGTTCTTGCCTAGCCTGTAATTTAAAATCTAACTTTTATCGATTTTTGTTTCACTCACTGTACCCCGCCCTATGTAACTGTATTGGTCTGATGAGAATTTACCGAAAGGAACGTTCACTCGCCACTGTCTCTTCTGAACAATCGGATATATTTGACTGACATAGGCCTAAATACTGAGATGACCGTTCCCGTCATTTTCTTCCTCCAATCAAGGCAGATCGGTGCGCGCCACACCTACGTGATTAGGTGATCCCGGCCTCAGCTGACATGACGTGAACCTGTTAGCTTAGCGGTGAAGGCGTGCCCTGCTGATCAGTCGACAAATTTATAGTCTGGCGTTTGATGACGGCTGACGAGCCAGAATCAGCCACTTTAGTCTCGTCACCTATCGCTGTTGACACGAACATCCAACTGGTTTTCACATGCAAAACACCATCTAAGTGGTAGGTATCCCAGGGATCAATTTTTCTTCAACTACTTAATGACTCTTCAGAACTTGCTCCAGTACTCAAGTCAGTATCTTCATTTGCTGTTTATCCATCATCCATCATATAAGCAGTATTCTACTTACCGCCACACAGTACAGCCAGCGCTGATAAGATGAGGTAAGGCGCTCGTCTGTTGACAAATTCGTACACGATGCCGCCATAGGTTGGTCCAACTAAAAATATAAAAATATGTTAGTAAACGAATGGCTTAGTGGCAGCAGAGGGAAGGTCTTCTGTACGTTAAGGAACTCCTCATACAAAACAAATCCTAGTACTTTAACTGCGTCGCCTTTCGCATACGTGTAGAGGTGTAAAACCTGTATTGTGTGAAGCTTTGGAGAGAGAGGGAGAAGAAGACAGAAGCATTTTATGCATCCCTATTGTTTTCAAAAAGGTACTGCGGTTAAAAGGATCCTGCCTTAATAGACGTATCTATAAAATTACAATTGCCGAATTTTCAAATGCAAGTGCAGGCAAGTAGGACTGATGACAGCTCACGCGTATTGGTCAAAAATATCATCTTATCAGAACCGTTTTGTAAGTTTACCATGGGCTTGCGGACGGGCTGAGGAACGTAACGAAGTCTTTCTTCAGTAAGAAATGCATTTTTTTACAAAAAGAACATCGTCTCTTTCCCCTTTGCAATGTTTGCCGATCATATTCTCAGAAATATAATATATTATTTTGGGTTATGCAAAGCAAGGCTCCACTATATCGTGTCTCCATGGGAAAACAAATTACGGAAACCCTACAGATATGTACAGTCTACTGTCTGCCAAACTTTCATTAAGCGATTTTTTTACAAGATACAATGTCAAATAAGAGAAACCCGCAGTTCTTGGACGGCTTTAAGGGCATGTTAAGAAAGTCCCACGAAATTCGATTTAGATTTTGCAGTTCCTCATTGAGGAAATTCTCGATTTCTTAAGACGCAGTTGTCGGCTGAAGTCAAAATCTTACAAAGATGCGTGTGTGTGGCGGAAAATGTAAAAACGTTTTCCCGGTTCTTTTTCCACGAATCATACTAGCGCGGGTTGCGGGAAGGATTTTCATCAAAAAATCAACATATGAGTGTTGGCTTCACTTTCGTTAGCTGGACAGTCTGCAGTAATCTATTCTACTTGAGTTAATAACGTAGAAATTCCGCTACTAAATCAATACTTTCACATCACTACCATAGTCACCAATATTTGTCGTTGAAAATTGACCGTCTGTTTGCTTCGACAAAAGGAAATTTCACAGTTGGTCTCGTCTGTAAGTGTAGTCTATTTACGATTAGCGTTAAAAGTATTGATTTTTTCTCATCCATTAATAACGCATAGGCCATGAATTAAAACGGTGTGCAGTAATCAGCAGGACAGGTTTAGCGCGGATATTTTGGAGTTGCAGTCTGCGCAAAATGACTACCTAAGACGCCAAGAGCAAGGGCAGTGAGGGCATATCCAAAGGCCTGAGATCGCTCCTTCGGATCCTTATAGTAGGTAGCCAGCATGCCCATACCTAAAAAATAATTTGTGCAATCGAGTGTTATGGGGAAGAAACTAAATCCACAATAATAAATTGACTGAATGAATGTTACTCTAGGACGCAGTGCACTGGACATTTGGCTGCGGCAAGGGAAAGTTTTTGTGCTATACTGAGGTGGGTGATGTATATTCAAAGAAGGAGCTAAATCTGATGTATTTAAAGATACAAGACACGGCGCTTCGATAGCATTCATCTTCTGTTAGACAATATCAGTTAATATACCTGATTCATTTGTAAAAAAAGCCCTGTGGCCTCGATGCAATTAGACCCCACGACGTCAAATGCAAGTCCTTTGTGCGGTCATCGCTCTAGTCTTACAGGCTACGAGGTTCCGCCCAACGTGCGGCTACGTATGGAGTCCACTAGTTTTGACACGCTAAGCTGACATGACTGGTGCGTGTTGTCGTGGACCCAAATCTCCCCGGGGATTTTGCGATAAGATCAGATTATGCGAATCTGCAAAAACGGTTACTGATATCATCGAAAACGTTCTAAGTCACTTGAATTGCCGACCTATAATGAATGTTCGATATCCAAATTACAAAGATTTCTGCTCTTTTGGATATGCTAGGACAATTTTTCCCATATCTCTGATTGACTGACTTTTTGCTCGAGTTAAACGTTCAAATGTGAATACTCGGTTTTTTATTCAAACTGGCGGAAGTTGCGTGGATACCTTCACGTTGGCAACCTCGAAAATAACTAACCACACGCATGCACACCTCTAAGAACCAACTCGCCAAAGTTGAAGCTGACTGGCTGCCACTTGGATACATGGCCACTTGTACCCATTCCCTCTGACGCCGGCCAGACAGAGACTTCAGAATACCACCAGGCTTAGGTATGCAATATTACTGAAAGTTCCCTTTGGGTGGCCTTACGAATGGTTAGGACGTTTTCCTAGATTTGTGATGCTCTTACTCAATCCACGCAAACAGGCGCCTTCCATATGACCCCTCACCCCTAATGACTGCATGTTAATTGAGTAATTCGTTTGACAAAAGACGCTGACACCCGATTCATGATCTTTGTCAACCGATTCTTAATATCTGCCTCTTCGCAGTTACTCCTGGAAATAAAACTCCTGAACCTCCTATGGAGAGAGAAAGCCCTATGACACAACGGCACGAGTGAGTTCCGTAAAATAGGATCAGTGGGCGGCACTCTACCACTGTATATTCCCGATCGCAACCGGCAGGAAAACGAGCCCGTTGCTCAGTGCTTAGAGAGGCGTTGGCCGTTTTACCTACCGGTCGCGGAATCGAGCCCAGGTGTTGCACACCTCGGGGTCAGGTAGAACTGGCTGACGACGGCCTATATCATGCGCCATGTGCGGCTGCTGGTTGAGCTCGAGAGAAAGAGAGCCCGTAAGGCATAGCGGGACGAGTGATTTCAGTAAAAATACGATCAATGAGCGCCCCTCTACCATGAAAATATGAGCTGTTTTACACCCCATCGGGGATTTTTACTAAGCCAATGCTGACCTGCAGACACGACAATAGAGCAGGTAAGTGCTGCATTTCTGCCCTCAAATAGCTACGAACGTTAAGGCAGTAGATTATTCAAGCAACTTAGAAAACAACCGAGTGGAGACTTGTAGTTCCATTCAAACTTGCCGGAGACAGTGGAACAGGCGGACCCCGCGCCTTGTATAGTTCGGGCCAGTAGTAGAGCCAGGTAGCTCTCACCGAAGGCAAAGGCTGCAACGAAACACCTTGTAGTTAAGACGGAGTTGCCGGAAAATATCGCAACGGAAGCACTTAGTGAAACAAGTGAACTTACTGACCGTCGAGGCAAACATGATGACGAGACCGGCAAACATGGGAATGGAATATCCTATCCTATCGAAGTGAAGGAAGAAGGCAGAAAAAAAGAATTGATTAAGTAGGCATTCTGGCAGTCGATGGAAATTTTGAGGAACAGACGGGTTAAGGGAATGGTTCGGTCCGTATCCTAAATAAAATGTAATTTGCCTTGCCACAATATAAACCCTGAATATTTTATCACAGGATCTTATTGTTTGCCATTATTTGAAGCCCTTTCTAGGAAACAGTAATCTTACCCCTCAAGTTAAGGGTTGGTTTTAATGCAGTCAAATAAATCAGTTCATCTAATCATGATGTTGCCTTACGGAAATGTTAAACCCTTTCAATGGACGATTTGTGACGTAGATCAGTTCGAATATACAAAAAGTGAAAGAAAAGACTTAGTTTTAGGCAAGAAACTGCAAACATCCACGTCTTACCTCGGAAGACGATTAGAAAAGGTGGATCTCAAGTGTTTTAATACATTTGCCGACTTAAGCGTACACTCAATAAAAGTAAATGACAAACATGTAAACATGGATTAGGAGGGCTGCCTAAACCGTATTGCGTATGCGCATATTACATCACATAAACGCTCGTTTAAACTTCCGAAGCTCTTCATAATTAGGAAGCTATTCTAAACAGACCAATGCCCTCATCTCGAGTGCACTTTTTTCTTGTGGGAGTAGTGTTCAAAAATGCTATTTTTCAATGACGGTCACAGCAGGGAAAACTTCTGTGCGCATCTTGTGAGTATTAAGACCGAACTGGCACGAACGAGGGAAATCAATACAGCCAATAATCGATTGATCAGCTCGTAATTTATTACTACTCATGCAAAGCAGTGGTCAGTGGCCTGTTGCGGTTGTGCTGATTTTGGACGGGCCAGCCAACTTACATATTGGTTAAAGGTCCGACCATCGGATTGACAATTAACTGTACAATTGGCTTTGAGGCAAACAACATCCCCACCGCAAAGTTCTCCCTGTCCATGCGCGATTCTCGCACCTCTCTGGCCATGGCCGTGGTGTTGATGCTGCAGTTCTCAGTCAAGGTCTCCAGGTTCTGCAACAGACGTGCCACATCGCGTCGCTCCTGCCTGGAGGCCACTTTTGGATCGAGAAAATCGATTTCTGATAGGGCTAGTTGAGCCGCTGTGGAGGACGTAGCAGAGGGGGGCAGGCGCATTATGGCGTCCATTAGGGGGTTGGCTAAGTCGGCATCCCAGGTGCAGTTGCATTTACTGCGTTCAAATATTGATTTGATCACAGTCTTGGCCTTGAAGGTCATCAGGACATCTGGCACAATTGGGACTATGGGAAGGCAAAGTGCACATATTTTTGCAGCGGTGTATACGCACACAAATATTACCTAATATTTTGAATATTAAATTCTGCACTAAAGTTTATTTACTTTTCCAGCCCACATTAGAATGACAATATTACGCTCAGACACCCAATGCGAAGTTGAATCGAACAGGGCGATATGAATCACAATACGGCAGGTGGACTCTCGCTAAATTCCAAGAGGATCCCTATTTTATGTCCGAATTTTAACCCTACCCTTAGCATAATCCTAATGCCAACCCCTCAAAACATTACCCTAAATTTAAGCCCTGAAATTTAGAGAGAGGTGTAATAATTCTCGTGCTTAATCAGGTAAATTCCCATGTATTCCTTTATTCGTGTCGTTCATAGGAAGAATTTTTACCTCAACCGTATGACCGTACAACGAGGCGTCTGGAAAAGTGAGTACATACCGGCCTCGCTAGGCAGACGTGAAAACAAATAGATTTCGAGTTCTATTCTTGCATATCTTATCCACACTGGTTACCGGGTCGACGCAAAAGCAGGCTTTCATATTGTCTACCGAACACCAGCAAGTTTCTCCAGAGGCCTACGCCAACGATTGCTAGTTGCAGCCGAGGCAATGGCTATACGGCTAGTGAATCCAGTGCTATGCTGTCAGAAGACGTTGACACAGGCACTCTATCTTCCGTGGCCAACGCCGAACCCAGATGATTAATGCACGCCGG
This sequence comes from Spirometra erinaceieuropaei, assembly GCA_902702965.1. Lineage (NCBI taxonomy): Eukaryota > Metazoa > Platyhelminthes > Cestoda > Diphyllobothriidea > Diphyllobothriidae > Spirometra > Spirometra erinaceieuropaei. Next base: position 742,706 of record CACRXP010000041.1, on the reverse strand, counting down.
CCAAACCTCCTGATGGCAGTGACATGTGCTCAACGTACCCGACTTATTAACACCACTTACAGCCTAGGTCAACTCCATCTCGCCACTTGCCCCAATTAAAACGGAATTTCGACCTCTTCATGCGGGTGGCTTGCGAACGATGAGTGTTAGTAGTCCTCGAGTCACTTATAAACACTATGAACTCCCGGTATCTTCAAGTTCAGTGTAGCTGCATCGTCCTGATGATGAGTTACCGAAAACACGTGTTTACCAACTTGACTTTTTAATGTTATTGCTGAAACGTCATGCGGCCTGAGTCTCTGTGCCGTCCCTCCACTTATTTTAAGTCAATCAAGATTTTTTAAATTTAAGCATGCTGTGAACATGTGGGCTCCAAACACCTGTGACTTGACGAATATGGCCGGTTCTAGGAATGCTTTCACCATACTTCCGACACATGCACATGGCGGAGTTCAGGCTACCTTTTGCCGATTTCCTATTGTCGAAAGAAGCAGCAGCAGAGATTGAGCGCCGTCACGCCGAGTGGTTTCTGGTTTAAAGCCCATTTTCTAGTCGAGGGTTACCCTTTCATCTGAAAGTATTGAGGGCTGTTGACGTTGATAAAGAATTAAGGGTTGAGGCATGCCGATGAGGTAATCCGTTTGACCGCTGTCACTGGGAGCGTGCAGCTGCGGAATGTTACTGGGTGGGTCCAGACTTTATCAGGATTTTTTTGCTTTCGCAAATCAAGTTTTCTTGGTCGGATACCCCGTGTGTCCAGAGCTGGGGTTGGGGGTGTGAAAAAGTACTGTCGCACCCGATTTAGGTCACATTTCAGGAGTCGTTAGGCCTTCTAGTTAGTTCATTCTTTTAGCTTAAAATGTTGTATGGCGTGAGAAGACAGTAGACTTTAAAAACATTTGGTGATTAGGGACCAGCAGTGTTGGCCATTAATGTCCACCGTCCTCAGAAAATATTGATTTTTTAAATCATTGCTGATGAGTGAACAAATATCCCTTGGTTATAATCCATTCCTTCCTCCCCTCTTTATTTCTTTTTTGAATACTCTGCCATCTAGTGTGTTAATCTAATTAACGTATTCCAACGCCAACGTCTTTATGTGGCTTGCCAGTGAAGACACTGCCGCTTCCACTAATTTATCTTAACTGAATTAAAATATAAACGTTTGTGCAGTTTCTTCCCCATATATTGGCGGCCAATTGACGGGGTGAATTAAAGTTGTTCCCAAACATAGGTACATATCGACCTACTGCTTTTAGATTTAACTTGCGGATTAATTTGAGGGTTCTTTTAGATCTCAACTGTGAAGGCATAAAATAAGAGTTTCAAAAATTATGCACATACCTCAGTGAAAACGTTTATGCGAACTAGCTGCTTGATGCTTGCATATGCAGTATAATTTTTTGTTATTAGACCTATAAAAATCCTTTATCGCGCTCTCAACGCGGGCACTGGCCAAAACCCCGGAGGCGTTTTTACAGATTCTGCGCAGCCGCATGAAACAATTTCGACCCGTTGTGCATGTTAGTGCCCTTCAAATCTGCCCATGATCCTTTCAACTTAGGAAGATTTCGCGTGCTAATTGCGACTAGTGAAACACATGTGCTTTGCTATGTTGCATGAGGAATTTCTACGAGCCAAGCGTTCACCTGCATGTCCTGCGTACGTCAGAAGTAGCAAAATACTCGTCGCTACAGCATTTGCACTTGCGTGAGCGAAACTCTTGAGGAAAGCCAGCCAAATAAATATATTTTTGGCGCAGTATGTCTTTATGACAACCTGTTGTCATCCTATGTCTTTGTAAACTCTCTCTCTAAGGTGCAGTTAGTTTCAGTGCAGTTAGTCATTATATGCAAAGTTAGTGGTTCGTACTGGATGCACAACAGAATACAAGCCCAGCTTTTGACCTGGAGCTCTCACCGGACGTCACACGACAGTTCGGCAGTCCAGAAGACGAAGATGTGATCATTGGAACAAGTAATTTATTAGTCTGACGTTTCGGATTATCACTCGAATTCATCATCAGAAACAGTCGCAGATAAGGGTAATGGCGGCACAAGGAGTGCAGTATTTATAGCACGTGCCTGCCGTGGGACCACATGCGTACTGTAAGTAACAGCTCTCGCAATCACCACTGGGGTCGCAATTGATGCGATGATGACTTGTCAGTCTGCGTCTGAGTCGTTAATGGCCGTGATTTCGTCATCCGCGCCGGATGCGGATGTGACGATTGCTCGGCAAATTGGCTCACTGTCATTGGGATATTTGCTCGCCCGGGCCCTCACCACGTGACTAATTCCCCGGCCCAGGGAAAATCTCAGCACGGAATATGGTACCAGGAGGTCATTGCACTTGTTGATGGATTGCGGGCCTGAGAACCATGACTGGAGCAGCTCGCGGCTCACGCTGTTTTACCCCTCTTGAAACTTTAAAATATGGCCGGGTCCGGTACCATATTCCGTGCCTAGGTTTGCCCTGGGCAGGTGAATCTGTCACGTGAGGATGGCGCGGGCGAGCAATTATCCCGGTGTCAGTGAGCCAATTTACCGAGCAATCGTCACGCCAACATCCAACGTGGATGGCGAAATCGCGGTGATTAACGACTCTGACGCGGACTGACAAGTCACAATCGCATCAATTACGACCCCAGCGGTGATTGCGAGAGCTGTTAATTACAGTGCGCATATGGTGCCACGGCAACCACGTGCTATAAATACTGCACTCTATGTGCCACCATTACCCTTATCTGCGACTGTCTATGATGCTGGATTCGAGTGAGATTCCGAAACGTCTGGCCAAAGAATTTCTGGTTATAGTGATCACACCTTCATCTTCTGCACGTCAGGTTTGTTATAGTGAGGAATATGCTGATGTCTAGGCGTCTTTCTCTCCCTCCATTCTTATGAATCTGCCCCATCTTGTCCACGAGCCAGCGTTGGGATGAGGCGCAGGAGCTCACGTCACGTGAAAACCTACATCTTTACACGTACATCCATTTACGACTGTGTTTGCGCTGATGGGACGCAGCCCGCCAAACGGCGCCGTGAACCAGTTTGACCCTCCTCCCTTTCTGTCCGTTGCATCTTTAGCACGACAGTTTGACCGTCGTTGCCGACGATGTACACCGTGTGATCCACAGTAACGTGATACAAGGGACGCCAGATTCCTAATGAGTTAGTTTTTACTGAGTACTTCGCTCTCTCCTTCTTAAATGGGCCCGGTGCCACGACATAGTCAATAATACCGGAGGCGGGAGAGGCCGCAAGTGGCTGGCACGGAGCAGCATCACGGCCTCTGGTCCACAACGGACACTGACCGGTATTCCATAACTCAAAAATATGGGGTAGCACGGACGCCAATGGATGCGGCGTGCGCCTGCATGCGGGCAGGAGGGACCGGTCGACGATGACAAGTGCGCCTGAAACTGATCGTCTTAGCTGCCCAGGCAGACACGACCAAACAACTAGAAAAGGCAGGAAGAGGGTCTCAAGTTCTCTGACAGTTAGTCGAGCTCTTTGGAACTGCACCCGTGCCAGCAGGCATCAGTAGAAGTGAATGCTTCTTACCTATTGTAGTGAGCAGCATGTTGTCCAAGAAGATGGCAACTGCCACCACGACGACAACCAGCCTCCTGTAGCAGGACCGCGAGTTGGCATTTTTGACTGCATCTCGGCAGAGGTCCGCTAGGCTTCGTCTGGAATCTCCGACTGGTTCCAGCCTCATCTAAGAAAGAACAGAATTCAAGAGGGTCACGATTTACTAAACTCAATAAGACTCACTGGTAGTGTGCACTTTTTCTGAGCACTTGGCTGCTGAAGAGACGGTTCCGTGAACCAGTGCAACAAAAACCTAATTTAATCGGTACGGTCCTCTTATCCACACAAGATGACTGATGTTCACTTCTGTTCGCCCACCACATAAATCCTTTATTTGTGTTACCGGAAAGTAGTTTGCTTAGTATGAATGCTGTCCCCGCTCCATGGGGATGCTAACCATTTGTTAAAGTAATCTTGAATAAACCCTATTTCTAAATGGGGACGTTATGTATTCGCGGTTTGCCTCCCTGAGTTCCTGGGTCGTTTAACCGCAAACCTCCGTTTCACGGTCCTTGTGTTACACGCCTTACCAATTTAACCTCATGGCAATACCATTGCGCTCAAAATAACCTTTGCATAGAGAACACTTAGGTCTCCCGTGCATCGAAACGACCCACACTTCTGCGGCCGTCTACTGCGTAAGTTTTGAAATTGGTGAAGCCCAACAAACAGAATACACAAAACAGTCGGACAGATTGTTTGTCAAGTGATTGTGAAAAATCGAGGAGTTTTCCACGAATATTGAACATTTCAGAAGTAGATGGTTTCCTAACTGATACTTACCGCTGGATTAGGAAACGAAACTTTGTATCCTATTAACATAAACTCTTTTGTTGTTCTTCGGGGGAAGCATGTCATTGTTTTGCTTATTGGTCTTAAGTGACATTTCTCATCGAGCTCCGGATGGTATTTTATTAGATACATTTAAATATAAGGATGAATATTTCGGATACGACAATTTTTCAGTAAACACAGAAGGATTCAGGAAGACCGGGGCGAGAAGAATATCGATTTGAAGTCTTGAGTCCAAATTTAACTGGTCGCGACTTATACAACAGAACGAGGAGACCGCTGTGTCGATAGCAAACCCGCACCTTATGCTTCTAATGAGTATTTTCGACTAATCGGCGCTGTTCAATAATTGATCGAGTCGGATCGCATAAACTGCGAATTTGCCGCGGGGGTTAAAAGACATTGCAATTCCTTCTTCCAACTTTGACTAATTTACCATCGACTTTTAGGTCTTGTGGCAGACTTAATGTTCTGGTCAAACACCGCCTCGACAGGTTGGTTGAAAACCTTCGTTCCTTTCTGGCAGAGGCTTTTTGGTTATAATTCATCTCAACAAAAAACGAGGACAAGGATGGTCACTTCTGGTTTGATAGCCGTCGTCCTTGTACTGACAAGAGCACCTGACGGCTTCGATGTCGTAAACTGTCTACCTTCTCTCGGCAAAGGTGACCGCGTTGCCCTACACTGGCAGTATTCTCTATTCTCTGAAACTGCTCGAAGTATCTGAGTAAAATTCGGCATATGGTGTGGAGGTTCTTACGAGCGCCGCGTAGACTGTGACGCAACATTCACGGGATGTGTTCTCGAGAACCGGCTGGAACTAAAGTGCTTGTTACATTGACTCATCGCCAGATGATGCCCTAGATCGGGAAAGAGGATCACCTGCAGACCCCGGTGGCCAAAGTCAACACTAAAGAGAGAAGCAAACCGCAGGCAAAATCTGTGGAAAAGTTATCTCAGGGAGAAGACTATCGAGTCAATGAATAAGTACAAGGCTTAGAGAAGCAGGTCAAGAATTCTCGTTTATGAAACCCGCCAAGGTTTCGAGAGTAACCTGCTTTTCTCCAACCGCGTAAGACAATGAACGCGCAATAGAGACCGCCTGTCTTTGTAAAAAACGGGTAACGACGTCGAACTTTCCAAGGACGACGAAATGTCTGAGCGTTCATCTAAGGTCTTTCAGTTGGTTTTTGATTTAACCGCTGACACACAGAGTATGGATGAGGTCCTGAAAATTGACTCAGTGGTTCTTACACAAACTTTTGTTCTACAAGAACTATTTAAGTGGAAAAGGCGACATTGCTAGGTCCTGGTGAAATGTTAGCAAAGTTGTTGAAGAAATTAGCCACATAATTCGCAGAACCTCTATGTTTTCTCTTCCAAGCCCCTCTCGATGCAGACAGACTGCCTCCTGAATGGAAGACTGCGTGTCTTTCACCGATATATAAGAGTGAAAGTCGCACCTCCGTAAACAACTTCTGGCCGGTAAGCCTCACCTCCATATATTGCGAAATTATGGAGCGGATTAACAAAGGTGAGTTGACGCAGTTTTTAGAGTAACATCGTCTTCTCTATGACGCGTAGCGTGAATACGTGAACGAAAGTCCTGCTCGACCAATTTGCTCTACTGTCTAGAAAGCTGGATCCGAGTAATTGATGGAGGAAATGTGGTACACGTAGCCTACATAGACTTTAAGAAGACCTTTGATAGTGCGCCACACCAACGTCTCCTAGACAAATTCAGTCGCATATAGGTAAGAGGCACGCTTTGGAAATGGATCGAAATCGTCTTGATTGGTCGATCTCAAATTGCCGTCTTGGTGACCAGCAATCGGCGGCGGTGACGGCTAAGAGCGGAGCTATAATAATTCAGTTACCTCAGGATGCGGACTTTAGAACGAACTTCTTTCCGGCTGGATACCACAACTATACTCTGTAAAAAATGACTCCTTGTGTAGCGTGCATTTTTCTCATTGATTTTCGATGTCCTTAAACATTAAATTGTTTCATGGAAAACATGCATTAAAATATTCATTCTTTTTCACATTCGGTAGTATATGACGTCTTCTCCTAAATGTACACTCGAAGAAAGGGTATAATGCGGTTTTAAAAACGTTTCTAATTGTGAGATATTTTAATACCGTTAAATGGATGTTTATAAAACGCCATGTCTCTGCATTTACCAATGCGGCTTGTAAAGTTAACAATATGGATCAAATCCAATGCTAAATTTTATGAACCCCATATGGTCGCCTCTTATTACCAGACGCAAAAAACACATGGCTTGTGGTTTGGAAATCTCGAATGCAAGTGTAACGGCAGGTCGGGTTCAGAACTGGAAAAGTTTCTGACAACCAAATTATACCCTCCTTTTGAGTATAAAATCGAAAGAGGAAGTAATTTACTGTCAAATGAGTAAAAGAATGAATATTTGTATGCATGTTTTCCATGAAACATAATTTAACTTTTAAGGACATCGAAGATCAATGAGAAAAATGCATGCTACATAAGTGGTCATTTTTTACAAAGTATAGTTGTGGTATCCAGCCGAAAAGAAGTTCGTTCTAAAGTCCGCAGTCAGAGTTAACTGAATTATTATAGCATTGTCCTGCACATTGGTTGGTTTTACAACCCTACTTAATTAATCTTTTTGAAACAAAAACGTATTTCGGAATTTCGACTGACATTTCATGAGTAAGCCCACCTACTGCATATTGACGACTGAATCTGTGGGCTAGACTACGACATTGCCATGTCTGCTGACGATATGATGCTTTGCAGCGTCATCCGCAGCGAGGACGGCGAAACAAATCTGCAGGCAAACTTTAACCGACTCGAACAGTTGTCAGGCCACTGGCTTCTCCCATTTAATGTTACCACATGCAACATCCTGCAAATCGGCAGAGCCAGCTCTGCACATCGGAGGATGTATTATCTAAATCAGACACCACTACCAGAGGTCAGCGTCCAGAAGGACCTAGGTTTGTGGATCATGACCTCACAGGAACCCTCATTCTACTGCTTGAAAGTAGCTAAATCCCCTATGTTAAGTTTATATTTCATAAGACATACATTTGCGAAGTTCGATGCCAGGTGATTTGGTAAGGTCTTCGGGATGTTCGTGCGGCTACAGTTAGAATTTGCCATTCAGGCCTGAAAACCCTAGCCGGTAAAAGACCGCACCACCCTCGAAAAAGTCCAACTTAGGGCAACCAAGCTGGTTAGAAGTCATAATAATCTACCGTACGGAACTCGACTGTTTAATCATGACCTCTTTCCTCTGGACTACAGGCATGCTGCGGGATTAAGACCTCACTGCTCACTGTGTTTCAGTAACACTATTTTATAATTGACTCGTTAAATATGCCCATCGTGTGACAAGCTGTGATCCAATGAATTCTAATTGATATTGAAGTTTTCGTTTTCATACTACTTGGCGCATTTCAGAACAAGCTTTTTTGGTTCAAAATTTTGGCACGCCTTGTATAAATTGTCACATACAAGTTCCATACATTTTCCATGTAATTATTTAGCCACTCTTCTTTCCAACTTTCTTTATGTATTGGTGTTTTAACGAACATCGTTGTAACCGTCAGGGAGTTTAAAGGCTTTTTTTACCTTTTCCTTAATAAGACTGAACTGAACTGTCTACCGGTCATACGACATCAGGGTTTGAATAGTCTAGAATTTCAACTCGAAGTCTTTGAGTGAACGCCCTACCCGTGGGCTACGGATCGACTGTTTTATCAGTTGTGATTGGAAATCGTAACAGGGATAAAGGTCGCTCAACGATCAAATTGTAGAACATGCTCATTACGTTGCTCGTTTAGTTTAAATCCAAAGTCCTCGCAGGCAGTGGTCTCGCAACTAGTGATCATCCAGAATATGCATTCAAAAAAATCGGAACCCGGGATGCTCAATTTTAGCTTCGTGACCATCTTCAGCCAGCCATATCCCCGGATTATATAGCTTCGTATTCAAACACGGAATTTTTGTTCGTTGGGCGTTAAGTCCAACGCTCTACCTTCAAACGGTGGGAGTGTTTCTTATGTCGACCAAATCGGCAAACGATCCGGGGAAACACAACTCGCCGCAGCATACTATGACAATCCCCAATTAGTTTCTGAAATGCTCAGTTCCACTACTTTATCAGAAAATTAGAATGCATTCATAAGGCAAATAAGCATGATAGTTGCAGCTCTTCTTTCAAAATGTTGCACGGTATTGCTGACTGGACGGGGCTCGCTTTGCGCTCCTGTAAAACAAAAATCTGACACAACGACAGAAAGATCCACCACTGATTCCGAGTTGAGCCCAATGGCGTGGTCACAATAAACGCAGAAAGCGTGGGTTATGTCGCATTTTAGGAATTTTTATGAAACAACGTTTCCGCCTGTGTAAAATGTTTTTGCTCTTTGGTATCGGTTAGACCGGTTAAACCGAGTAATGCACGCACCAACTTCCTCGTGACTTTTAACTGAATACCAGGGAGTTCCAACCCCCTCAGAAGGAGGTGCTTGGGGATTGCCTGTATGTAGTGCTTACCGGCCGTTGTCTAGCCTGGCGTTAACCAAAACTGCTACTCCAATGTTTTATTTGGGAAGTAAAGGCGTATTTATGTAGTCATGGACAAAACAGCAGCATCCGATCTATCTCATGAAATATTGGTTGACGTTCCAAAATGTGTTTTGAGCTAGAAAAGACTACTTGAGTAGGATTTTAATATCAATTATTGTGCAGCTCAGTGCCGCGATAGCCCACTCAAACCAGGATGCCGGCCTTAAAATGAGCTCCAACCGCAAAAACCCCACATGGGAAAATGACTGCTTACATAGTTGGAATTTTTCTCATTGATCTTCTATGTTCCTTTAAATTCGAACATGCTTTGCGAAAAAAGCGAAAAAATATTTTGGTAGAAAATTATGCCTTATTAAATTTCGTACTTAAAGAAAGGACGTTTTCAGCGTTTAAAAAACTTTCCTCAATTCATGAATAATTTTGAACCTTAATCGCTGTTAAATGTGACTTAAGCGTTGCCTAGCAACATCTTGTATATTTTTAGTGTAAGAAAAATCATGCATTTCGCTGTGCGTTTTGAAGACATCATACATGGCTTATCCAATATAGTAACGATTGTGGACTATGTTGCGTATTACCTAAACAGCATTGATAAACAAACCGGTACGATGTCGCATGAATGGACATCCCACGGCCCTAAAATATATCATAAATAGAAAATTTTGCTTCGACTGATGCCCTTTCCTCGTGCAGATAATTGGAAGTTGGCGTGATTTTCTACCATATGCACACATGGCGAAGCATTTTTGTTAATTTCTTTTATAAACTGTGTTTAAATTTATAAGGGTCTAAAAACTGACGGAAAAATACATACTACTTAAGTGGCCGCTTTTCCGAGTGTAGATTTTGCAGTCAGGTGATGAGAAACGCATTTAAAAGTCCGCATCCAGGTGCCGAGTGTTGACAGTTGCGTCAAAATGAGCATTTCAGAATTCCTGATAGCATTTCTTGTGAGAGGCCTGGTACTGTACACTGCAAATGTCCGTAAATTAAGTGCATGTTTGCTTTATTGCCTGGAGCAGTATCTGTAAATCGGATTTAATTGGTTGCCTACCGAGTATTTCGTGTTCACGTGTATAAATGCTGCACTCAGCTATCGAGATTGACCAGTTGCACCTCCACCTATACAAACTGCAGTTGTCATAAAAAGGGCAGCCAACTATCCAACTTGATTCGAAAAATGGATCAACCTAGTTCTAGTCATCAATTGCCCTCGCCCAAAACAGGGAATCCAATTGGAAATGTCAGTGTACGCGGAATTAAGTTTAAATGAGATCTTAGTAAAAAAAGGGTGTACATGAGAGGTATTGGTATACGTTTGACCAATCTACCATTAAGATTACCACGCTCCAAAGATGCACCTACAGCACTAGACACTCGTTTACAAATGTCCGGTTTAAACCTCCGAATGCAAGGGCCTCCGCTTTGGTCTGGCTCATAGCCATCATGCTGAACTATTCCGGACGGTTTTGGGCTGCGTCATCACCCTCTGTATTGTCGCTTAAGTTTTTTATAAAACAAGTACGGTCTACCGGCATTTTTTGCAATCCACTGCTTGATACTTCTTGGTCAATTTACTCTGAATCACCTATAAGTGGACGAGGTAAAGTAGCATATTAGATTCAACATCCAATCCCCTGTTCCCCATCCCAACCGTTGATAGGGCGTTTTGTTGATTTGTAATGACCACAGTCAAATCATCGGGAGTTGTGGCCGGTCGCCATTGCTGCGAAGATCACCTTATTTGTCCCGGAGTTCAAAAAATCATGGTTTCACAACCTCATTATGGAGGCTCCTGCCTCAAAGCGACCTCACAAAATCCCAGACGTGATGATCTGCAGCCACCCTACAGACTTCAGCTCCGACACACGATCATTCGGACAGTCTCAGCCGTCCATGCGCCACGTGGACATACTATCCCTCGGCAAACGAAGCATAAGCCGCTGGAAGAAGGAGAAGGTGCGATCACTGGAGCAAGAAGTTTATAGCATTGGCTTTCGGATTCCCATTGGAACCCATCATCGGAGGCAGCCGCAGACAGGGATAGTGGAGGCGCAAGGAGTGCAGTATTTATAGAACGTGGAAGGTGTGAGACCGCATGCGGACTATAATCAGCAGCTCTCGTGATCACCGCTGCGACTCGTAGCTGATGCGATGGGGGTGTGTCATTCCGCGTCCGAGTCGTTAATTGTCGCATTTTTATCATCCATGTTGGATGTTGGCGTGGCGACTACTCAGCAGTTAAGTTCGCTGTCACTGGGATTGCAGCACGTCCAGGTCCTCATCACGTGACTGATTCACCTGCCCAGGGAAAGTCTCAGTGTTGAATATGGCAATGGAAGGTTAATACGCTTGTTGGTTGATCGCGGACCGGAGAACCATGACTGGAGAAGCTCACAGCTCATGAGGTTGTCACCTCTTGCGAGGATTTCGGCCTCCTGAGACTTGAAAATATGGCCGGGTCCTGTCGAATGAGTCACTACCTGGAAGCTAGCATATTTTCCCCTTAGTGCTGCTACATGCTCGGCCATTCGCGTCCGGAGTAAGCTCCCTGTTTCTCCGACGTAGTTGCACTGTCCATAACTGCACCGGATCCGATAAACGACTGCAGAGGTCTCCTGCTATGACAGGGGGCCTTTCGGCCACATGATCTGGCGCCGCTAGACTCACCAGACCCCGTATAATACACATAACTTGGAAAGCAATAGGACTTGTTCCACTATATAGCTGCCACTACTTTATCACTCCCCTTCTTTTCCTCCCTCTTATGAGCACGAGTGAGAATCCGAAACGTCAGGCCAATAAACTTCTTGTTCCAGTGATTGCATCTTCTTCTTCACTGACATATTTTTTAGAAAGAAATACCGCATACTATTTAATGTTAGCAGCATAAGCTGTCTTTCCCACGTGTTGTAACGTATAGACAAACTGTGGGCAGCGCCTTTGCAGACGACTCGTCGGGGAGAAAGTTTCATCTGCTGGTTTGGCTGCCAGTCATCCAGCTCATCCCCGAATGCCTTAGAAGACTCGAAGCCCGACGACTGCACTTTGACATGGCAGCCGTGAACCGCCACAGTAAATCCCTTCCCCGCTACCGTCGTTTTATCCTGCAATCTGGGCCTTGGCTTGATGACTGTGACGACTCATTGTTATCCAGTACCCTCAACCATCATCGATTCCTATATTCTTCGTACTATCTCTTCTCGCCTCGTATATTTTACTGGAGATCGGCCTCGCTATATTTCTCGACATCTCTTCTCCCTCTCGTGCAAGCGGATTGTCCAAGCATTTCCACTGATCTGCACTGCCCGCCATGGCTTGAAGTTCTCCCCTTCGAATGTACGTTCCACATAGAAGGAAGTAAATGACGGACTTTCCCTTAATTCAAAAGACAATTTGGCGAGCAAACGTAAGTTTTCGATAAATTCCCATCAGGCCCATACATCTATATTGCTATCGAATTGATTAAAAAGAAAATGTGGACAAGCAGAAGTTTTTCTGCAGC
>CACRXP010000041.1:690489-730125 GCA_902702965.1 Spirometra erinaceieuropaei | reverse complement strand
TTGGCCCATGGTAACTGTGGGGCCTGTACGAAGTTCTTTTGTGCGCGTAGAACTGGTTTGTATAGCCTGATTGCAGCCGCCTCTGCTGTTGCCAACAGACGATGTCCAAGTGGTTTTGGATAGCTTGACGGGACCTTGTAAATCACTCGGAATGCCTGTCGACATCTACACAGTGATCTGTGTCTATCATGTGGGCAAGGATAGGCCTGGTGAGAATTTATCGAAAGTTTACCTATGCTCGTCAAATTGTCTTTTGAATTCCTTAATTAGAATTTTCGCAGCTCTTTCCCTTAATTATCAACCCTGTTGTTTAGATTGTCAACATACCTTCTTTATATTGTTGTCTCGCTCAATTTAAATGATATCCTTCGGTTTGGACACGTATAAAAATGCCGACAAGGACCGGACGTGGTGAACTTCCCACAATCAGTCCATTCAAGGTCATCTCTTTCAGGGCAAGGGCACAAGAGCCTAACAGCAAGACTTTGTTAATAAACAAACTACTTTAGTGACGGTTAACGGTTGCCATGTCACAGTGCAGTCGTCGGGCTTTGAGAGTTTATAAGGCAGTCGTGGACGCAATGGATGACTGGTAGCCAAAACAACAGGTGAACTTTTTCCCTAATGAGTCCGTCTGTAAAAGCTTTGCCCACGGTCTGCCTTTATTTTACGACACGTTGGCGACGTAGCTTATATTACTAACATTAATTAGTACGCGGTATTTCTTTCTAAAAACATGTGACGACTAAACCTTGTGGTGCAAGCACTTTTGCGCTTCCTGAGATACGAAATTAACCGCAGTGCAGGCTTATCATTGTGTCCTAATCGGGTCAGATACGTGATGCGCCTAAATAATCGGTGCGAACATCATCTATACGATAATTACTAACTTCCGACTTTATTTTCAGGCTATTGCTCGTTCAATTTTCATACTTCCAATGTCAGGCGTTTGCGTCAATGTTTGCTAAAATAAGTCACCAAAGAAATTCTAAGATGAAGACAGGAAAGAGGTATTCGAATAGATTGTCTCAAAAATATATAATGTAAGACGCTAAAGAAAGTTGAGAGCACTGATGTATCTCAAGCATAATATATGCATAAGTAATTTTATGAGTAAATGTGTGTTTGTGCATTATTTCGCAAGTGAAGTTATTTTGTCTGCATAAACAAATCGAAATGTAGAAATTAAGATATTTTTCGTTAAATATTTAAAAAAACTCAAGTGTTCAATGGTTCGGAATCACTCTCGGATCTATAGTTAGAAACCACTATCACCAGACAAGTGGTATATGTGGGATGAATAGCTTTGATGCCCTTCGTTTTTGGGTGTTTATTTTACCGTAAAAATATTTTGTCTGCTGCATATTTCCGTGACAGTAATATGTGAATGCCAGAAGCGCCTCCAAGCGTCGTATTGGATGTGTAAAAACTTTAACACGAGTCACATTTAGGGAACAACCGGTAGAACATCCCCTTCCTTCGTATTGGATATCTATTTCTGAACAAGTTCTTTGGAGGAAAACAGGGCGTTAAAAGGTGAAAATTACTGTTTGGTTCTAGCCATTTCTGCGAAGACCAGAAAAATTTTCCGAACGGCAAAACTATCCCAGTCCTTTTAAACTAGGGATTGATTGAATGCGTTACTACTGCACTTTAGGGCATCATATCATACAGATTCTGTAAACTGACTTTTAAAAATCACTTAAACGTCCCTGAGGTGTTTTTCATTATTGCCTACTGCACTGACTAATTTTGATTCTCTCTGTTGATTTCTTAAAAACCATCAGAATAGCTACTCGACTTTTAAAACTAGGCTATACAGGTAAATACCGGTGGCAAAGGTTTCATTCCATTAGGTTGTAACTAGGTAACCTCAGTTTATTTGCAAAGTCCAGTCGGTCCACCCGTTTCTTTCATTGATCGCACAAAAAGGTTTTTTGTGTTTTCTTAATTGCGCAGAAATCCCTGGCGTTTAAGTGTATAATCACGCACGTCTGACAGCATCAGTGTCCTATAAAAGTTACTTTTCTGTAGAGATGATTTCAGCCAAAGGCATTTCGAAAAACATCGGATTGGATGTTGGAACCCTTAAGCATAAACCGCTCTTAGGGATCAGAGCATGCCCCTTCCTTAATAGATATCAATTTCTAAACGGCTCCTTAGGAGGAAACAGGCTGGAGTTAGTCCATGAGCTCTTAAGTGTGGGAACAATAAATAAAATGTGAAGGCTCCTTCGTTAATGTTTGAGTTCGTGAAGGCCATGGTTATAAATACTACCACCGTATTACCGGTGGTCCTGCGCTAAATACCAAAGGGGGCTAAGGTTAGGAATGGGGTTAGTGTTGAGGTCAGGGTTAGAGAGGTCAGGATTCGGATGATCATTGTAAAGATCAGGGGTAAGGGGGTTAGCAATAGGATTGGGGTTGAAGCCAGTACACGGGAATGGTTAGCTCCCAGTGGTATTCAGGAGTGCTGGTTTGTGATCTCAGTCTGCGCTGGTCTCTCGAAAGACCGAGGTCATGTCAGTGTGGACGATGTCAGTCGCTAGCACGGATTGCCATTTTACCGCGGAGCGTGTGATGTTCGGCGAAGGGTGCTGTTTGTCCAATGTTTGCCCTGCAAGCCATTGACGCAGTTCATGGGGAACTGTGAGTCAATTCGCAGTCTGCCGTGGCTTTTTGCATGCTCTTGCAGTCGAGACTATAGACTTCGCAATATGCACCTCCTAGACGCGACTAACCCTCATAGTGTACTTATAAAAAATTGTGACATTCGAGCTAATCCCCCGCCTCATGCGCATTCGCATCTAAGGTCAAGCTCAACCCTGGTTCCGGGTTTCTGCCTCAAGTGCATCAGATGCGTTATGTAAGCCAGCGATTCCTGTGACGATGACGCATTCGACTACTTACTTACGTCGCAACTGACTCTGTACTATTTCCGGTTCAACCCAAATGACGAGAAGTAGGTGGTAATTGCATTAAAAGATCACATGTACTACGTAACTATACGACAAAACAGTGAAAGATCTAAAATTAATGACAGGAATAAAAGGAGTTGGCAAGAAGGTGGCATTTCTTTGTCGATACAACCGTAATAATTCCGCTAAATACTTATTTTAAAAACCGCGTTTTGCCCTAGAATGCACGCACGCGATACAGAAGTAATCCGTCAAGGATTGGAACGGCAATGCCCGCTTCCAGACATAAGCGACATCTCGAAAATCACATGCTTATTCCCCTTGAAAGTTTTTGGGATGCGATATTTAACGGTAATGGTGGTAGTCCTGTCTGCTGTTTGAACAAACATCATCCGTACGCGGTTTCAGCGGCTGATCCTCCTCGAGCCGGGGCGCAGTATCGATCGAAATCAGGGGTCCCGGAACTGAGGAGTACAACTCACAGTCGATTAACGTATACCAAGTACATTTCGTGGCTTATCTCATAAGAAGTAACGAACTGGGAATTAAGCTCGCTGTAGTGCACGAAACGTCGATCCCGCATCCGCGAAAGTTATACTGAGCTTCAAAACAAGGCACAGTTTGCTTTATACACTATCAATTATTGACCAAGAAATAAATCATTTTACGAAAAACCACCAAATCAAAATAAGACTTCGTGACATATCAACTGTACAAATGTGAGCGGAGAGCGAAAATGTCCTACAACGATAAAATAATGAATAGCAGTAACAACTGCAGCGTACTAATACTTTGTCGATTGTCCTTTGACTTTTAAGGTTGCCGTAAGGTGGAAGGGCAAGGAGACTAGGAAGTTGTCTATGGTGGTTTGGTCTTTATAATTATTAAGAACAAAATCTAACTTCTTCCGCATTGACAGATGTTTTCTTGCCTTGTCCCAATTTCTTTTGATTTGCGATAAGATTCAGGTCCAGGCTGTTGGTGGGAGCCAAGATGCTTCGAAGACCGCCTATTATTTCCCGGTGTAGAACAATGAATACTGTTTAACAAGCTCGTTACCGCGTTTAACGGCATAAAGCTTCACACTTTTGTTAAATAGAATATAAAAAGAGCTAACTTCAATACCGATCTCGACATTTCATGAGTTAGGTCATCTACTGTATCACCCCACGTTTGAGTACCAGCCCATCGCCTCTAACTACGCAGAGCATCTTTGGATACCAGGCCCGTGAGAGGCGATACGCCGCATGTTGGGGCACGCCAGGCCTCCAATGTCTCCCTCACTACGTGGTGGTTCCCCCAGTCGAATACAAGGAATCTATTTGGTTCGCAATATCGGCATGTCAGCCGTAGAATGTCCGCAGATGCGTATTGGTTACCGCAACTCAACTGGTCTGACAAAAACTGTGATATAAAGAAGTGTGCTTTCTCATGAAATGTTGACCGAAATCCTTAAATGCGTTTCCAATTCGAAGACATTAATTAATTAGGGCTGTAATATAGTGTGGCAATAATACCAAGGTATCTTAATCACGTCGGGATGCCAGCTTTCGAATAAGGTCCTTATCGACCGCCTGCATAAACTATATCTTGTAAGAAATGACTACTTTTGTATTTGAAGCAAGCAAAATTTGTTGATTCCAATAAATTCTGCTTTGTATGTTTGTTTCAAATTCATACTCGGGGAATATTGCTTAAAATTTTTCAAACAGCATTTCCCCAGACTACTTATGTAGCATGATCTTTCCCGTGGATTTTCAATGTCCTTGTAAATCCAAATACATTTTATTTAAAACTAACGTATAAATATTCCTTCTCGTACGCTTTTGGTGGCATGTCATATATTATATGAATTTTATACTTGAAGAAAGAGTATCAAATAGTTATAAAAAGGTTTCTGATTAGGAGAATTTTCAAGACCGTTAAATGTCCAATCATACAGCATCTTACCAACAAATTTATTAGCACTGCTCACGAAATGGACAACATGATCCACATTCATTAAAAATTTTATTAAGCCCTATATGCCCTTCTCGTAGCAGTATATAGAAATGTACGATTTTCCTTACATGAAAAATATACAGCTTGTTGCTCGGAAACGCTAAATGCAAGTGAAGTACTAGGCCGGGTTCAAAATAATTCGGAAATTGGATAAGTTTTAAAATCAAATGACACTCCTCCTTCAAGTATTAGGTATAAGGGAGACGCAATTCGCCACAAAATGAGCAAAAGAAAGAATATTTTGCGTGGGTATTTTATAAAATACATTTCAATTTACAAATGTATCGGAAATCAATGTGAGGAATT
This sequence comes from Spirometra erinaceieuropaei, assembly GCA_902702965.1. Classification (NCBI taxonomy): domain Eukaryota; kingdom Metazoa; phylum Platyhelminthes; class Cestoda; order Diphyllobothriidea; family Diphyllobothriidae; genus Spirometra; species Spirometra erinaceieuropaei. The sequence goes on along the minus strand of CACRXP010000041.1, from coordinate 724,901 downwards.
CACAATATTTAAGTAGTCGTTTCCTTGGAAATATGATTATGCAAGCGGCCGTAAAAAGGGCATTCAAAAGCCAACATCTTGACGTCACTGAAATGTCTTGACATTATGTGACAGGATAACTGCTTCTATAACTCCGCTAAAGTAGTCTTTTGAAATTGAAAACAAATTTCAGGATTTCAGTCGACATTTCATGAGATAGCATATCTGCTGTATATCACCGAATTACTACCTTGGGAAGTAGATTACACCAGGTACGAAAGGCCGTAAGAGATGGTCAGCGATCTATGACTCCTTGTCACGCTTGTCAAAATCAGTTTCTCCGACGATGGCGGGTCAGCCACCCGGGTTATGTTTTGATAGACAAATTTTATCGGACTCTCGTTTGCTAGTAAACAGACGCCGGAGAAATTTGTGTTCCTTCATGCTGCCATCCATACTCATGCAGTGTTTCCATTCTCAAACAGAGTTTCCCCACGCTGATGCGTCTGAATGACTACACGTAATCAATCACATGAGAAAGGATTTGAAAGCGCTGATTGTTATCTTTTTTGTCTTCATGACTCCTTCCTCCCCATTGCAAATATTGACGCACTCTCCTCTCAATCGGTGAACAACCTCCACAGCCTCATGTGACTTGAAAGCGGCAATCGCATCAACGAGTCCTTTATTACTCTCACGCAGTAACGGCCGAAGTGAAACATGGATCCTGGCTGGACTTAGACGCCTTAGCGTGTTATTCCCGCGTTGATATCTCCTTGACTGTGAGCGCGTGGTCCTATTAGACTGAGGTAATCGGTAATTTGATAGGTCAGGGCGGTTAATCATCTCTCTGCACTAGTTTCCGTCAGTAGTCTGACACAAATTCCTCACTCTCTTCGACAATGCCTATCATCCTGGGAGTTTAAAATGAAGTACTACAAATATTATCAGTAGAAGTAAACGGTGTCCGTTGCGTTAAAGTATGCCTCTTGTTGCGGTATTTAGACCACTTTTAGTGAGCTGAACTTTAGGGTAGCCCCGTCATCGCCGTGCCTTATCAATGACTGGCTGAACTTACAGTAGGTGGACTAACTCATGAAATTTCAACCGAAATTCCGAAATGCGTTTTAGTTTCGAAAAGTAGGGTAGGGTAGTAAAAGTAACCAGTTTGCAGTATAATTCTATAATAATTCAGTTATCTCAGGATGCCGGCTTTCGAAAGAACTTCCTTCCGCTTGCATGCATAAACTATACTCTGCAAAAAATGACTACATAAATAGCCTAACTTTTCTCATTGATTTTAAATGCCTCTAAAAGTCCAATTATATTTTATGAATAACATGCATAAAACTATTCGCTCTTTTGCTCATTCGGTAGAAAATTACGTCTTCTTCCAATTTTATGCTCGAAGGAAGGGTATAATTCGGTTTTAAAAAACTTTTCAAATTCCCGAATAATTTTGAATCCGCTCTGCCGTCACGATTGCATTCGGGGTTTCAAAACTAAAAGCCATGTATTTTTCGCCTACGGAAAACCCCACTTTCTCAACGGTATTAAGAGGAAAACATATGAGGTTCGTAAAATTTAGAATTTGAGTTGATCCATATTGTTAACTTTACACGCTACGTTGGTAAATGCAGAGACATGGCGTTTCATGAACGGCTATTTCACGGTATTAAAAAGTCTCACAATTAGAAAGCTTTTTGAAACCGAATTTTGTTCCTATTTCGAGCATAAAATGAAAAGAAGGCGTAATTTTCTACCCAATGATCGAAATAATAAATATCTTTATGCATGTTTTCCATAAAATATTATTGTGCTTTTCGGGCATCGAAAATCAAAGAGAAAAAATTCATGCTATTTATGTAGTCATTTTAAGAAAGTATAGTTTATGCATTCAGCCGGAAGGAAAGTCTTACGAAAGTCGGCATCCTGAGGTAACTGAATTATTATAGGATTATACTGCAAACTGCTTAGCTTTACAACCCTTCTTAATTAATCAATTCGAAGTGAAAACGCCTTTCGGATTTATATTTTACATTTCATTAGTTAGCACACATACGGTAGACGCCTTATCGTGACCTGCCTGCGTTGATACTTCCTTGACTGTGAGCGCGTTGTCCTAGTAGACTGAGGTAATCGGTAATTTGATAGGGCAGTACAGTTAATCCTCTATCTGGCACTAGTTTTCGTTAGTAGTCTGACACAAATTCCCCACCTCTTCGACAGTGCCTTTCACCCTGGAAGTTTCAAAGTGAAGTACTACAAATATTATCAGTAGGAGTAAACGGTGTCCGTCGTGTTAAAGTATTCCTCGTGTTGCGGTATTTAAACCATTTCTAAGCTGAAATTTATGGTGGTCCCGCCACCGTTAGCTTGTATCAATAACTATCACCACCGACCTCCTGCTTCATTTATTCACGGACGAAAATGCGCGCGGTAAATCCTTACTTGTGAGAGTAATATTTTACACGACATATTATCGTCGCAAACGATCATGTCCAACGTGTGTTGTACGGACTGGTGGGCACAGATGGGCAGCTTTCACGTGAATTTGTCCATACTGGGATGTATCTGCGTGACATCTATCGCATTCCGTCCTATCTCGCCCACCTGGCTCCGGCAACAATTTCTGACGCGACCGGAAGCGGGGATCGTCTAGACGTGCCACACCCGACCTCGCGCCTACCATACTTGCCAGGATTTTGGACAGGACGAGTCGGATCTCGCATTCACGAGAACGCGCCATCGAGCCCACAGTAGGAAGGAGGTATTGGTGCCGGACTGTCAAGTCTGATCACGCCGAGTTTCTCTTTCGGTTGGCTTCCTTCCAAGCCACGGCACTTTACGGGACGTGATAGACTCCAGCGCGTCAGATTTATCGTAGTGAGGAATGCACTGGTTTTCCATCCAATTGGATTCGCCAGTACGGGCCCTCTCCCTGCCAATCCTACCCGCGTTCTAGTCTCCCTGTGGAGGCCAACTGTTTCGCAAGCTGTTTGGTAAGCCGTGCGATCGCAATATGGAATCCGACATGGTAGTGCTATATTAAAAATAGCCTGGTGGTGTCATTTGCTAGGGGATTTCTATTTTCTGACTTACTTCTTCAATGCATTATCTCGTTTCTATCGTTACCTTTCGCAGCTATGCGTTTTCATTAGCAAACGGAGGGCTACTTTTGACCAGCAATGCATCAGGGTAACCATGTACGCCAACACTTTATGCGTTGCTTGTTGTTAGCTCCATCCTTTTGCTCGCCATCGAAATGTAAATGAAATAACCATATGACTCGTAACATCTACTTTTCTTCATGTACTCTACATACTCGGGAGTACTGTTTAAGTTAGTGATACAAATAACCAAGTTGTCATGAATCAAGAAAACGGCTTACGTGTCGTCCAATTTTAGGTTAGGCGCGAAAAGCCTTGATGTGCCGACATATATATGTGTGCAAATGGTTAAAACTGGTTGGTCTTTTCATGGGCCAACCCAAGTCGTCACTGTCTAGGCCGTAGGAGGTTAACCCTGCGGTCAGCCAATCAAGTGATATACTTCGTAATAATCGCGGTTTGCTACTAACTGTAGATAGTAGCTGTTGCTGCCGTTGAAAACGAAACGGCTGATCCCAAGAAGCAGTGAACGGAAGAAGATACGATCGCTGGAGCACCTGTGCTATTTGTCATATGCTGTCTCAGTCTACTCCCCAGACTCTGCCGTCTCCCCTCTGCTATCATAGCCTGGCCGAATTCGGCCTGGTGGGTGTTTGCCTGTTCGTGACCCCATCACCTATAAGAAGCTGGTTTGCATCGGGAAGTCAATGGGTCGGTATGCTCCCATTGCTGAGTGAATATATATATATAATGGTAGGGGGCGCTCACCGATCGTTCTTACGGAACTCACTCTTTCTTTTGTGTCTTACGGGCTCTATCTCTCGAGCCCAACCGGCAGCCGCACACCGGCGCATGATATATGCAATATGTTATTACCGACAAAAACAAGGGAGACTGGAATGGTCGTTTCTGGCTTATTAGCCGTCGTCAGCCAGTCATACCCAACCCCTAAATGTGGAACACCCGAGGCTCGAGTTCGCAACCTGTTAGTTAGAAGTCCACGCCTTGACGTGCCGATATAGATATATATGCACGATACATGTGTGCGAATGGTTAAAACCAGTTGGTCTTCTCATAGGCTAGTCCGAATCGTCGATGTTCAGGCCGTAGGAGGTTGATCCTGCGGTCAGCCAATCAAGTGGTGGACTTCGTGGTATGTGCAGTTTGCTACTAACTGGAGACAGTAGCTGTTATTGCCGATGCAAACGAAAAGGCGAATTGCACGAAGCAGTAAACGGAAAATGCGCAGTTCGTGACCTTTCATCAGATATGCCACGAATTGTATTTTATAAAGAGATTGCACAAAACCATAGTTTAGCGCACTCGCTTTGCGTATCCAGGAATATGGTTCTGAATCTGTGCAGCATAATTGCGAGATTTTTCAGTCTCGAGCGGTTGTCGGTAGTCAAATGGACGTTTTTCCGGCCGTTGGCAAAAGTTGCTTTCTCTAAAGAATCTTGCCTAAGACGTATGATAGTTTAACTGGTTTTCGGTGCTTTTAGCAGTCCATATACATCTGATACAACTCATGTGCAAAGATATAATTTATTATACTCATTTTTGCAGCAGATTGCGCCACTTTCAAACTTTCTAGACAAAAAGGATAGTTTTGGCTTTAAACGTTTGTAAGCATGAGATTTTATAAGGCCGTTTCATGTCAATTCAAATAGTGTCGTATTTTCCCTTTTACTATTGGTCCTTATGAGGCATCCGAGAGTTAGACTGTCGGTTTCGACGATGTCCGCCGTGTGCTCCGCAGCAAGGCGGAGCAGGGACGGTGACTTGTGCCTGAGTTAGTTTGAAGTGATAGTAGACTTGCACGGCATCTACCACACTCCCTCTTCCCCACTCCCCACCTGGAGCCGGTTTCAAGACAGAGTCAAAAATACCGGGGTGTTGGAAGGGCTCAGGTGACTGGCACGGCCGGAGCCGCACCTAGGCGTGCCACCAAACCTCTGGGTTCACATAGCAAATGACCAGGAATTTTCGCCAACCACAACAACACCCCACTAGGGGCCAGGGCGGCGAGGATGACTAGGCAGCCATGCCAATCACCTGTGTACCAAACGGGAGCGCAAGCGCATCTACCGGTAAGGAATCAGCTATCAGGGAACTTCATGTTCAAAAATTATCCTATTCATTTTTACAGCACTCCTACGGTTCGACTTACAAGCGGAAAGTAAACTTCCCGGCCGAGATTTACACAGCTGGCAAGCAGGAATTACGAAGACTAAACTGTGTTAAATGCGGATACGCCCTGGTCATACGCCCCAGTTATATGATTTGGAGGGAAATCTGTAGGTAAAATGATTTTTAACTAATGATTTCCCCACGTCCCCTGTACGTTAACATGTGATGCAATCAGTGCGGCATCTTTTGTTGACGTTTTGCGTTTAGAGGAGAACTTGCCGTTGTCTCTGTCCCACAATTATAAAACCCCCGTTTTGGGTCAGAATTCTGTTTTTTTGCGTAAATGATTAATAAGTAAAATATTTACTGAGAGATTTGAGTGAGACGGGATATGACTGTTACTTGCAGTGAGTGTGACTGATAGAGTACTTGAACGACGTCTGGGACAATGAGAACCGGACTGAATAACTGCTCTGCCGCTCGTGAAAACAACTGTAAAATCAACTAGTCAGAGGGGGGAGGAGTATGAGAGGGAATAGGAGGAGGAAGAAGAGGGGGAGAAACTATGCACTTCAAATGGAAACCGCCGTTCTGCTTGAGGCATCTGCGAGAAGCAGTTTTCGCAGTCGCCTGAAAAGAGGTTCGCTCAAATGCTGGCATCGCAAAGTAACTGCAATATCTTGGGATTGTGCTGCACGATGGCTAATATTACAAACCTACATAAGTAATCGTTTTTGAGTCCAAAACGTATTTCAGAATTTCGTCTAACATATCATGAGTTAGCACACCTACTGTATCTGCAAGGGCAGCAACGGAGTTTGAGGTTAGAACATTCAAAGACAACAGTTTGCATCATTATTTAACATTCGTCTCTATATTTCTGTCGGGAGCTTCAGCGAATGCCGCCGCTGCCGAAGCACCACGACGACGTTGAGAGCGATGGCAAAAAACAGGGGCACAAGGTCGGACCAAATAGGTGTGGGATCCGCCGAACGCTGTCTATTGAGGGTTCGCCTTGACAAAACGAAACCCGAGGAGAAGGATAGAACGACTAAAGTTGTTGTTAGGATTCTCCTGCCCCTTAGTCCTGGGTAGGGCCATTAGGCTACCAGACGTCTGGGGGTACCAGCTGTCAAATGTATGAACAAACAGGCGCACTAGGACGTCAAAATTAACGGCGGGCTGTTTCTTACCCAATGTCTTCGGGTGTGCTACACTAGTTCAGCCCTAAAATCGATTTTTAATCAACCTTAATTGCCTTGCCTAGTGTATTTTGCACCAAAACCTTACTAAATTCCTATGTATGGTGATTATTTCATATTCCACCCGTGGCCTGCCTCCAAACTGATTGACAAGTTCGTGGATTACATGCAAAGGGATCAAACATGGAAAATATTTATACGCGCATTCATACACCACTTAACTTTGCGCCTTAACGGAATGCTGACCTTCTGCGAAAACTTCTCTTTATCATCAATTATTAACCACCAGTACCTAATTGCTCACTGAGTCTCGTTTCAAGTAAGACAATCCTTGCAGCCCTGGTAAAAAATAGACAAACCCTAAAAAGTCTTAAGATGCGCACACACACATCACTGAACCCTCCTACTGACGGATTAAAAATTGATTAACAACGCTCTGCGCCACTGAAGAACTTCTCCATCATTTAATTGCGTTTTTAAAATGGTCTCCCACTCATTCGAGCAGTTTTATAGATAACTACATTGACGTGGAAGGGTCTTTTATCGCCGCAATGCAACCTCGCCTGAGAACTAGAGACGGACCCTTCAAATCAGCACGGACCTTTTTATGCGCCACCATGTGACTGAGACAATTATGCTGCCTTCTCTTGAGAACCAAATGTCTGGCGCGATAGTGTTACGTACTTTCTGAAATTTTTATAACCTGCCCTTCCAACGGACTAGTTGTATACTTATCGGCACCCAACGGCATGCTTGTAGTAGTTGAAAGTTACCTTTTCCAGCTCTACTAGGACCAATTCTGCAATTAGGCTGAAGATAAAGTAACAAATCGGCGTCCGTTTGATTTACTCTTATGTCTTTCTATGGAAGTTAAGAGAGTTCGCTGACAATATACAGAGAGTTTGATTTTATATGCGCTGTGTTTTAAGTTCCTATCATCTATTTGTACTTCTCTTCAAGGTTTCGCATAATACATCACTGATGTTAACCTAACACTTTTAACCAAAAACACTTAATTTTAAAAGTGAATCGAAGTTCAAAGAACATGACCTTGCTACTCCATTGATTTTGATCTTTTCCAGGTTGATAGATCTCGTCGTGAACGGTGATTGAACCATCGTGAAGCATAATAGTGGTATTCGGGACCCATAGTCCATCGTTGGTATGCCACAGTATACCCATAAGTTTCCGGATTGTGGAATTTCCTGGAGACCCACACACTTTTGAGACACAGTAATCCTTAAGTCCGGTTCCTTTGGCTGCAGAGATAAGCACGCGGTGCGACTTCACCCAGAGACTGGAAACGAAACATTGAGAGCAGCACAGACCGTTTTCTGCTCCACCGTATGACTATGGTAACTCAGTGGACGTGCTTTTGTCATCTTTACCATATTGCAATCAACCCTGCGGGTTGGGAAACGTGCTCGACAGCGTCGTCGAAGGTAGAAAGAGCCGTTTTTCGACTGTTTGCTATCACCAGGGCCGGGAAGTTTGAAGACTGGTTCAATAAGGTATTGAACAACTCTGCGGGCAACGATCGGGTGAGGGACTCAAAACATACACGACCAGCCAAAGGTGCCTGTATTACGAAGAAGGTGGCACTAGGGGTTTTACGGGTGGGACTTATGTATGCATATAGGAATGGCAGAATAGGTATAGATAAAAAGTAAATACGTTTTTCGGGTAGGAAGGTCCTATAGTATTGACATATAGCAACCGAAATTAAGCAGGAAGATTAAAAAAACGTTACGTCTTTGTCGGTAATACTATTCTGCCTATGTATCATGCGCCGCTGTGCGGCTGCTGGTTGGGCTCGAGGGAGAGCCCTTAAGGCACAACGGAACGAGTGAGTTCCGTATGAACGATCGGTGAACGCCCCCTACCACTGTATATTCCCGATCGAAAACCGACAGGGCAACGGGCTCGTGGCCCGGTGGGTAGAGGCGTGGACTTCTAAACCAACAAGTCGCGAGTTCGAGGCTCGGGTGTTCCAGACTTCGGGCTTGGGTATGGCTGGCTGACGACGGCTAATAAGCCAGAAATGGCCATTCCAGCCGCCCTTGTCTTTGTCGGTAATATCATTCTGCCAACGTTAAGTTTCTACAACGATCGCTTCTCAACTCTCAGAGATGAGGTCATTGTAGATTATGCACCAGACCTTCTACAACAGACGACCCATATTTGGACAATGAAGCACCAAACCGGAATAATCGTTACGGACTAAAACTCACTTTTAAAAGTATAGAAGGTTCTCCTTGTATGCCACAAATTGATTGGGGTCCTTCTCCCGATCCTTACCCAACTGCGAATGTAAAACTTTCATTCGAACTACCAGGCTCGCGCTTTAACGGCCGCATCATGGCTTCTGAGCTGTGAACATGTGGTAGTTTAGGAAACCTTGTACCATCTGGCCGTTATAATGTGGGGCATAGCTAGGCGATCAAAACTAAAACATGCGAATTGCGATAATCAGTTCTGAGAGTTGGGACAGGAGGAACGGGGACTGTGAGATCGCAGATATCGAATACTACATCTGTTCACTTCACGATCGCTTCGTCAGCTTTCTCAGAGTCTTTAATGCTAACTAATTTAGAGCGTTTGGTCCAGAACGGACTCAGTGCTGAACAGTTCTGTGATACCCACCATGTGTGAGTTCACACAGCCTGTCATTTTCTTGGAATGGGTATTTCTCAAAAGTTGGAACAGTATTTCACCCGGATGGATTTAAAGCAAGTATAGACAGCGGAATTTATTGGAACCAGTAATTTGAAGCACTTTTTTCCGGTATGAAGTGAAGACAAGCATTTACAGAATTTATTGGGGCCAATAAATTTCGTGACGGCTTTTCAACTTCAACCCGTCTCTGCATAACATAGGTAACGAATGAAAGCGCACAGCAGAATGAATTTGTACAGAATGACAGTGCATAGGAGCAAGGTCAAAGTTCAAAATAATCAATAATCAGATAAGACGTCCACATAAGCATCAAAAAGGAAAAAGGAAGACGAAATGTTAACAACAAATCACAGTCAGGGGAAAATAGAGGCGTGAGATTACCAGGGCAATTGCAGATTGGACGTCTTATCTGATTATTGATTATTTTGAACTTTGACCTTGCTCCTATGCACTGCCATTCTGTACAAATTCATTCTGCTGTGCGCTTTCATTCGTTACCTATGTTATGCAGAGACGGGTTGCAGTTGAAAAGCCGTCACGAAATTTATTGGCCCCAATAAATTCTGTACATGGAAAAAGTAAGTTTCGCGACGGCTTATCAACTGCAGCCTGTCGTTGCAAAACAGAGAAAATAAATGAAGCTACTTCTAAAGCTGGATAATAAAATCCCATGGCCTTCTATCACGAAACACCTCCTAGATAACGGTCATTCGGTTGATCCAGAACATCTTTTCGACTATTAGTTCGGGCACGAACAACTCGGATACTGTACTACTTGGAGGCTGCCTACATTCGGCGGCAGATGCGCGATCAATGATAAGAGTTAGACCACGTGGTCAACCACAGCTTGCCCTGGTAAAACTTAGCCCTTCGATTTGCGCAAACCCTCAGCGTGTTTACTTCCCCGTTTTCTTTCCTAAGTTTCGTTTTCAAGTTACCATTTTATTGATTAATCTGCGTGCAGTATACGATGATCTTGTTGTTTTATTTTGATTCTATCTGTGGAAGTTCAAACCTCTGTATCTTTCTCATTTGTTTTCTCTGTCATGCAACGGCAGGCTGCAGTTGATAAGCCGTCGCAAAACTTACTGGTTCCAATAAATTCTGTTGTCTATGCTTGCCTCAAATTCTACATAAGTGTTATGGATCTGGCACAGGTCCGGTGATGAGATGGGTTTCTCGTACTCTCCGGGGGTGACTGAATCGCCCTCTATGACTACGTTTCGAGTGGAAACCCATGAAGTGCGTGGCAAACTAAACTCAGGTACTAGGCCATTTTCATCGGTTGGTGAGGTCCAGTAACGCTCTTGTCTGGTCTTAACTGTTCTTTTCTGAGCTTTTTAAGTTAGTCCATTACAACAGTAAGGTGTGGTGCCTTCGGCTGACAGTCGTAGCATAAAAACTGACGTTATAGACTTGTGATTTTTTGCTTAATTCAACTAGCTATGAGCGTAACCCTCGGATATTTCTGTTTTTCTTTATTATTTAGTGCGGTGCGTTCGCCTCAGGAATTCTCAACTGGTAAGGTTACCCTGGTCCACATCATCATCAACATCACCATCGGCATTGGGCTATTCTGGGTCATCGCCTGGTTCCCGCCTAGGGCTGTTCACTAAGAGAACGCTGTAGGTTCTCCACACTTACTGGCCATTTGACCTCACTAATATTTAAGGAGACTGCCATCAAAAATAGGTGCATGCTTAAATAATTACACTCAGACTATTTAAAAACGAGGATACCTTTTGACGTAGTCAATCAAGTCGTTGAAGAAATGCAAGAAAATTGCAGACAGCATGCCTACTGAAAGACCGTGCTTGCAAAATGGTTTAAAATGTTCGAAATGGAACTATTTGTGTCAAAGTCACCAACAGATATGCAAAATGTTTCATGAGTTATTGTGTTGCCTGTCGTTTTTTCGGCTGCTGTAGGTCCCGATGGGTTCGCGTAAACCTTCATTCAGAAAAGGACAACTTTTTTCAGAACAATTACAAAGTCTTACGTGGGAGTCCTCAAGTGCACGAAACTGTTAGCGACACTTTGACTAGATTCATTATCGTCCGTGGTTATTTTTTATGATTCCACTGCGCTCAACAACAATTTCATTAAAAAGATACAATGTCTTTGATAAACCGTCTTCGCACAACAAGAAACAGTGCGTTGTGACGTCACCTTCACCCCCTTAAAGGGCCTCTTACTCATGTATACCCATCGATCCACTCTTTCGTGCCGCAGACTCGCGCGTGCCATTCGGTCAACTCCCAGCCCCACTCCCTCGGTTAACCGTCAGGCTCTTCCATCAAGTCGGAAAAATTTCGGATATTAAATGCATGTACAAATGAAAACTGCTAGAGCCGGGCTCTATGTGCCCTGCTCTCATTGTCGGCCCTCCAAATGACTAGAGTCGGCAGCACATTCGAGTCTCATGCGTACTGCTAGTGCAGCAGAGTCTCCGGGCCCACCGCCTTGTGTGTCTGACAATGATATCACATATCCTCTTCTGTGCTGAAACTCCTGGAATATCGCTCCAGATTCTTACATATGGCGTAAACTGGAGACAAAGGTGCTGCGCAAGTCAGGTTGGACAGGGATCATAATGCCACGCTTGTTTGAACACTGTAGCATACTGGACCTTCCCCTCCCCCTCCCTGATTGTCTTACAGGTCAGATAAAACTGTGCCTTTGGCGAAAGTCACGACTTCAGTAGTATGTTTTTTTTATTGATTTGGTGCTTACACGAAAACGTATAGTTTGACGTTCATGTTTTATTTTTCAAACTACTTATAGTTTCTCTAGTCTTAGTGTTAGGAAACAAAAATGGCCATATTTCTGAAAAATTTCGGTAATGTTTCTGGCATGCAAGCACTAACTTGCATTTGCATGTGTTCTCGTGGTTTAAAAATCAACGTGATGCTAATTTTCTCTAATGACAGTACCCCCATAATTCTTTGCATGCAGCCACGGAAAGGGGAAGGTTGAACTGTGGTGAGGTACCTGACTAATTTACCTTTGACAATTTAGTCCCATTTCCTTTGACCGCATTGCTTGTTTGAATGTGACGAGAAACGGCACACCTGTACAACCCGCCTTGCTAGCGTGCTCTGCTGTGGTATTCTGTTGTCAGTTTTCCTTAACGTTCAAAAATCTCTATATTATTCGCTGCTCCGATTTACTTGCTGCATTTAAGGCTAGGGGCTCGTGAGATATAACTCGTTAGTTCGTGAGAACATTACGATTTACGACATTGGTGACTCCCGACGTTTACGCAGACTTTATAGCTTTCTGTCATACTGGATAACATTTAACGTACTATTTGCTTGTGAATATCTATTCAATTTACATTTACTTTCCTCACGAATTCTGCTATTTTGACATCTCTGTCTTATTATGTCTCACTCCGATCAACAACTTCATGCCCCCGCCCAGTCCCTTCATGCAATTAATTTTACTTTGCCTGAATTCTGGCAACACGCTCCAGAACTTTACTTCATCCGCATAGAATCAGCCTTTTATTCTGCCAACGTTACCAAGGAGCTAGCAAAATACCGCAAACTCGTGGAGGTCATCCCCGCTAGTGTCATCTCTCAAGTTCAGTCCTTGCTAGCTAATCCTCCTGCAGATGCTCCCTACTCCGCGTTAAAGGCAGAAATCCTCCGACTTAATTCTGTGTCTGACCGACAGAGGTATCACCAGTTAATTAAGGAGGAGTCACTGGGTGACCGGAAGCCCTCAGAGCTTCTACGTCGGATGCGTTGTCTCCTTGGAGACATGCAAGTTGATGATAAATTTGTCAAGGAGATGTTCCTGGAGCGCCTGCCCACAGATGTTCAAACGATCCTGGCGTCCGGCTCTCAGGATCTCACAGTGTCACAGTTGGCTGAGATGGCGGATCGAATGATAGAGGTGCAACGATTCCAGTCACCTTCCGTTGTCCAGATCTCATCCTCATCGTCAGTGAATGAGCATTTACTAAAACAGGTTACGGCCATGGCAGATGAGATGGCCTCTCTTAAAATACAGCTCGCCCGCTCACTTCCAGTCGCTCAAGCAGTCGTCGTCGTTCTCGATCGCGACCTCGGACTGCTAATATTTGCTGGTACCACACTAATTTCGGCGTAAAGGCCCGTCGCTGCTCCTCACCTTGCTCTTTTAAGCCAAAACAGGGAAACCAGTCAGCCAGAGAATAGATGCGACCATTTTCTCTAGCTCCTCCGGCTCTGGTCGCACCTTCTATGTTTGCGACACTGCGACTCGCAGACGTTTTCTGGTGGACACTGGAGCTGAAATCAGTGTTGTTCCCCCAAATGCAGCTGATCGTCGTTTCCCTAGTCCTGGTCTTCATCTTCAAGCTGCTAACTGTTCCCCAATTCCCACTTTTGGCAGTCTGTCCCTCGCCCTGAACATTGGCCTTCGTCGGTCATTTACTTGGATCTTTGTGATTGCTGATGTCCCTCATGCAATCCTCGGCTCGGACTTCCTTGCCGAGTTCGATCTCCTTGTTGACTGTCGACGTGCCCGTCTCCTCGACCGCACAACCGGTCTGTTCGTCCGTGGACTAACTCCATTTACTGCCCCCACCAACTTATCTGTCCTGGATACAGATATTGCTAGTCCTTTTCGGCAACTGCTGCTTAGTCACCCCAACATAATTAACGCCCAGTTTCGCAGTGGTGAAGTTAAACATGATGTTGTGTACCATATCCGCACCTCAGGTCCTCCCGTGTTTGCTCGACCGAGACGACTAGCACCGGAGCGTTCTCAGGCCGCGAAGGTGGAGTTTGAACACATGCTGCAACTGGGAATAATTCGACCGTCCGAGAGCCCTTGGGCGTCCCCACTGCACATGGTGCCCAAGGCAACATCAGGCGACTGACGGCCCTGTGGTGACTATCGCGCCCTCAACAATGCGACCATCCCGGATCGTTATCCCGTCCCTCATCTTCAAGATTTTGCTGGAGCTCTTTTCGGCAAATCGGTTTTCTCGAAGATTGACCTTGTTCGGTCCTTCCATCAGATTCCTGTCGCTCCTGAGGATGTTCCCAAAACTGCCGTCACCACACCATTCGGCCTGTTCGAATTTATTCGCATGCCATTTGGTCTTCGCAATGCTGCCCAAACATTTCAGAGGTTCATTGATCGAGTCCTACGTGGTCTCCCGTTTGTGTACGCCTACATCGATGACCTCTTGGTGGCCAGTCGAAATGCCGAGGAACACAAAGAGCATCTTGCCTTAGTGTTTGACCGCCTCGATCAGTTTGGCGTGGTCATTAACCCTTCCAAGTGTGTTCTGGGTGTGCCGCCCCTTGATTTTCTTGGTCACCATATCGATGCACAAGGTTTGCGTCCCCTCTCTTCCAAGGTTGAGGCCATTCGTGACTTTCCTCCACCAACCTCCAAGCGTCAGCTGCAACGTCTCCTTGGCATGGTAAACTTTTATCGCCGGTTCCTACCGGACTGTGCCGACCTTATGCTGCCACTCACCGACTTGCTCTCTGGTCCCTAGGGTCCCCTTGAGTTACGTGGCCACGCGCTGACTGCATTTGAGAGAATAAAGACCAATCTGAAGAAACTCTGTAGCCGTTTGATGTTTCAATTTTCAATTTTTTTTTATTGTTCGCCTCCTTGTAACAAATAGGGAGTTCAAAGGTTTAACACCTATATTTCCCTCAAATAAACTGAACTGAACTGAACTGAACTCCCTTGCTGATGCTACCTTGCTCACTCATCCTGCTCCAGAAGCCCCATTGTCCCTGATGGTTGATGCTTCGACCGTTGCCGTAGGAGCAGTCCTCCAACAGCATATCAACAACTCGACACGACCGTTGGCATTCTTCTCCAAGAAGCTTTCACCTGCCGAGACGAGATATAGCACGTTTGGCCGTGAACTTCTTGCCGTTCACCTAGCCGTAAAACATTTCCGACACTTCCTTGAGGGTCGTGACTTCACCATTTTCACAGACCACAAACCACTTACATTTGCCATCCGATCCCATTCTGACAAATATAGCCCGAGAGAGATTTCTCATTTGGATTACATCTCGCAATTCACCACCGACATCCGCCACATTGATGGCCCGAAGAATGAGGTGGCTGATATGCTGTCCAGACCCTCACTGTCTTCCCTCCAACTCTCACACGGGATCGATCTTTGTGCCATGGCGGCTGAGCAGCAGCGAGTCGGTTGTCCTGGCGACGAGTCTGTTAGTGGTCTCCAACTCAAAGACGTTCCTCTGACCACCGGCTCTGGTACCATACTTTGTGACGTCTCAACTCCCTTTCATCGCCCTTTTGTGCCCGCCTCGATGCGTCGAGCTGTATTTCAAACTATACATGGACTCTCCCACCCTGGGATCCGAGCCTCTCAAAAGCTCCTCGCGGAAAGGTTTGTCTGGCCTGGCATGAACAAGGACGTCAACGCTTGGGCTCGGTCGTGTCTGAGCTGCCAGCGCAACAAGGTGCAGCGTCACAACAAGTCCCCACCAGGCATTTTCCCCAGTCCCGACGCACGGTTCAGCCATGTGCACCTGGATGTTGTAGGCCCCTTGCCTCCATCCAATGGTTTCACCTACCTCCTTACCTGTGCCGATCGATATACTCGCTGGGCTGAAGCTATTCCTTTGCCGAATGTTCAGGCTGAAACCATCGTGAAGGCCTTCGTCAGTCGTTGGGTCGCCATGTTCGGTGCCCCATCCACGGTTACGACTGATCGTGGTGCCCAGTTTGAGTCGGCATTCTTCCAAGCGCTACTCAATTTCCTTGGCTGCACACGCATTCGGACGACAGCCTACCACCCCGCTGCCAACGGTATGGTGGAACGTTTCCATCGCCAGCTAAAGACCGCCCTGCGTGCCGTAGAAGACCCAGGAAACTGGTCGGACAACCTTCCTCTTGCACTCCTCGGCATCCTCGCAGCTCTGAAGTCGGATCTGGGCTGTAGCGCAGCTGAATTGGTTTTCGGCACTACCCTCCGACTGCCAGGCGAGATGATCACCCCAACCTCTCGTGGAGCCGAAGAGACTCCTGACAATCTTGTGCACCGTTTGCGGCAAGTTATGCGCTCGCTTTCCCCGGTTCCACCTAGAGCTCCAATGACTGAGTCTTATGTCGAAAAAGACTTGGACAAGTGTACTTATGTGTTCGTCCGGTGTGACCGTGTGCGCCAGCCGCTGGAATCACCATATGAAGGACCGTTCCGCGTGCTCGCGCGCAACACCAAGACCTTCCGGATTCTTCGCAGTGACAAGGAGGACGTGGTCAGTGTCGATCGGGTCAAGGCTGCTGTTGCGGAGGAGCCGCCGGACCTGTCACAAGGACAAACATGTGCTGACCCCCTAACCCCTGTTCCTTCATCTTCCCTATCCCCTACTCGTTCACCCTGCCCACTGCCTTGCCCTTCCCCTCCCTTGCCCTCCACCCCTCCGTCCCGCATACTTCCTCTCCCTACATGTCAACAGCATCCAACTGCAGCACCATCGTCCACCACAGCACGCAGTCAACCCTCTTCGACTGTACCTCCTGCATACATAACTCGCAGTGGCCGTCACGTTCATTTTCCCGATCGTTTAGTTACCCATTTTTTCTAGACTTGTGCATATCCTCCGGCGCCGTATCCCGTCGCCCTCCGGTCTAGAAGGGGGGTACTGTGGTGAGGTACCTGACTAATTTACCTTTGACAATTTAGTCCCATTTCCTTTGACCGCATTGCATGTTTGAATGTGACGAGAAACGGCACACCTGTACAACCCGCCTTGCTAGCGTGCTCTGCTGTGGTATTCTGTTGTCAGTTTTCCTTAACGTTCAAAAATCTCTATATTATTCGCTGCTCCGATTTACTTGCTGCATTTAAGGCTAGGGGCTCGTGAGATATAACTCGTTAGTTCGTGAGAACATTACGATTTACGACAGAACCTCATAAACCTTGAAGCGAAACAATCAGCGTAATCCCTGAGAGAGATTAACCAACATTATAAAATCTGTGCCAAATTTCTTCGAGAAGAAGATTAGAGTTAGCACCCTAACGCAAATATCATCCGTTTTCATGTCGAAAATTCCGAGAGCGCGTGCTTTAGGAAGTCGGTTTTTCGTCATTTTTTAAGAAACGTATGAGAAAAAAACAACTGACGTGCTTCATGAGAGAGACTGATAAAAAACATGAACATTCGACTGCGATTCTCCAAAAATTAAAATGCACTTTAAGCGCAAACAGAAACATTCTGTTCTTTTCAAGCAGAAAATCCCGGGAAGGGGGAAAGTTGGCTTTTCATCATTCCTATAAAAATGCATACACCCCAAATCAATGCTCATTTCCAATTTGGATCGTTATGGCTACCTGAAAGCGCTATTCGTATGGAATGACATACCACGATGTTCAGATTGGCGCTACCTATGGCTCTGCGCTTTTTGACGTGAAGATGTCAATCGCCATCCGACCTTAAGGATATTCAAACACGCAGGCCGTATTTACTTGCATAGGTATATGAAGTTGGCTGCAAGTAGGCAGAGTCCGCGTAAAAAGCTTCTCTCAATTCCTAAACTCGCTTTCCATTCTGATGAATTATTTAAATGAGGTTGTCACACTTATTGTCGTGCAAAATAATCCCAAGATATTTCTGGCACTCCAAAATGGCGGCTTTTAAATGCACTGTTTTTCGGCTGCCTATAAAAACTGCGCTCGTTAAAAGATTAAAAATTAACTAGCATGAACTTTTTCATCAATTTTCCACGTCCTTTTAAATGCAGATGCATTTATTAAAAACATGCTCAAAATGCTCTCATTTGTATTCATTCGGTTGAATGTCGCGTCCTCCCCCGTATCACCCACTCGATGAACAGGATTATTTAGGCTTTTCGAAAGATTTTGTTGGAAATAATTTTGAGCCAAATCTGCTGTTTCAATTGCGCCTAAAGTGTACAGTCTACGAGTCTTATACTTCCCCTTTAATTAAAACAATTAATTCATGCATGTCATTTAACAGATATTTTATAGATTTAAAAAGCTATTCGATGATGTGGAACTTTGTTGTATACTTCATAAGGGACGCTAATGTAAGTGTAGATGCGATGCTCATTGAACAGACAGCTTGGAGTTTTAAAAAAACTCAAACTTCCTAACCGGAAAAAGTCATTTCTTAATGCATGCAATTTAGAGAACATATTCTTTTTTAAACGCGGGGCACAGGCAAGAATACTTATGTTAATTCTTTCTGTAAAACATATTTTATTTTGTAAGGACTTCGATTATCAATGAAAGAGTCCATGCTAATTAAGTTATCATTTTTGTGGAGTGCAACTTTTGCAGGCGAACAAAAAGAAATGCATTCGAATGTCGTCATCTTGCTACGACGGAAATATCTTATATATACGCCTTGGCATTTGGAGTACGTCCCAATCCGAATAACCGTGTAACCGTGGGTAACGATTGCTGGAAGGAACGTGACCGAGCCCACTCGGCCAAATACTGCTCGGTTCTACAGTTCGCTTAAAAATCCGCACAGTTGGAGTATTCTACCTGACTGCTTGAAAATGTGTTGTGGACTGCTCCGCGCGACAACAGCAATCGGATGCCTCTCGAAAGCTGATTGCTTGCGCCTGAGGCTTGCCAACGTCCTGATTCCGATCGATATTTTGGTCTTCATCGATTGGCTCAGCCATACATGTCCAGGCGTACGCTCGAGTTCGACAGTTTGTCATGGCGATTCCGTGACCGCCCCCATCCCAGACATTAATTGTCGTAAATTCGTCACAAGCGCTGGCTACTGGCGTAATACCTAGTGGAGGCGGCTGATGGCTTCCGAGAAAATTTTAGCTGAAAATCTGAAATATCTTTTCGATTAGGAATTATTACCTAAGTGGGGTTGCTATATTATTTATCATGCATCGAAATCCAAGGATATGCATTTGTAAATTCAAATATATTTTATAGAAAGCGTCATAAAAATATACTCTCTTGTATTCATTCGATAACAACTTACGTCTTCTTCCCAATTTCTGCCTGATAAAAACGTAGCTTTCGGTTTTCAAGACCTTCTTCGATTCCGGGATATTTTTCTAATTCCATCTGCCATTATACTTGCATCCACGGTTTCGAAGCCACGTGTTGCGTGTATTCCATCAGAGGAAAAGCGCGTATTTTTTTACGCCACTCGAAGAACCCAGGATATAACTCACAAAATAGTGCAGTGGATATAGACCCAGGCTGTATAAAGTATAAGTAGTACCGATGAACATGCCATAATTGAAAACCTTTTCGAAACCAGAAAATAATTTCTCTTTTGAGAGAGAGAGGGAGAGAGAGTCGCTTTATTTTGAAATCGTAATTTCAAAATTTTCAGCAAAAAATTGCCTCCATTCACTATGGGCAGTAAATAAGTTAATAGATTATTCAAGAGCCAAAGTTTTTACTTAGAGAAAGGATTATTATGGGGATAGTTCACGTCTTAGCTTTTGTATTTCCATCTCTTCGAACGTAAGATAGCGCGCAAGGAATGGCAATACAGAAGCTCGATAAGCCGATGTGCGACAGGATATAAGTCGGCAGCTGCGGCGCATCGGGCGCAAAGACTTCGCAGACATAAGATCAGAATGTAGGAGATGGGCAACGTCATCTAGAATTCGACCAGAAAATTGGTTGACCACATTGAAGTGTCGTTGTAAGATAGTGTAAATTTAAAAAGGTAAGAAACACCAGCAGCAGAAGAGAGTATACGAAGGACTCGTTTCAAAATTTAAAAAAATGAAAAATGACAGGAGACCAGTATAGGATAAGTGGAAGAATGCAGGCATCGATGAATCGCCAGACTAGGGGTTGAGGTGTGTGGCAGGAACGTAAACGACGTATGTAGTAAAGAAGTATACGAACGTTAATAAATAGGAACTCAATATGGAGGGAAAATGAAAGATTTGAGAACAAAGTAACGCCGAGGTAACTGAAAGAGGATACTTCGATAGGAAGAATGTCAGAGGATTCAGGACTAGGAGAGGGCCGCAGTCGAAAAATACACTGAACGGATTTTTGGTTGTTAGTTAGGAGACCATTTTCCTCCGACAACGCTAGGACATGCTTCACGCCATCCTTTAGAGATCGGAGGTGTGTCTGACTTTTGAGAGGGTGTCCAATAACCACATCATCAGCATACTTGACCAAAAGACAGTCATTAGGGGACCTTAAATCTTCAGTGTGGAATGAGAAAAGGTGAGGGGATAAAATGGAACCTTGAAGAACACCGCAGTCATTGGGAAGGATCGAAGATTTTCGTTTGTCAAATTGGACAAATTGAATGTGGAAGGTAAAATAATCGTTAAGCCAAGAGTCGACCCAGCCTGGAGAGCCGCACGCGGAGGTTTTGGTAAGGAGAAGAGGGCGCGAGACGGTATTGAAGGCGGAGGAGTAATCAAGAAACGCGCACGCATACTCGCGGCAACACTTGTCTAGTGCTTTTAGAGCAGAGTGGACCACAAGAGCGACAGCATCTAAAATACTTCTTTTGGCTTAGTATGCAAATTGTAAAGGGTCGGAAAAACTGGAAGAAAAAGGTTTTATGATATTTAGGGAAACTCTTTCAGCAAGCTTTAGTATTCCAGAGGAGCAGGCAATTAGATGAAAAGATTTAGGACCAAAGTAAGCGGACTTTTTAGGGATGGGAGTGATTCTCACTGTATGCCAGGCGTCGGGAATCTTTGACTCCATGAAAGATATATTGATTAGGTGCGTTAAAATAGGGTCTATCTGAGAACTGCAAGATTTAAGAAGAAAAGGCGAGACACCATCCGGTCCGGCAGCTGTTGATCCACGGACCTTTTTAAGGTGTTTCTCTACTGTTGCCAAAGACACGGGTTGGAATGTACACGGTGATAGGGGAATGTCATCTAAAGGAAGATGGGAGTCATTGTGACTAAATATAAAATTTTTATTTAGGGAGTCTAAATCTGCATCCACATGCACCAGCGTGTTGCGATGGCCAGTGAGACGCTTAAGATTTTTTCAAATCTCAGCTGAGGAAGGGGTAAAGGGAGAGAGGAAGAAGACGAAAAAAGTTGGCCGACAAATAGGGTATTTAGTCTGTCAGTCTCTATTTTTATTAAGACGGTAACGTCCTTAAGGCTATCACGTAAGTCTAGCTTCTAAAGGAGTTCTTGTTTACGTCTTAACGATTTAAGGTAGGGTGAAGAAATTCTATCCGGTCGTACCTTTACAGTATCAAGAGAGCAGCAAATATCGAAAATTTCATTTAAAAACGCTGTCAGGATTCAGCACTCGATTGTTCAAGGAAAGTGAGGATAGTAAGAGCAATGCAAGTCTGAAGCAAGAGAATGCTTTGAGCGGACGTGTTGTCGAACACAGAGTTAGGCGAAGTCGTAATCTTCTAAATAATGAGTGTAAGAAGGAGCATTTTCAAGCATTTTTTGAAATTTATTTGAATTTACAAGATCATTAAAAATCAGCAGGAAAGATTTAGGTAGCGATAGGGTTTGGGACTTGCAAGTAGATGACAACCACATATGTATTTCCTAAAATTCAGTGTGACTGTAAGCATCACTTATTATTCGCCGTTCCCAATGTTTGAAATTTCCTCCGCTTCCTGACTAAATGTAGACTTGCCAGCGGCGTTTTATTCAAGATCCGTTAATTTTTAAAAATTGCATTTCGTTTGTTTTTTCTGATTGTCGCGCTTACTTTCTTTGTCAAATAACAGCGTGCGATAAAAATTTCTGTCGAATTTTATCTATTTTTAGTGTCTTATTGCTCTCCGTCCTGCGTGTTGCTCCACCCGTAAAACCACCTCTACAACCATCCAACGTATGACACGGTCCACAGGCTATATTAAGTTATTTGTGGGTCCTTTGCCCTATTATTGCCAACTTTTATACTACTGAAGTATTCGTTTTTGACAGAGCGCACTTTTTCAATACCGCCGAATAAAAACCCATTCAAAATACCATAGGTTAATTCTGCATGACAGTTTGTACTACATCTCCACTTAAGCAGTTTTTTTCTAATTGAAAACGTATTTCTGAATTTGGTCGACATTTCATGAGGTAACACATTGAATGTAAGCACTTATTCCTAATCGAAGATTCATTTCAGGGTTTTGTTAGCATTGCAGAGCGGAGGTTAACGACACCGCTTAATCGGTCTAAATTGGACCTAAACCTTTTGACCAGACCAGGAGATTGGCACAGTTATTCGAACTTACAGTAGAGAACCATTAACTGGCGACTTTTTGATCATCCGAGTACTCCTCCTTTTCATCTCTTTTGAGTAATTTCCCAAACCCAATCGAACAGAGTCAATTTCAGGCGAAAGTCGTCTCGCTGGTACGCTGGTTTTCCCTGTTGGCTCCACATTCAATTCAAAATTGCTTTCCGATAGTATTAAACTCCGCCTTAACAGCCTGGTTTATGCTATCGGGTGACGCACATACGCGACAAGAACGGTCGACTAGTCCGACTGGGCGAGCTGGCTATCGTAAGCGTGTCGACGGACCCCGAAGCTACCGCTCTCCTCCCCCTCCTCCCTCTGCCACCACCCCTTAAGGGCGCCCCACCCCGTTCAGGCGCTCACAACTGCCGAGATCTCATGCGTGATGACGTGTCAGCACCCTCGCGTCTGAAACTTGCTGGTTTACTTACACGGCTCCACGGCTTGCCGCTTCGGCGAGAGACATAAACAGACCATTTGAATGCATATTCCACTAGTAGATCATTTTCTCCTCCTCCTTCCGGGCTGATGGCCATTGTCATAGCCTCAGCTGCCTAAGTCCTCTTACCTCCCCCTGCTTCGCCAGTAAGACAATTTTTGACCACAGTAAGTTGGTGTACTTCGCAGAAGTCCACATGCTCTTTTTCCGCTCTCTGGACATATAAAGTCAGTATGGTTTACTGCCAAATGAGTAAAAGAAAGCATATTTTTGTACATGCTTTCTACAAAATATATTTGAATCTATAAGACCATCCAAAATCTATGTGCAAAAATGCATGCTACTTAAGTAGTCATTTTTGTCAAGTGCGGTTTCTGCGGGAAGTCGGAAAGAAGTGCATCCGAAATCGGACATCCTGGCGAGTCCGAACTACTACAGGATTATGCTGTATAATAATTAATTTTACAACACCACCTTATTAATCCTTCTTAGTCGGAGACGGATTTCAGAAGTTCGGCCAACATTTCATGAGATCGGTCATGCACTGTACCTCGGGTAAGATGTGCTTTGGTAGCCCCACCTGGTGGACTCTGTTGGGAGTGCTTACACTCCCAAAAACAAGAGCCAGCCAATCACGGGAGGCCACGTGCGTTTTCTCTACTGCGCTGTCATCTTAATCGTGGCACCTCTCCATTGGCTTTTCCTCGCGGGCCTGATCGATCAGCATATTCGAATTATCGACCGGCTCGTCTCGAATGTTCTTCCCGAAGGGCATTGGGCCGAACGCCGGCGAAGCACCGTATGGCGTTATAAATACGCGTTACTTCCAGTTCATTTTGACTTGCAATTTCCTGATACACAGTTTTGTGGCCGGTCGCGTTCTCCTTCTCTGCCGCGTTGGTATTGGGGACAAGGGTCGAGTGCGCATACGCTCCACAGGATTTCACGTACCAGGCGGGTCATAACAGACTCAATACTGTCGGGGTTGGGATTAAGGGTTAGGATAAGGGATTAGGTTGAGGGGGTATGGTTATGTGTAGGGGTTAGGGTTAGGGGTTAGCGCAACTGTTTCTCAACAATTCGAAGTACAACCGCGCATTCCCAATGGCCTTTCGTTCGCATACAACTACTTGACCTTGTCGCCTGTGCGTTCTCCGGCTCCACTTGTAAAAAGCCCTATTATCACCGGTCTCGTATTAGAGGTGACTGGATTTTTTTTTCTTCAGGCAGGGTTTCATATCCACCTTCGATCGTAACCTTGCGTCCATTTGTGTAATAAGGCGATTTTTGACCACAATAAGTTGGTAAACCTCGCAGCGATGCGTATGCTAGTTCTCCGCTCTCTAGTATTTTTTTCGGCTGACGCAGTAAATTGGCGGCTCGATTAACTGCAGCCCACAGCATATCCACTTTTACATGTTACAGTGGCGGTTTTTCTACGAGGATGAGGGCGGCTGTGAAACGAAGGCTAAGTGAGTGGCAGGCACCTCGGAGATGATGAAAGGGCCGTGGGCTAGACAGTGGGAAAACCCCTCATAAAAGAGTTAACCAACTGGCATTTGGAAAGCATGAAAAGCTGTGGTAGAAACTGAAGTACGAAAAGAAGCCATAGGTGAGGCTTTTTGCCTTCTACCGAAAACTCTGAAGCAATCATTTTTGATGTTGCTAACTGTTAGCTACATAAATGGTCGGAATTATTTTATGTCCCCTCCCCCCGGCAACAGGACACGGCATGTGGAACGTCCCAGCCTCACATTGTGCAGACGACCTTGCGCCAAATTTTGGGGCGGGAGTGGCAAATATTCGCCTCCAAGATATAACACTAAACCCAACGCAAGTCTGAACTGTAGGTTTAATCTCAACCATAACCCTAACATTAGCTCTCAATCCCAAATAACAGGTGGTTTTTAGCGTTGTGCCCTGCTGATAATCCATATAAACCATCGTTATCGTATGAACTCCTATTTTCAATACATCATAACATCCAAAGCAAAGCCCTACTTTATTGGCTTGCTTGGCCTTTGCTCATGTGACTCTTCATATTCTGCTTCAGAAGAAGCGCCTAATGTAGTCTGAGCCTTGTTACAATGTATTAGGCCAGAAATTGGCGACTACTAAATTTATCAGCGCCAGAGAAGACCTCCAACGAGTTCACGTGATCGGGTGCGTCATCTCCATTTTTGAAAACTTTGGCATTTGGAGTACGTCTCAATGCGAGCATATCTTGCGAGGCAGTATTTCCAAATAACCGTGTAACCGTGGGTAACGAATGCTGGAACGTGACCGAGCCCACTCGGCCAAATACTGCTCGGTTCTACAGTTCGCTTAAAAATCCGCACAGTTGGAGTATCCTACCTGACTGCTTGAAAATGTGTGGTAGCCTGCTCCGCGCGAGAACAGCGAGCGAATGTCGCTCGAAAGCTGACTGCTTGCGCCTGAGGCTTGCCAACGCCCTGACTCCGATCGATATTTTGGTCTTCATCGATTGGCCCAGCCGGACATGGCCCAGGCGTACGCTTGCGTCCGACAGTTTGTCATGGTGATTCCGTGATTGCCCCCACCCTAGACATTAATTGTCGTAAATTCGTCGCAAGCGCTGGCTACTGACGTAATACCTACTGTAGGCGGCTGATGGCTTCCGAGATGTCATCGACTCACAGAAACATTCGACAAAATTTGAAACCGGGCGACATAAAATCAACAAATAGATTTTGGTTTACTTGAAAAATAGTGCTACCGCTGTCCTCTAACCTGTAAGTATTCTCCGGGTCACTTAAGAGATTACCTTAATAATTCTGGTTCCCTGGCTATGACTTGGGAGGTTTCTTGCTGTCGACATTCGAATCTCAAAAGTTGAAACTCTTGATCCCGAGCACACATACGATGGTTAACTCAGGTATTAGTTGCTCACACAGACTCGGGGGTCTTAGCTGAACCAGGCCGAAGAAGACGTCATCGAACACAATTACATTTACACGTCGACAATTTACCATGGTGGATGAGGGCCTTTTAGAAAGAAGGACGTCTAACCTACAGCTCAGACCTCGGGGGCTTCTTACGATCTCAAATCAAAGCCTATTTCACCTTCGACCGAATAAATACGAGTCAAGCAAGAACAATCAGACGACCTCACCCATCTCCGGTTTAGTTGCTAAGGTTTACCTCTACAACCTTAAAACTGCATGAAGTTGTGACCCAGAAAGCAGATGTGTGGGAGTGGTATGTTGTGTCGGCATCGGCTGGGAGGGAATGAGAAGTTTAAGTCGACTTGTTAGGCTGATATTAACTTCACAATGACGGACCGGCTTCCATTGGATACCGCAAACCAGGTGGTCAACTTGCCATCAGGGTACTCAGAGGACTCACGAACACCGCGCAGGTACTAAGCGTCCGCAAAAGCCAGACGATGAAATGTAAAGGGATTTGAGCGCGCGTAGCATATGTGTGAATGCGAGCCCATTAACCTGCACCAGCTGCCAAGGGAACGGAAGCGAACCACTTCTGGGCGATGTCCGAAGGACGGTCGTCGAGGGATGTTGTGATTCCATAGTGATGGAATTGAGCAAATCAGCGATCACCAGGTAGGACGGATCTTATTGTGCGTTAACGGAGCGTTAGACATTGGCTTAGCAGAGAAAGATGTGCGCTCCGACTGGAAGGCTTATATGGGAGTGGAGTGTCAGGCATTCAGTGAACATGTGCTCCCAGCATAAGACCCACCATCCTCCTCAATGCATTATTCGGACCTGTCACACATTAGACAAGCCAGACGCAAATGTATGGACGGGAAGATTTGTAGCATGGCACAACTCCACTCCTGAAACCGCGCCCAACTAGATAACCCTTATCCTCAATTCCTGTTTCCTGCCAAATGACGTCATCTACAACAGCAACAGCGCTCCAACCTACCCCCCTCCCCCCATTTTCCGCTCACACATGTCCAGCTAGTGAGTGCATGTTCAAAAGCCCCCAAAATCGTCTCTAACATGGTCCACTTGAGACTACACGCCTGTCCGTTATATTTAAATTTATTAGGCACCGACCGACCTCACAGCATGTCATCTTATGATAACTTTTGTTCCTGCGACTTCCCCATTGGTTAAATCAAGCAAAATCCAGTTTTTTCCCATTGAACCCCACCTCAGTGAACCCAACCGAGTCACGGATAACACGAATCCCCCGAAAGCTGTTTTGAAATCTACACTCGGAATGTAGGCAGTTGACAAACCGTCATCGATGAAACCACGCTACTTAATAAACGATATTTAGATTTAAACTTCACTGAATCACTATTATTAGAAGTCATTTTATTTCTACTTCCATATTATGAGAATGCATTCTATACATCTAAAAGCAAAGTTTAATTAATTAGAGCCATTTCTAACGTTTTCGGGATATTCCGCTTTTCTAAAGAAATCGGCATTTCTAGACAACGAAACACTGCCTTTAATATTTCTTTTTTTAAATTCCTTTAAACTTGTACTTAACTAACATAGACATTGGACTCATGGAATGGTGTCGGTTTGTGAGTGATTGGAAATCATTCGTAAATTTCAACGCATTTTATGAGTTCGGTAACGCTCTGTACTTATCGCACGGATAACAAGCTTAATCTCCTGGAGATGGTTGTAGTTATCCGTGATGGGCGAACTAAAGCGTGTGTGCAAGTTTACATGACTGCAGCTTTGTAGCGGACGGACGCGTTTAAATGTCTTTCAATGGAGTACTAGAGTAGTTTTTTGCAGAGTTGTCTGTGAGTAATGCCCTCCGGACACGAATTCTCGACCTGAAAACATCCTTAAGACCGAAAACAACAACCCGAAAGACCACTTTGTCCAGGCTTCTATTCGGTTCCGTGTTGGGAAGACGCCGTCAGTCCTATAAATCATTTAAACATTTTTCCAACAACAGTTTCGCTGAAGCCTCCATGAAACCACCTTGGCGAGATGGTGACCGAAAAGGGTACGCAAACTCTCGCCAGGAACTCACTCATGGGGCTGGCTGAAGATAGCCTAACCAGTGCCTAAGAGGCCTTCAGCAAAGGCTGGCCGCAAAATTTGCGCCGATTGGTGCGACAAACAAGCAGTCACATGCTACACCGCGGTAGTACCTTTGGGCCTGCCCAGGCGCAGATTTGACAAGTGGTTTGTCTGTAAAAGGACCACAGCGGTACGGCCAGTTAGGAACTGAGGTTTCCACCCTCCCTCCTCCGCAATCCGACACATTTCCTCAAACTGGCTGTCCTGAACAAAAGGGTTAAGCTTGAAAGCCAGAGGTCACAAAAATCACTCATCCCCCCTGCACTGTATGCCAAGACCTTAATATCTCGCAGCACGCGTGTGACGAGCGAACGCCCAAGGTCACGGACGCGCGACTAGAGCCCCTAGGCCCTGATTGGCCACCCCCAACCAATGACTTTTCCCCGTGCAACGTTAACCCGCCTCGGCTTCGAGGACTTGACATTCAAGCTGTCTTCTCTGTCCTGTCTGTGCGGTCAGCCCTCTGTTTTGCATACCTAACACACCAAACCGCCCTCCGCAATTCCCGTCCGATGGGCCACGAATTAACAGAGGGTTTTGACAACCGGGGGAGGGTGGAGTACGATCCGGAAGCACTTAGCCAAAACGAAAAGCGTTGAACGGATCAATTTTCTGCCCTAGACTGAGCCAAGCACCTGGGCGGTTTCCTGGCAAGCTGATATACACTGACCAAATGGGCCAGGATAGGGGGCTTGAACCCCATGGAGCAGTCGTGAAGTCAACAGTGCAGATGTTCCTTCCTGTATAGTCGGCGAAGCTGGCAGTAACTCATGAAAAATAACTGTCAGACTGAACAAGTCTTGTTTTGAGAAATCCGACAACGCAAACCTGCCTCGGAAAGACAACAGAGGCCAATCGCCTTTACCCACCCCTCCCCCATCCTTCCATCCGACTCATATTAATTTAAGAAAAAAGCAGAAGTACTACGGATAAAGTACGTCCTGATTGCATAAGAGTGGTACCAGGAATGAATATCGTCGTCTTCATTATTGTCCGTAAAAGAACAGTCAGGGTGGTCTTGAAACAGTACACAAACAGAGAAAGTATAGGTAGTCAGATGACCAGATTAAAAATCAGTATAAAAGAGCGAAGTCAGACGGAAAGACAGGATTATTGGAGGGAAACGCCGACGGCTTCCACGCGGAATCCAATCTTCATCAAGTGTCTATGGTCCACGACCAGGCGACCGTCAAAAAGGGAAGCAGGCTTTCGCATTGACTCGTACATAGTCGCGTAATCCAGGGTCTACAATGAGACAAAGAAAACAAGATGGGTGTTGCTACATGCCATGGCGCAGAGACAAGCAGCCTCGGCGAGCGATCAGCGTACGCCGAGTTCCTGCTACAAAAGTCCGCCAGTCTGATACAAGTCTGAGGTAAGTTGCAATCGCTTGACCTCAACTTAAGCCCCATTACCTGCACAGTTTTCGTTAGGTTTGTCCTGCAAGCACAAACGGATCACGAGTCAGGATATGGTAGTTTTTTGATGCCAGCCAGAATCAGACATTGACACCAACCAAGAAAATTAATTTACCTCAGAAAGTTCAAGGCGTGTACTTTATTCCAAAAGTAGTGCAAGAGACGACTACCGGCTGTTTGACCTGATCTAGACGCAACTAGTCGCTCAGTTTTATGTGCTATGTTTGACACTAATCAAAGCTGTCAGCTGAAAATGAGCACAGAATATATGAAGTCCCTAGAACATGTCTCATTAATTGTTTGAAGTTTTGAATAACTTATCAGACTACTAGTCCATAAGAGAAGACAAAAAGTAGAATTTCCATACAATAAACGCAACCAGTAGGAATCGTTCAGGCCTCCACAGAAGGCCCTAGGGCAAAGGCGCTAGAACAAACTACTCAATACCGAAAAACGAGAGATATTGACCACCAGAATCCAACTTGCTGCAAATGAAACCAGTCCGCTAGAGCTTGTAAACAGTCATCGTTGCCGGTGGGACCCCGTAGCTCAGGTCGCTAGAGCGTTGGCTGTACCTAGGCCTCCTCCTTGTTTTTGTGGGTTCGAATCCCATCAACGTCACCGAGTTTTTCACAGTAGAGTCAAAATAGATGAGAAGTTCGGTTGTGCACTATACCTGTGACTTGCATCTAAGAGAAAATCTAACTTCTCTTCCCTTAATGGGCATTTTTTTCATGCGTTAATGCGGAGATACATTCGGCGGGTACTTTCGCACTCACTGAGATACACCTGTTCACACAGGCTATGTCTTACATACGTACCCTCACCTACTGACCTGATGCGCCCTTCACAACCAAACTTTCCAGCCTACGCATGCCACAGAGTCGTATGGCGTTATGTCATGTTGCGTACTCTTTAACAAAGATCACATGGAGTGATGCGTCTACATTCAGAGTAAATGGTTCGATTAACCGTACAATCGCACCTACTGGAGACCTGAGAAGCCGTACATTATGCTGGAACACACTAATTTACAGTTTGGTGAGGCTTATCATTAAGAGGACTGATTGGATCATTCTTTTTTTTTAAATGCTGCTATGACTGATCCCATTCACTAGGACTTGCGCCAAGAATTCGGAAGACCCGTGAAGATGACTCTAATTTTCAGTAATGTGGGGCGTTGTCACACTACCATCGTGTAACAAGATCCCACCTCAATGAGATTATGCCAAACGAGCGGATTGGACGAAGGGGCTTTGTAGAAAACCACCCTCGTTCACCAAACCTCAAAAGATTTAGGTTACGCTGCAAAACCGGCAACATTCGTAGGACTGAGAGCAGCCATTGAACAGGAATGCACTTAAATATCAAACTAAGATGCTTTTGATTCCATTACTTAGCATTATCAACAGTGCCTGAACTAGAACGCACAACGGCGTTGAAAAATCAGGCAAACAATGTTTAAAGGTCTTATTGCATGCCTAAAATGAAATGTGATTCAATAAACACAGGCTTTTCAATTACAAGTTTGGGACACCCAGCACGTAAATCGAGTCGTCCACAAAGTACCGATGTGACACGATGGCAGAGAGAGTGGACATACTGTTATAGCCAATCCGAATTTGTCCCTGCCGAAGACATGCACTCAAGTCGTCCGGCTCCCCTGGCCCGCGGTCAGCCTCACATATCCTTCCAAGTCGCGTTACGGCGAAGAAACACACGTATAACGCACTGTCACATTTCCACCTTCCCCTGTTCCCTGAAAGAACTACACTGCGAAGTCTCTCTTTGTTCGGACATGCCTAGACACATTCAACCCTCTGTTCTCCCATAACCCCTGTGCACTGACTGTTTTCCAACTTTCGCTACTCTAACGAAACGCATATTACAGCACTGGCCTGATAATGAATGACAGAAAACGTACGCTTGCCGAATTTGGGTTCTGCTATGCTAACATATATATCATCGCTAATCTTCTTCTAAAATGTAATTTAACATAGGAACTGCGGTTGTGCGGTAGACCGGTGCTTTCCTTTAGAGAAAAAGGCCGCCACCGGTCTCCCTTGTAGGCATATTTTACATTCGCGTGAGCGACGGTACAGTAGACGTGCTTACTCATTAGACATTAGCCGAAAACCCCAAATGCTTTTTCGACTCGAAAAGATTGGTAAAGTTGGGTTGCAATGGTAGGGGGCGCTCACCGATCGTTCTTACGGAACTCACTCGTTCCGTTGTGCCTTACGGGCTCTCTCTCGAACCCAACCAGCAGCCGCACAGCGGCACACGATATAGGCAGAATGTTATTATCGACAGAGACACGGGAGACCGGAATGGACATTTCTGGCGTATTAGCTGTCGTCAGCCCGTTCGAGTCTCGGGTGTTCCGCACATCGCGGTTGGGTATGACTGGCTGACGACGGCTAATAAGCCAGAAATGGCCATTCCAGTGTCCCTTGTCTTTTTTGGTAATAACACACTGCCTATATCATGCGACGCTGTGCGGCTGTTGGTTGGGCTCGAGAGGGAGCCGGTAAGGCACAACGGAAAGAGTGAGTTCCGTAAGAACGATCGATGAGCGCCCCCTGCCATTGTATATTCCCGATCGAAAACCGACAGGGCAACGGGCTCGTGGCCCCGTGGTTAGAGGCGTGGACTTCTAACTAACAGGTCGCGAGTTCGAGCCTTGGGTGTTCCACACCTCGGGTTTGGGTATGACTGGCTGACGATGGCTAATAACCCAGAAATGACAGTTCCAGTCTTTCTTGTCTTTGTCGGTAATAACATAGGGTTGTAATATTAATTACCGTACTGCATAGTCCAAAGATAATTCAACTACTTCGAGATGTCGATTTTTGAATGAACTTTCCGGCCGCCTGTAGAAACTGCACTCTGTAAAAATGGCCACTTAAGTAGCATAAATTTTTCTCATGGATTTTCGGCGTCCTTATAAATTCAAATATCGGCCAGAGAAAATGTGCATAAAAATATTCGTTATTTTACTCATTTGGTAGACAAATGCGTCTTCTTTAAATTTCACACTTGAAGGAAGGGTATACTTTGGTTGTAAAAAAGTTTCTAATTATGAGACTTTTTAAGACCATGAGATGCCCGTTCATAAAACGTCGTGTCTCTACATTTACTAATTTTGCTTGTAAACTTGACAGTATGGCCCAAATCCGCTGCTAAATTCTATGAACCCCATATGGTCTGCTCTTCATAGTGTATAAAAATTTATGATTTCCCGTACACAGAAAATATACAGCTTGTAGTTTGGAAACCCTGAATAAAAGAGTAACGGCAGGTCGGCTTCAAAATTAATCGGGAATTCGAAAATTTAAAAAAAAACGAATTATACCCTTTCTTCAAGTCAAAAATTAAAAGGCGTAATTTTCTTTCATATGAGTAAAAGAATACTTTATGCACGTTTTCCATGAAATATATTTGAATTTATAAAGGCGCCGAAAATCAATGAGAAAAATTCGTGCTGGCGGCCGGAAAGATGCTAATTCAAAAGCCGACATCTCGAAGTAGCTAAATTACCCTAGGATTGCGCTGTACGGTCATTAACATTACGACCCTACTCAAGTAATCTTTTCGAGCCAAAAACGCATTTCGAATATTCGGTTAAAATTTCGTGAGTTTGCACATCTACGGTAAGTTCGGCGGGCACTTTCTTAATTTCTGAAGTAAATACGCTCAAAAAGGCTGTGTCTAACTACTTTCACTCTCCCTTCTAGACCTCACCCCAGTCCTCCCTCGTGCCAGTCGTTGCAACCCACGCATCCTACAAAACCCCAAAAATCAAACTTGGCGTTGGTCTGCGCTGGTGCAAAACCCTCAAATAAAGACTGTGTGGATCGACGGGCTGACGTTTAAATTAAGTGGTCCAGTAAATCGTCACTGAGGACCTGGCATATTGCTTTACCCGGAGTTACAGTGTGGTGCGGCTTATCATCAAGGTTAGACGTTTTTTTAGAAAATTACTATATGCGGCGATAGGTTCGGCGGGTTCTTTCGTAAGCACTGAAGTGCTCCCGCCGACAAGGGCTGCGCCAAATCAGTTGCAGTCTCGCCTACAGACTAAATACCCACCCCACTCCACCCCCTCCCACAAACAATTTTAGCATACGCACTCAACACGCCTCCCCCCCCCCAAGGTTGTGTTTGACGTCAGCCAGTGGTGTTAAAGGTCGGTCTATAGGCGGAAAAATGATGAGGCAACGATGGGCATAATCGAAATGCGAAACTCGATCGAACCACCCAATCAGAAAAAAATCGACTGCAAAGAGGCCTGAAGTAAACGGGGTAGCCTCGGTCGAGAGTGCAGCGACCAAACAGATGTATTAAACACTAATTACGTGTCTCGGTTGGCCGTGAACAAACATGCTGGGGAGCTCGACTGCGAGGAGTGACTTTGACTGATATCTTTGAGCTCATTTTGGAGCTGAGAGGTGACAGTTCGACCATCGGTTTCGATGATGTCCACCGTGTGCCCCACAGTTGCAGCAGCAATGGGAGCAGGGACGGTGGCTTACGCAGGGGTTTATAGTGCCGGTAGACTTGCGTAGCATCTACCTACACTCTCTCCTCCCCCTCCTGGGCCCGGTGTCAAGACAGAGTCATGAAGACCGGAGACGAGGGAGGCCGCAAAGCTGAGAGGTAAAACTGAAAGATCGTGCGCCCAAAGAACAGAGCAGTACGTAGGAACAAGTCGTCTTGTTCGTCCAGCTTACATTTCGACCCAGGAATACATAACCCGTATTCGGCTGAATCGTTTATCTTGGGAGGAGGGAAGAGTCGAAATGTGATGGTGTGGCGTCACGGTTCAGCGCTGTGAACCAAATGCTGAAAATATCGGCCTCAAGGCAGGACGAGACCAAGAATGAAATATGTCGGAAAAAGGGCCGATTTGTTAAATTACCGCAAATTCCTCCAAGTTAGTGCAGATAACGATGCCATCTGCACCCGCAGCAGCCTCGGCAGGGGAACTGCACCAAATTAACTGGTCTCCAACTGGAAGAGAAGAGAATGCAATTCCACAGTAACAGAATGAGCGAAAATGGATCTGGAAACTACTTTAGAGAACAGGGCGGTTCGGCATACTTGCAAAACGTCCCCGTTTATAATGATAAAATATGTTCTACATGCGCGGAAAAAGACGAGGGGGGAGGGGAGAATGAGGAAAGAGGATGCATGGAGGAAAAAATGATAATTGATCATGATG
>CACRXP010000041.1:673639-687180 GCA_902702965.1 Spirometra erinaceieuropaei | reverse complement strand
AGACGCCACTCACCGCGTGCGCGACGAAGTGAACGCAGGACGGTGGCTTGCGCGGCGCCTATCTAACTTTCTCCTCCCTCCGTAACCATGCTCCATTGACAAGGCAAACTTAAGACGATCAGAGGTTGGTTTCGGTGCAATTACTGACAAAACCAAACAGTTCGGCTAAACGTGTCGCACAGGACTTGGTGCTCATTACAGGCAGCAGGCTTCTTCAAGAGCGACACGGAGCACACATTAATCAGTGTCATGAGGGCAACAGTACGGGTCAGTGTAGACTGACACACCATCCATGCAGCAACTCTTAACGCGTGATAAACTCATGCACGTAAAATTCATTGCAGTTGCACACAGACCGGAGGCAATCATCAGGCGTCAGGTAATGAAACCGAAAAACCCACTGCCACGGCTAGAAACGTCTGGAGTCGTTTGTCGGATCTGGTGCAGTTGCGGACAAAGCAACTACGTCGGAGAAACCGGAAGACAACTCCGAACGAGAACGGCCGAACACGCTGCAGCGATGCATAGAAATGACGCCAGCTCTCAAGTTGCGGCTCATTCGACGAGATCCGGCCACGCATTCAAATTCGACGAGGCCGGAATTCTCGCAAGAGATGACAACCGCGTGAGCCGGGAGCTGCTGGAGTCATGGTTTACTGGCCCCCAGTCCATCAATAAGTGCAACGATCTTCCCATTCAATACAGCGTGCTGAGACTTCGTCTAGGCGGAGTAATTAGCCACTCGGGGAGCGCACAGATGAACACTCTTCCCAACACCCGGGTCAACGCGTCAGATGGTCGAGCAATCATCACGCCAACATCCAACGCACGTGATGAAATTGCAGCCATTAACGACACGAACGTCGGCCACCAAACAATAAGCACACCAAGTGCGACGATCCCGGATGAAGAGAGGGGAGCCGTGAATATTCATAGGTATGCGGTAGCATGGCGACTGCATCCTATAAATACTGCAGCCCCTTGTGCATGAACCACCCGTGTCTGCTGTTGTC
This sequence comes from Spirometra erinaceieuropaei, assembly GCA_902702965.1. Lineage (NCBI taxonomy): Eukaryota > Metazoa > Platyhelminthes > Cestoda > Diphyllobothriidea > Diphyllobothriidae > Spirometra > Spirometra erinaceieuropaei. Next base: position 686,167 of record CACRXP010000041.1, on the reverse strand, counting down.
TCTGATGATGGGTTCGAGCAGGAATTCGAAACGTCAGGCTAATAAAGCTCTTGTCCCAGCGATCGTGTCTCCTTCTTCAAGTGAGGAATGTGCTGAGAGAGCTGTGGGGCCGGAGTACCCAGAGTTGACCTCTCTCTTCCCTCTACCCTGCATCAGTCAGCCGTCCGAACCTGCCGGTCATATGGTGTTGGGATTGGACACAGTGGTTGACAACAAGTGAAACCTACGCCTGGCAGTGCCACCACATCCCCCACCATGTGCAGCAGTAGTTGTGGAAAGCGCGGTCTATGCGCGGCCAGATTAAAGCGCAGCGCGAGCCAATATGATCCAGTGCCTCTCCAGCGCAGCTCGTTGCGCGGGCACATACCCACCTTTTAACGCGCAATAGTCTAGCCCGCAGTCTGTCTAGAAAACTACGTTTAGAACGTCGCCTGCATGTTCCACTTTCCCAGATTTTCTAAGCTCAGCAGGCGACTTGGTGCTGACTGAGGAGCTGACTGCCAACAGCCAGATTCACTACTAAGTAAATTGGAGCGCGTTTTTAAAACCTCCTCGGGTAACATCATCGTAGATGGACTGACTCTGTCCAGCCCGAGAAGTCGATTTAACGGCAGCCGTCACCTCCTGAAGTCAACGTAATTCGGGTGAACGAGGTCGCTAAATCGGTCGGTTTATCCATAAACGCTGCGAAGACCAAAGTGTTTTCAAGCTGCATCCCTGATCAGGAGAAGGCACCCCTCGTGATTGATGACTGTCAACTTGAAGAAGTTGACAATTTTAAATACCTCGGGGCGAGGCTGCTGCCTAATCGACAGAGTAAGGACGACATTGTCTCCCGAATCGATGCTGCCCGCCGGGTTTTCTCAAGCCTTCGGAAATGCCTATGGATCCGAAGTGACCTCTCCATCGCCACAAAGATTCGCGTGTACCGTGCATCTGTCCGGTCTGTCCTTCTCTACGGTTGTGAATGCTGGGCTTTGCGCGTGGAGGACGAACGAAAACTGGAGGTATTTGACCACCACTGCTTGAGGACCATCTTTCGAGTGAAGTTCACCGACTTCGTCTCAAATGAGACAATCCGCGCTCGCTGCGACAACATCGCAAGGATAACTCAGGCCATCCAAGAAAGACGACTGAAGTGGTTCGGGCATGTTCTTCGTCATCCACCTCAGGAGCTCAGTGTTACTGCCCTCGATCCGGCACCGTTGCCTCATTGGAGGCGTCGAAGAGGGGGACAGTTCAAAACCTGGCTCGACACAGTTCTTGGATCTTCGGTATTCGATCTACGTCGTTGGCGAAGGGAATGGGTTGAGCTGTCCAGATCTGCTGCCACGGATCGTCACGCGTGGAGAGGTACAGTTCGGGACATCATCGAGGCCGGCTAGATCAGGCATGATCGTAGCCGTATTAAGTACAAGTACAACGTAATTCGCCAGTTGCTTTGAAGTCCCGGATTAAAACAAGGTCGCATCTGGGGGAGAGAGAGGTGCAACTTACCAGACATCCGGAGTGCCCGCCTTGAAGGTGCAGCCAAAGATGGCGATCCGCTTGTCGCCAAGGGTCTCACAATAGTGCGCGGTAATCTTCCGGAAGAAACGAGACACCTGGTAATCGTTTACTGCCAACACGGAGCCCCAGTAGTTGGCCACGACAGGCAGATTCAGCGACTCACACATATAGACCTACAAAAAACACGAGGAGCTCCCTAAAACACTTTTATTTTTCGATGCCAAAGCAGGATTTACGATGTCAGACAGTGGCCAAAGGCCTCGGGGCGCACGCGCCCATGCTGCACAAGTCCAAAATGGAAATACTTTTTCTTCACACAGGGTGATTTTTGACGAAGTTATAATCCTAACATGCATGCTAGGGAACGCCGGGGGATCCACGGCGGAGACGAACCCTTCGTCATTGCGTCCGGCGGCAGCAGTAGCAGAAAAGCCGGCGGAACAAGCATCTGGGTTCCTACTTTGTCTGATCCATACTGTTACAAGGAAACCAAGTGAGCCGTCAGGGTACGTGGGTGAATTTCCTTGAATATGGTTTGGGCTATGGTAAATTCGGGAGGAATACTCTTCAGTACAGCACGCACCGAAGCTCACTAAGTGTGGCGGAAAAAAACGAGCACTCTGTGCGGTGCCGTGTGCGCGGTTTCTTTCTATCCCGTTTGTGGAGTAAAGTACTGGGTTTGAGGAAATTAAAAAGGTTTAGTTTTTCCTGTCTCAGAAAGTCACGTCTTTCCAAATTGGAGTTCAAAAGCGACCACACGCAAGCTGGCGGGTCTTTCGAGGTGTTCGCTTGATATTATCGTGAAAATTATCTGAGTGGACAAAAACAGTCCGAAGATGTTCACAGCAAGTAAAAGAGCGGGTCATGTGCTCGCAGTGCAGGACATTTCCGAAGCCAAGATATTCCACAGTTTTTAAGACTAATCTACAACTGGCCGGAAGAGGTGAGGGTTTGTCAGCCTCCTTTAATAAAAAAACGCACGCTACTTATATGGCGGTTTTCTTCAAGAGAAAAAGATTGCCGCAAGCGGCTACATACAAAGTGCATACATAAAGTGCTCTCGCATTTTCACCAGTACTACAATCGACCATCTAAGGACTTCGGTCCACAGTTCAGGACCCTCAGTTATGACTGCAAATAACCTTCACTGGCAGATCTCATTGGCTGATTTCGGCTCCTACTCACAAGGACACTGTAAGAACTGGTGGGGTTGGTCGCCGTGGCAACATTCACAGTTCGCATAAAAGCTCACATTCCTGGGGGTTGAGCAGAGCATACTTGAAAAACAAGTAACGGCAATTAAACCATTCCAGACACACATCTGAAGCACGAGAAATGCGACCGCAAAGTCAGGCATGCCCGCTGAATTCTCTCCTTGGCACCGTGGCAGGCGTTGCGAGACAGGCTCAATGCATCACATTCACTGTCGAAGTACTTCTTTTTTCACACTCCCCAGCACGACAGGTCTTGTAGACGTCTGACAGCATGCCGCTTTCACCCACAGCTCTGTTAATTTGAGAGATAAATTATTGCTCGAATTTTGGTAAAAAAAAGATCACAGTACTAAAGAGAGGCTTGTGGGTGACGGATGTAGTAGAAGTCACCCCGAAGTAGCCGGATTAAGAGACTCTGAAATCCGCCCTTGTAACAGTTGCTTGCTCGGTGACGTAATGAAGCGCGCAACCTACGTTTTTAGTGTTTCATTGACAGTTGATGAGAAGTGCCGAAGAATTTGACAGAGCTTGCTTGCGTCGCCGAAATTAGCTCTTAATTCTAATTTTGATACCAGGTACTACCAGCATCAGTTTTGCTCAACTCTCACTGGGGATGTACAACGTTGATGTTTTGATCTCTGCCTGTAAGTGTACATATTCGAGCGACCGCATGGACCAAATAGTCAGTCATGCTAGGAATGACCATCATCGATACAGCCCAGTTGTGCGACTCAACAGACTGCCAACCGCTAATAGGCTAGAAACGGTCGGCTGAGTAGCCCTAATTCCTCGATATTCTAGTTTTACCCTGAAGGCTTCGGCTACGACCTCCACTCAATGACAGCGCAGTTCATGGCAACGAGGACCCCCCAATTTTGTCGAGGGCGTAGTAGCGACTCTGTTTGAATCGGGTTTTAGTAAGGGATATTTTGACTGCATCTACTTCAAGATCTCTTCCTGCGTCTTTCTATAGAAAAACAAAGATAAGATGTCAGAGAGGCGATCACCGACCTCGTTGTGGAACTCACTCGTCCCGTTGCGCCTTGGGGCTCTCTCTCGAGCCCCGGCGGCAGCCGCACAGCGGCGCGTAATATAAGCAGAATGGCATTACCGAGCATATACAGCAGAAATTATTGGACCAGTAAATTTCTCGACGGCTTATCAACTGCAGCTTATCGTTACATAACACAGATAACAAATGAGAAAGATACAGAGGTTTGAACTTCCACAGATAGAATCAAAATAAAACAACAAGGTCATCGTATACTGCACGTAGACTAATCAATAAAATGGTAACTTGAAAACGCAACTTAGGAAAGAAAACGGAGAAGTAAACACGCTGAGGGGTTACGCAACTCAAAGGGCTGAGTTTTACCAGGGCAAGCTGAGGTTGACCACGTGGTCTAAATGTTATCATTGATGGGGTTTCTGCCGCCGTATGTAGGCAACGGCTATCTAGGAGGTGCTTTGTGATAGAAGACCATGGGATTTTATTCTCCTGCCATTTAGGCAGGTGCTGAACTGACCTGGGTGCAAATAGTCTTTGCGTTCTCCCAATGTACTTGCATCCACAAGTGCATGTGAATTCGTAAACACTACTTGACGTGGTGTGCAATGGCGAAGCATCCTTCGCCCGTGGATCTGGGATAGCCTAAATGGGGCTGCAGAATAGGAGTTCAGCTGCGTGGCATGTTCTTTTAAAGACGCATCTCAATCGCTGCTTCTAAAGCAGGAGAATAAAATCCCATGGTCTTCTATCACAAAGCACCTCCTAGATAGCGGTCATTCGGCTGACCCCAAAACATCTTTTCGAGTATTAGTTCGGGCACGAACAACTCGGATACTGCGCTACTTGGAGGCTGCCTACATACGCCAGCAGAAACCCAACCTATGCAAACAGTTAGACCACGTGGTCAGCCTCAGCTTGCCCTGGTAAAACTGAGCCCTTTGATTTGCGTAACCCCTCAGTGTGTTTACTTCCCCGTTTTCTTTCCTAAGTTGCGTTTTCAAGTTATCATTTTATTGATTAGTCTACGTGCAGTATACGATGACCTTGCTCTTTTACATTGATTTTCTCTGTGGAAGTTCAAACCTCTGTATCTTTCTCACTTGCTATCTGTGTTGTGCAACGACAGGCTGCAGTTGATAAGCCGTTGCGAAATTTACTGGTCCCAATAAATTTTGCCGTCTATGCCCGCTTTATATTCATTCCGGGGAAATATTGCTTCAAAAACAAGGGGGACTGGAGTGGCCATTTCTGGCTTATTGACCGTCAGCCAGCCAGCCATGCCCGGCTCCGAAGTGTGCAACGCCTGGGGCTGTAACTTGCGACCTGTTGTTTAGAAGTCCAACGCCACTAACCACTGACGCCACGGGCCCGTCGTCCTGTCGGTTGCCATCGGGTACAAGCAATGGTAGAGATAAGGTGACTGGAGGTGAGTGTAGGAGCAATGGCTGAGAAGCCTGCAACCTACGTGAGTGCTGGTCACTAACATCACAGGAACCAATCGGTGGGGAGGGATTCTCTCGGCTGTTATCGAGGAGACTTTCAGTCCGGAAAACCGTCGGTTGACAACTTCCATGATAATGACAATGAGTGCCTTGTGATACAGTCAGTGACAGATTCCGTGAAATATCCGAAATTCTAAAATGCGTTTCCGATTAGGATTATTTAAGTAAGGCTGTAATATTTATTTCTGTGCGGTTGGATGTTGGCTTTCGAATGCACTCCTTTGCGGTCACGAGCAAAAGCCGCACCCGGTAAAACTGACTAATTGAGTGGTATGCATGTCTCCTATTGATTTTCGATGTCCCTATTAATTCAAATGCACAAAAAAAACATTCGTTCTTGTGCTCGTTGGTCAGGAAACCAATCCGACTTTAAACTTTATACTCAAATAAAGGTTACAATTAAGTTTTAAAAAGTTTCTTGATTCCCCAAAATTGCTGAGCCCCATTAGCTGTTGCATCTGCGTCTGGGGTTTTCAGTCTATCAACTGTGCACTTTCCGCGTAAGGAAAATGCTTCTTTCCTCCCGACTGAAAAGGCATTTCAGGATTTCGGCTAGCATTTCATGAGATCGGTCACACTGACTGCAGTTTGCCGGGAACTGTTTCTAATGAGAAAACCAAACAGTGAAACGAAACGGACAGCGGTGGTTGAAGCGTGGTGTAAAGCCTCTGTTTGACACGCGTGTTATACGCAGATGTTTACGGACGTGTGCACGCGCCAGGATGCATGCGAACACATGGGCGGCCAGGGGTTCAGTAAATACACAGGCAAGGCGGTGGGGGCGGAGTCAAATGGGTAATCATGCTCACCAGGTGTCGCACATCCTTTGGCAGAGTGTTCCCACCGAAACCAAGGCTGGCCTGCAGAAAGTAGGGCCCCACGCGTACGTCGCGGCCCACAGCCTCGGCGACCTGTCGAACGTCAGCCGCGGTCTCCTCACACAATCCCGAAAGGGCATTCACGCTGCTGACCCGCTGCGCGAGAAACGCGTTGGTCACCTTGGGGGGGAGGGGGAGGAGGGATGATTGCTGATCAGAGGGGTTATACCATTAGGAGTAGATGCTGCTGCTACTACTGGGGTGTAAAATAACTCAGAGTGAAGCCACTACTTCTAGCCAGACGCAGATTGGGCAGCTCAAGGTGAGCGCACCAAAGTAGGTCAGGTAGGTACACGTCTTAGGTACACTAAACCGCTCTCTCAACAATACCGACGTAGTGCGATCACCTGGTTACAGCCCTTGGTGAACGCAGACTCCTGGACTAAGAAGGGGGGGGGCGGTGCTTACAACGTTGATAATTGCCGACTTACCAGTTTGGAGACCTCGGCGGAGCGGGTAGACACTGTGACAATCTTTTGGTCAGGCACCCAGCGGGTGTAGATCTGCTTCAGCAGATTTATGGCGTGAAGGGAGCGGTTGGATTGCAGATCTCCGCCAAGTATCACGTGATCGGGCTGTAACAGGTCATGCATGACCTGCCCTTCTGATATGAAGTGTGGATTAGAGAGCACCACAAATTCTGAAGCCCCCTAGGTGAAGATACAGCGTAAGCTAGAAAAAGGGCCTGAAAAGCGAAAATGATTGTCTTAAAGCCTAAGAAGCGCAACCATCAAACCAAACCAAAAGGAAGCTTAAGGCCAGAGCGGGACGACCGCACTCTTTCCTACAGGCAGGTGAGATTGTTTGAGTCCCTTTTCCTACGATTCGGTCTCAGCTATGGCGGGGTTAGCATACGTTTTCAAATGTAAGTTTACTAGTTACTGAAAAAAATCCTAATTGACGACGGTAAAGGAAGATTCAGAACTCACTCCGAGTTTCAACCCTGCCAACTTTGTTGGTATGAAGTGTCAGTGTTCGCGAAAAAAACTAGTACTGCCTTTTTTGAGAGTCCATAAGGCACAACGGAACGAGTGAGTTCCGTAAGAACGATCTGTGAGCGCCCCCTACCATTGTATATTCCCGATCGAAAACAGACAGGGCAACGGACTCGTGACTCAGTGGTTAGATGCGTGGACTTCTAAAAAACAGGTCGCCAGTTCGAGCCCCAGATGTTCCACACTTCGGGGTTGGGTATGACTGGCTGACGACGGCCAATAAGCCAGAAATGGCCAATCCAGTCTCCCTTGTCTTTGTCGGTAATACCATACTGCCTTTTTTAGAAAGCCATGACGATGAAAAAGCGTGTTCATTAGGAAAGATAAATGGTGTTTATGGAAAAAAAGGCGATCCCAGCCACGATTCTCCTTCCAAAATTAGGTATAAAACCGTGCTAGTTGGGCTGGTTAGTAAGTCTACGTTTGTGCCGCGACAAAATTTTTCTGGTGGGGCATGTTAATTTACTCCGTGTGAACAGAGATGTCACCGTTGACAGAATCGACGGCACGGAAAGAGGAGAAGGGAACCCTGACGTGGATAAAGAGTTACACACGAGACCCCAAGCCTACTGCATTAGTTATTGATCGACAGTGTTGGCAGCATGAAAGTACTTACGTCGCCGTTGGCATGTAGAATCTGGCTGATGTGGTCCGTGGCTCCGATTGGAACTGTACTCAGAACCACAGTGATGGCTGAACTTTGACTGGTACGAGCAATCAACCTGGCCACCTTTTCTATAGAGCTCAGGTCAGCAGCGCGTCCCTTGAAGGTGGTGGGAGGGGGGTGGAATAGTGAGTAGTATGGACGAGGGAGTGCATATTTTAAAGCGAATAGCACACAGACCTTGTCAGAAAGCGACAAAAATGAAATAAAGCGGGGCGAAATTTTGCTGGCTGTCACATAGTCCAGCATGCATAACCGGCCCAGACCGCGTCACCTATGAGAAAGTGCAAGGGCACATGCTACGTGTTCAAATACGCAGCTGGCCTCTGTGGCCAGCCTGATCTGGGCTACTTAGTGTATATGTCTGCTTTATGCGTGCATGTACTCCCTTGTCTAGGTTTGCGGGTTGATGAGGGGTGAAATGGCGAAAGAGAAAGAAAAAAGGCGTAGCTCAAACGCCAAAAGGGCCTCTTGGGATCAAGGCATATAAATTCGAGGTGACAGGACTGGATTTAGAGTAGAAGTGAGGTTTTCGGTAAACAAACTACATATAAGTAGTACACTCAGGAGTATTTTGAAAAACAAAACGTCCCGAGACTTCAAAAACTTGAAACGCCTGGAAAGCAAGGGGTATGACGCTGCCCGGCCGGCAGATAGGAAGATAACCCGATGATGTCGTCTCCAAGTCTCGGTCAGCGACTATCGGCTTATAAAGGCTCATGGACTTAAACTACGTTGGTTAGAGAGGAGATCTCGCAAACCGAATAAACACTTATTTGGGTTAGATGTGGTTTGGTAGCCCCACCTGAAGTAAATAAACCTCAGTCATCTCTAATACGAGACCGGTGGTAATTGGGGTTTTTAAAGGTGGGGCCGGGGAACGCACAGGCGACGAGGTCAAGTAGTTGTATGCAAAAGAAAAACTACTGTGAATGCGCGGTTGTACTTTCAATGGTTGAAGAATAGTTGCGCTAACCCCTAACCCTAACCCTAGCCCCTAACTATAACCCCTAATCCTAAACCTTAACCCTAACCCCCAAACCTAACCTCTTATCCCCAACCCCAGCAGTATTGTGTCCATCAGGTGAGGCTACCAAACCACATCTTACCCTTATTTGGTCATTGGTGTCGCATAGCAGTAACTGAGGGACTCCAGTTTCCGTCCATCACACTCATCCAGCTACCCAAATTTGGCTCCAAATTACACCTCAGACAGGGCCACGGAGCCCGACGCTTTCCTCACAGTTGAGACAGACAGGGATTCAAAAGGATTCGTAATCTTCGCACCATCATCATAACACACATGACAGACTGAAAGGCATGTGCAGAAATGGATTCGATTTGGACAAGATATGGCGTCTCAGATGCCTTCAACCAACGACATGGAGCGCGCACGTCCCAGTTGCATTGTTTTGGCTGAGTATGTGGGGGTTTCGTAAATCCCAAATTTGCACTATTCTTGCGCCGAAGCTGAACAAAGAGAAGCACCCTCAAGAAGCCAGCCATGGCTAACGATTTGAAACCGAGCCCAACCACCCAAGCCAGGTACTACCGACTGCCGCCACAGATGTCCGATTCAGCTTGCAAGTGACCTAGTGCAGAATGGAAGACGGTTTATTCCCACTTTTTCTTCGATTTCCAGTTTGGAGCCCTCAGCTGTTTTCAGAACACAGATATATGACTAAATACGACGTCCACGTTTGGTCGAGACATGAGCGAGTGCCAAATTATAGGTTAAGTCGGCGGAAGTAGTCCAGGCGCCTGCAGTAAACAAACCAACTGGCGAGGGTCATCGTGATTGGCTGACCGGTACATGCTGTTGCGCTTTCAGCGGACTGGCCATAATCACCGAAGGCATCTTCGAAGAGAGCATTTCCCAAAAACTTGACAGCACAGGACCAGATACGCGTGTTTCGCCGACCGTGTGTCGCTGCACGGCTCATCAGGGAGTCCCCCAGCATCCCTCCTGCCTTCTAGTATGTGAATACCCACTATTGTGCCGAAGCACATGTCCATGCGTCATACGGCGGCAAAACACGCCTGTCTGAGCTTTTACCTAGGACCTGTGCTGTCAGTATGGAGAGACATGCAACATGCGTACACTACTGACTGCCTATCGGCAGCTTATAGATATATTACGGTTACTCAGCAGTAGCTGTTGGATTTCAGTCCAAATACTTGTTTCGAGGAGTTTGCTTCAATTTCGCGCATTACTTTTCCGAGGAAATCGCAAGGGCTTGTATCAAATTAATGCATGTGGCATGTAAGCCACTCGGTAAAAATTACCCAATAAGCTGCCCCTCCACAGTATGCGCCGTAACGAATGAAACACTGACCAACTTGTTCGATACTTTCGTGAAGGCCGCAAAAATGAATACCACAGAACCCAATCCTAGTAGTCGGTAGGATTCTGAGGTTGTCCTCCCTCCGAATTGTCAACGTAAATTTCGGCAGGATTTATTGGTAACAAAAAATCTCGCGACTGCTCTTCAGCTGCTACCTGTCGCTTCATAAGAGAGATAACGAGTGAGAACAATACAACAAATTTGAATTCGTGCAGAAAATCGATGCAGAAACAGCAAGGTCAGGGTTTTGGGCAAAGTTGGCTAATCGATAAAGTTAGTAACACGAACACCGTAGGGGAAGATAGTGAAAAAAAAGGGGAAACGTTAAAGAGCAAAAAATGAGAGGAGAGAGGAGGAATCATGGAGCTAGAGGCTACCATGGTAATGTTAGGTTAACCACGCTACGTCAAATTGTGTTTATGAATTCACATGCACTTGCGGATGCAAGTACATTGGGCGAACGCAAATGCAGTTGGCAGCCAGGTCCATTGAGCACCTGCCCAAGTGGCTCCTAAGACAAGAAAATAAGATCCCGCGTTCCTCCATTACGAAACACCTACTTGATACTGGTCACACCGTCGACCCCAAAACTTCCTTCCGAGTACTTGTTCGGGCACGAACAACTCGGACATTGCGTTACCTGGAGGCGGCTTATATACGACGACTGAAACCAGATCTTCGTAAACAATTGGAGCACGTGGTTAACCTAACATTACCATGGTAGCCTCTAGCTCCATGATTCCCCCTCTCTCCTCTCATTTTTTGCTCTTTAACGTTTCCCCTTTCTTTTCACTATCTTCCCCTACGGTGTTTGTGTTACTAACTTTATCGATTAGCCAACTTTGCCCAAAACCCTGACCTTGCTGTTTCTGCATCGATTTTCTGCACGAAATCAAATTTGTTGTATTGTTCTCACTCGTTATCTCTCTTATGAAGCGACAGGTAGCAGCTGAAGAGCAGTCGCGAAATTTTTTGGTACCAATAAATCCTGCCGTTCTTGCCTACTTCAGCTTCGTACCGGGGACAAAATGCTTCAAACGTAAATTTCACCGGGAAAACAAACTCTGTCTACGCAGTGCTTGGTTTTAACGTGGATTTTAAGTTATTTTCAGAATGAAATCGTCCGAGGGAAGCACGCACAGGGATTAGGCTATTTTTCAAGGGTGTATAAGATGCTGCATATCTCGAAACACAACTTGCGTCCTTTTTGCCCACGGCCCCCAACCTATAGGTTTGGTATTTTACCAGAATCAAATTCACCCTACCATAAACGTTCTTATATGCAACGAGTGTTTGTAAAAGGGAATGAATCATACCGTATACTTTGTCAACAGCATTAATAAACCTGAGGATAGTCAGCGTCTTACAACTTCCTAAAAGAACATGATCAAAAGCGAAGCCTTATGTTGCTTCAAGTTCACAGTCCCCTATAAGATAGCATAGGAAATGAATCGTCGTGTATGCCTTCTGTACAATGTGATTGAATTTATACAGGCATCAAAAAGCAACGAAAAACATATACCGTTGAAGTAGCATCTTCCGAAGCACCATACGTTCAGGAGGCTGAGTCGATTCCGAAGTCAGCACGTAAGAATTGGCATGGGACAGCGTTCTATGGTAAGCATTCTCTTAACTTCCCCCAGGCAATATTTTCTCACTTGAAACGTTGCCGAGACGTTGGGTCAAGATTTTATGAGTCCCAGTGCGCACAATGTTTAAGTTTTCAACGCTTATGCCGTGTCCACTATTACTATTAAGGGACTCATAAGCTGTTTTAAGTCTCCATTGAAAAGTCCCGCTACTTTTAAAATACTTTATTTCTGGAAAGTTCGACAGTTCAGATGTTTTGAAACAAGACACAACTGTTTCTCAATTATGTGGTAGTCATGCCTACGCAAAGTTCCTTCACACGCCTTTGCGTAGTAATGATGAGGGATATCCTGACATTCACCCATATTAGGCAGGATTCGGAAACCCGTGGGCTCCAATTAAGAAATATATTCAAAAAAGATCATAAGGCAAAACATTTTACACCTGCCTATTTTGTGAATAGATGCGACTTTAAACAAACGCATTGTGATGAAATACATTTACCCTAATCCCCTCTCCGAAAAAAAAACAGGGGGCACGATAGAAACATGATGGCCATGGGGAAAGGTTGGAAGAAGCATGCATGCATACAGAAATGGATGCACACCGATCCATTATCATCCCGCAGCAAGGAGTTTCGCGTGCATGGCAGAGGGGTCGCGAACACGCAACCACCACTCTGCGTTCATTCTGCCCTAACCCCAGTCGTCTTAACTCTGAACACTACCAAAGACCAGAAACGCGAGCGCACGCATACAGAGCAGACGGCCCAACGGCTTCATGAAGGCAAAACAAGCCCAAAATACTACTGTGCAAATCTAC
>CACRXP010000041.1:654712-672943 GCA_902702965.1 Spirometra erinaceieuropaei | reverse complement strand
AGCGTTCGTTTTTGAAGACAATGCGCACAATATTGAATGAGTTAACAAGACTGATAAGCTTAACATCCAATTAGGTGGTTTTGTGGTCAAATTGTGAAAATACAGAATAAAGCTTAATTTAAAACATTAAAGTCCTTAAAATAGACAACGGGAGTACAGAGACGGAGGGCAGCACGCAAAACAAACGGCTGGCAGGACGTAGGGCCGCACGGAAAGCGACGCCCGGGTCATGTTGCCCTCAATTGCATCATATCAGTCATTCGCATTTGCAAAAAACACCTTTTAATTAGGTGCTGTGTAGAAACAAATGGGAACAGTGTAAAAATGAAGACAACACAAAATAACGCGGACACGTACAGCTTGGGGGTTGAACCGAGCAGCCGCCGTACGTGCATTAAATAATGAAGCCGCAAAACAAAATGATTTAAATTCAAGTCAGTTTCATAAAAGGGTAGAGGTCTGCTTGAAGACATGCGGATTCTTCACCACCTTTCCACTTTCCCTAGACAGTGTGTAACAATGATAGTGCTCAACTGCATGCGAGAATATTTAACGATAGCAGAAAAGCACTCTGGTCCCTAAAACGTGGTACCTCGTTGCTCTTTCAGCAAAGGTGAGTACCCGAGCTCTGTACAGTCGCTTTATTGACGAAAATAAGCATGACCCCTTGAGTACCCCATCCACAATGTAAAATTCAGTGCAGTGTATAGGTAAACCGCGTGGGATGAAACACTTGACATGGGCCCGTAATAGTACGACAAATTCGGGAGTGAGTTTTAGGGGTAGGTTTCCTTCTCACATCCCTCTTGTTCGTATAGGAACATAAATATATTGTGGTTCCTTTCAAAGTTATTCATCGAAGATGAGATCACAACGTCCACGAGGAGGGCATTTCCCGTTTCGACCAGTCAGACAGAGAAGGAAAACCTCAGCACATTCAGTCTTGCCTGCCGAGTATGCAGTTTTAAGTAGTGACCATAGCGGTTAGCCATAGTATTAATTTAAGAAATTTCTCAAAGGTCAGGCTGCAATCCAACCCCCGCATGGTACAAAGTGCCTCCTCGAAATTCCGGTACAGTTGCCTATAATTCAAAGGAACGAGGTTGATATCTGTTGGATGAGCTGCATATGTAAGGGAATTATGACTCTTAACGATTTAAAATCCTTCATGACTTTTTTATATTGAACTGTCTATGGGCTCCAGGCTTGTATACCGCATTCCAAGCAAGCCCGCAAAAGTGTTCCGAAGACTTTGTTGAAGAGGTTTTCATCTAATCTATAAATGCTCGTTTGATGCAGTTCAACATGGGCATTGCGCATTCTGCTACTCTCCAACACTGGATGGATGGTTTTAAGTTTCTCTTATCAGTACGCGCTTACAGATTTTCCTGATTTGGTACCTAAAACTGCGGGGGTTTTCAATTCAAACAAATGTAATTCTTAACCATAAAACAACTTTTTCGTCAAAATTGGACCAATTTTATTTTCGTATCAGACACATAGATAGATAGATAATTTTTATTAAAGACCCGTCGGGGTCCCATCAAAGCAAGTTAAAATAAATTTGCATGCGAGTTTTAGACGAGGTAGGCCGAATCTTTACAAAATGCAATTCCTAGTTTCTGAATTAGAAGTCCATTGAGAAACATGATGATTGAGGGGTGAAAAAAAACTCCTAGAAAAAAGTTAAAAATGATTGGATTAATTTTACAGGAGAAAAAAACCCCTCTTTAGAAATAATAACAGAAAAAAGCGAGCAGGACTGGCCTGTAGGTGGCGGTATATAACGGAATGTTTTCGGTCATCATCAGGGTATCAATAAATGTCCGCCTTGATGGGTACGAATGTGGGTCAGACAGGACTGGCTTGCAAATGGCATTGTTTACGGGATTCTCAATTGAGATCGTCTGGGCCGGATTGGTACGCCGCGTCAAAGAGGCCAGACGAGAGGAACCCAGATGCGATCGGCCACAGCACGCTTCGAGCTCAGCCGAGCAGTGGGGAAGGGAGGTACGACCGAACTACTAGTAGATAGTGAATACTGGGGGTTCCGCCGTGAGTGTCGACAGACCGCATGAGGTTGGAATGCGGGAGATGACATCAAAACCGCGAAAATTGTCGCTATGGGGGGGAAGGATAGCGATGGATTTAGAAACCAATTAAAAACAGGGGTTTCTAATGATATAATTAAGAGTTACCACTTAATCTACCACTAAATCCCAGGAGGACCCTTCTCGAAGTCAAGAATCTGAGTGTTCGGGAATGAGACCGTTAACAGTGCCTTTATGCTTTCCGGTGTAAGATGGTTGCGTAATTTCGACTTGAATATCAGTAACCTAGGCGATAATCTTATTTCAGGCGGAAGATTATTCCAAAGGAAGGCATATTTGGAAGCAAAGAAGAGGGAGCGCTTAGATGTAGTACAAAGAGGCGGCGGAATCACCATGCAGGAGTTGCGCGTGGCATAAGACCGATCTCTCGGAGTGAGAGTGTCAATGAGCGGAAGACTGGAGCTAGAGTTGATGTGAAAAAGGAAGCAAAGGCCAGCTTCGAGTCTTCTAACCCACAAAAACTTCATGTTTGCCAGCTGACATTTCTGAGTATAAGAAATACTGGGCGAAGCTTGAGAGAACAGTTTCCGAGTGAAAACCCTCTGAACCTTTTCGATTTTATTACGGTCGCAGGCGCTCATTAAACCGAAGAAAGGACAGCAATATTCGAGGACTGGAAGAACAAACATTTGATAAAGTCTTAGCTTCATTTCGGAAGGAAAAATTATGCGATATGAATCCACATATCTCCGCGGCTTTGGCAGAGATTCTATCTGCATGAGGTGATAAAGCAAGTTTAGTTGTATAACTTAGACCTAGGTCCTTTATGGTGAGGCATTCTGAGAGTGGGTTATTCTGAAAAATTATGGGACCAGGAAGTTTGGTAGGACCAAAAGACATGAAACTACACTTGGATGATGAAAACCCCATCTGCCATGTTGAACCCCATCTGCTTAAGCGTAGTAAATCGGCATTAATTTTTTCAACACAAACATTTGCGGTGTCCTTAGAGTATGAGTAAACACATTTGAGGTCGTCGGCATAAGTAAAAGTTTGCGAATTTCCGAGTTCAGTCGAAATATCATTGATGTACAGAAGGAAGACTAGCGGACCCAGGACCGTGCCTTGAAGTACGCCACTCGTGATCAAGTGGGGTGTCGAGTAGCTATTACCGACCATGACTTTCTGATATTGGTTGGACAGATAGGACCTAATGAAGTCGAGAAGAGGCGGCCGGATGCCGAGAGCTTCCATTTTTACTAAAAGACGTCTATGGGGCACCTTGTCAAAGGCTTTGCTAAGATCAAAGTAAATAACAACCACTGACTGCCGCTCATTACGAAGAGAAGTGATTAGATTAAGAAAAGCCAAGTGGCATGTTTCGCAGGATCGTTCAGGTAAATACCCATGCTGACTAGAGCTCAGAAGCCGATTAGCTAGACAGAAGTCAAGAATTTCATTGAAAATAATCCTTTCAAGAAGTTTTGCTAGAGACGGCGTTTTGTGCACGCCCCGATAGTTATTAACATCGGACCGAGATCCTGACTTGAAAACGGGAATGATAATTGACGTTTTCCATGTTTCAGGAAAGAATCCTTTTGAAATATAAACCGAGAATAGATGACTGAGCAATATGGGAAAGTCGGACGCTTGTTTAATAATCGAATCCGGAATCACGTCCGTTCCTGAGCAGTGGGAGTATTTCAAACGGCTTATGTGTTTCTTAATGAGATCTGAGGAGACATCAATTGTACTCAGTGTCCTATCTGAAAGTGCTCGAAAGAAAGGGACCGGATCGGACTCGGTAGCAAGGTGTTTTGCAAAGAAAGCACTAAACAACTCCGCCTTGTCAGTGTCATCGGCGAGGAAGACTTTGTTATCATTTCGCATGGGTGGAAGTTCATGACCACGCTTAGAGTAGGACCGATGACGGAAGATGTTTGCGACGGATTTGCCAGGGTTCGAACCACTGAGAGCAATTGATTCTCTTTGCCTGTCGCGCGCTTGGCGCATCCTTGAGGCCATCTCAAAAATCTCTGTGATTCTAAGATGAACTGATAAGGAACTAGTGGATAGGTCACGCAGTTGTCGCCTCAACATTTTAGTCTGTTCTGAAGAAAATGAGGAACAAGGGAATCTGAAGAATTAGGCTTCAGATATCTACGCGGCACAAACTCTAGAATGTCCTTGGAAACATTGGACATGACATCACGAAGAATGGTTACATCGCTACAAGTGAGGAAGCCACACCAATCCAAGGATCTCATATAGTTATTTATTAAGTCGCTATCTACGCAGTCGTAGTTCATGAAAGTCTGAACGGCGCTTGTCTTTTTTGAAAAGGCAAGCGGTAGGCAACAATGAATTAGTACGTGGTCACTGTCAAAGAGGTCCTTTTTTAAAAGCAACAGAAAGAGGAGCAATGTCATTGGTAAAGATTAGATCTAAAATGTGATTATCTCTTGTTGGAAAGCGCACCAGTTGGGACCAATTAGAAAAATTGACAATATCTTGAAAGGGCTGGAATCTGGGTGGACAGCTATTGGAAACCCAGTCTATTTCAGGAAGGTTAAAATCCCCAGTGATTATTTTAACATCGAAAGCAGCTTCCGAAATTAATTTAAAGATTTCACAGAGTTGTGAATCATCACTGGCTAAGCGACGAACATCCTACTAATAAAGGCACTAGCGCGGAAAAGTCAAAGCCAGTCAGGAAGAGGAAGCGAGTTATGTCTCCAGAGGAAACTCCAGACAAATAATTTCCGGTGGATAACGTGGCGGTCGACGCTAATGCATTAAAAATAAGTCAGGTTCCATTACCTGCTATAGTAACTAAACCTGCCAAATCATCGAACACTAAAGTTGGGAAAGCCAGGGTGACCCTCAGAAGATCTGTTAGAAACTACAAGTACTCGCCGTTATTCTTGGAAGGCAATGCAGTTACTCCATTGCTTCACAAGGCTAACTCATCTGGAAAGTGCTCTAACCAATCCGTTTATGGAAAAGGACACGATAAGCCTTCGTGCAGCACATTGCAACAGGGTAATGATTGTAAGAGTTCCACTGCCGGAGCAAGTACGTCACATGAAAATCCATGCCCTAAACTCCCTTCGCCGGCCGAAAATCATTCAAATGTCGAAGTGCCAACATCCGTCGGGAAAACTACAGTAGCACTATATCGTCCTAGAACGGACGGGACAGTAATGAGCTCATCCATAAATCGTAAGCAAAATATTGTCATAAGGGGCGCCCCAGAGTCCACGTCCTGCATTCCGAAGGAACGAGTGGCGCACGACCTAGA
Source organism: Spirometra erinaceieuropaei (assembly GCA_902702965.1). Taxonomy (NCBI): domain Eukaryota; kingdom Metazoa; phylum Platyhelminthes; class Cestoda; order Diphyllobothriidea; family Diphyllobothriidae; genus Spirometra; species Spirometra erinaceieuropaei. The sequence continues at coordinate 667,591 of CACRXP010000041.1, read as the reverse complement.
CCTTCTTCATCAGTACGCCAGTGCCGTCCTGCAGGATGGGGAAATATTCACCGTTAAAAAAGCTTTCCGACTAGGCAGAGCGGACGCAAATCGTGACCTAAAAACATCCCCAAGACCCCTGAAATTTATATTGGAAAACGTAACCCAAGCAGCGCATTTGTTAGAAAGTAGAACGACCTTACGCAATTCGCACAAGGAAGTGTTTTTTCAACCAGACTACGAACCTAGGGGAAGACTGAAAATGAGAGAACTGTGAACAGAATTGAAAGAAAGAATTGGCAGAGGAGACAAGGGGCTGAAGATCAAAAATGGCAGTTAAGCTGAATATGCCGATTTTTCCGCCGTTTAATAAAACTCTTGCTCCAATGGAAACAATGCGTTTCCCACCCAATAACTTGTTTCCTCCCCGGCCGTTTTACCAATCTATTCCTAATGCTAATCTCCATACTGAATCAGGTAATTCATCCTATCCTCAGTTTCGTTCCAGCGGGAATACGTTGCAGTATCTGGCCCGCGGATTTCCAGCTGAAAATAAGTTAGCTAACAATGGTTACAAGTTCGCCTGCCCTTCATTGCCTCCCACAAGTCCTACTCCTTTTCATCCAGGTCAGAATTTTTTGATGCCACAAAATTTTTTGCAGAACCGGATGGTTACATCCGGACCGTTTGCTCCGTGGGCAGACTAGCAATGGACGATGTAGCACACTTCCCTCAGAAACAAGCAGCCTTTACCTTCTAAATTTTTGTTTTTAATGCCAGATTTTTGCTTAATAAGGTGCCTTTGCTTCAGACTCTGGTGTTCGTCCATTGTTTTAGTAGCTGAGACATGGGCATCAGCCTCCGTAGCTGACTCCGAACTCTCGCTTCTAGGCTATAAATGCATTCGAAATAATCGCCAAGATATCCGTGGTTGGGGCAGCTGCGTCTACGTTAAGCAAAAACTTACATTTTTGCCGCTTCATCTCCCGCACTTTTTCGCAGTAGAAGGCAGCTGCTGGCTCCAGGTTGCACTGAAAAATAAGTTCTCCTTACTCGTTGGCTGTGTCTATCGCCCTCCCAACGCCAACGACAATTTTGATCGTTTACTCTCACAGGCATTTCATGCTGCGGCCGACTCAAGCTTTAAGTGTCAATTCGTTGCGGGTGATTTTAATCTCCCCGAAGTCCGCAGGTCTCCGCCTTCAGGCCCCAGAAGGTTCGAAGACTTTCTTGAGGCTGTGGATGTTGGGATGTGGAACCAGGTTGTCGATTTTCCCATCCGAGGCTCAAGCATACTTGACCTAATTTTCTGTAGAGGCTGCATGCCATCGTCATTGTCTTCCCTAGGCCCACTCGGGGGCTCAGACCATGACATAGTTGTTTCAACGTTGGGATTCGAGGCTGACAAAACGTCGTCCCCAAAGTATAACTTTTTCGCAATTTCCGATCAACTCGCTCAACCGAATTAGTAACACACCTTAATTCCTACGACTGGACTGATTTCTTCCTTAGTTCGGATCTAAATGTTTGCACTGCAAATCTGTACGAAATTTTGGATCCGCTTATTTCTCGTTTTGTCCCCCGTAAGAAAATTATTGATGTTGGGGATGCGGCTTTCCTACCCTTACCCTGTCGTCGCAGATTGCGCAGGCTTTATCTTCGTTTCCATCTGCAGAACGATGTTTCTGTCCTGCCCTTGATTCGTGATATTTTTGATCGAGCTAAGAGATTGTCTGAAGAAAAACAGCTAGCCGAAGAGGTCCATTTTACCGAAAACCATTCGTTAAATGTCTCGAAACTTTTCTCTAGAAAAATACGAACTCATAGAAAGACGCAGCATCCCATCCTCCGAGACGCTCTCGGAAATCTCATAGTTGGTGCCCAGTTAATCGCTGATAGCTTCCATGATTTTCTGTCCAAAACGTTTATTGAAGACTCAACCACTCCGCTTCCGACCATCCAGTCATTGACCGGGGCAGTTCTAGAAACTATAGCTTTCACTCTGTGAGATGGGACTGTTGCGATTCGGCGTTTTCGTCAATCTTATAGTCCAGGACCTGATGGTGTCCCAGTAAGCATTTTAAAAGCCGTCGCAAATACGATTTTCCCATCCCTCAGAAGCCGTGAGTCTGTCCTAGATTTTGATGACTTCTTTGAATTGGCCCGGACTGACCGTCTGCGTGTTCATCCGTTCAAACTGCAAAGGAAGCGGGCTCATTCGGACGTCCGACGGAACGCCTTCTCACAAAGGGTCATCGGGGCATGGAATGGACTCCCTGATGCCGTCGTTCTTTCCGAAAGTGTTAAATCCTTTGAGTGCAGACTAGATGCTCACTTGTTGAGAACCTACTGTACATACAATCATGATTGTTTTAGCGGCGGCAGTTTGCGCCTTGCTCACAGTTACCGCTAACTTCTTAACGTTTCGCATTTGCTGATGTAATTGATGACTTTATTACTGTTTATCGACATGAATAGGGTGCTCAAGGGCGAAAGCCTCATTCCCTTATTAAACTGACTTAAACTGACTTGAAACTGACTCTTATGCAAGCTATTTAATTTTGCTCTTGAAACTGAAACCTATCCTACCTTGTGGAAGGAATCGCAATTAACGAAAGATGCCTGAACACGTTTTTGTCGTTAGGCAAACTACAATGGGCGTTGATTGGAGGCGGCCCTTGTCGTTCAGGAGGTACTGAAGAAAAAGGCTTGTTAATTTTCCTTATGAAAAATACAGCGTGGACTATGCGTATTATTAGCTATCTCAGACATTATAAATCACCTTAAAAACGCATATGAATGTTTGATCCTTCTCAAAATGAAACGTGTGCGGCTTGTAGTTTAACACAGAATCGCATAGTGAGGGCAGTTACGATTCATTTCTGCATGATAATAAAAAAGCGAGTAGAGCGGTAGCATACTGTTACAATGGACGGGAAAGTGATAAGACGCATTTTCACAGAAAAGGGATTGCTTTCTATTAAATATATTTAAGAATTAATGACTTTATCTGCCCTCAGTTTTCGGTAGGTTGTGAGGAAATCGAGACATGGGGAGCCAGTATCCTTGATGGTAAACCAAATGGCTTCTCTGCTTCACGCAAACTTAGTGATATTTCCTAACACCAGCAGGGCTTCCTTCACAAACACAATTATGCCCCAACTCTGTCGGTGTTTATTGCTCTTCCGACATATATGGCATCCAGTTAAAGCTACGTCTAGTATAATATAACACATAACAATATAATGTATATTATAATATATAACGGTGACTGGGAAAGCCTTTGAAAAGGTCAAGGTCAAGGCGCGCAGCTCAATTTCAAAGATAAGTGAAGCTCTGCATTTATCTGGATATTCTTAAGTAATTAATGCCTGTTTTTTACTTGAGTCCGTTTTAAAAGTCGCCTTTCTATATAAGGTAAAATTTTTTCCCAGTTTGTTTGACAGTCTAGCCAAATAGTCGTATTTTGTGAAAAATCCATTGTAGTGAATCCTTTCCCTACTACCGCTTTCTAGTTTTCGTAGTAAAAAAAACAGTAATACTTGCTACACAGTGCGCGCTTCCGTTTTGATCCTTCTTCTGTAACGAAAAACTTTTTTTGTCTGTAATGCCCCGCAGAGCACGTGCTAAAAGGCGAAAGCTTGCGGCCTCCCCACCGTCTCTGGGTGCTAAAATCGTGACTGAAGACATGGCAGACGCCAGCGTATGTTCTTCGCCGTCTGCAGATCTGATTAACTGACAAATCCCTTTAGTACATGTAGAACCTCTCAACCCTTCAGTCGTCCAAAAATATGCTTTTGCTAGTCGTAGCAGGCCATCAGCCGGCGAAATAATCGATCAGCTGATTTATGGAGACATAAACAGCACTTCGGAAAAAGTGCTTGAACAAGCTTTTAAACTTATTGGGGTAATAAGTTCGGAAACTGAGGAACGAATTAAACGTAAGCATAATTTCGTACTGCGAAACATTCCGAGCCACTTATCTGCTATGGAGGGAGCGCATTTGTTCCTACAAAGTTGTGGTTTGAGTTTTAGTGTCGCACAAGCTAAGCGACTTCGCTCGCTTAGCCGTAATGCGCCGATACTAGTTACCCTTTTCTCCATGTACCCTTTTCTCCATGATAGAAGTCGATTTTATCTTGTCGAGTAGGGAGATGACTAGAGACTTCTGCCGTAAATGACGCTGCTCCGTTTCGCCAGACCTCACACCCCTGCAGCGAAGACTGAATAACCTAAAATCGGCAAAAACCAACACCAAGATAATGACACCTACTGTCAGTCTGAATATGTCCTCTACAACACCACCTGCGGCATCTGCAAGTCACGGCATAGTCAATTCCGTAGGGAGTTCGACTACTTTTAATGCTGACCTCTTTAAACACACCACCACGCCTGGTATAAACACGCCTCTATCAACTCCTTCAGCAACCCCTAGTAAGCCTAAGCATGTGCCTAAGTCAAAGGCAAATCCAATGGCTGTCTCAGCCACTCGGACACCCAATAAATCCAGCACCAGTATAAAATGTTTTCCTCCACAATCGGCGAACAGTGCCTCAAATACCCCGACTCAAAACGTAGCGGGTTCGCAACTGCCCCCCAGCCCTCATATCAAGGCATTTAGGCCGAATATGCCGATCTTCCCACCGTTTGATAGACCTCTTGTTCCAATGGAAACAATGCGTCCCCCACCCCCCAAACTTGTTTCCTCCACGGCCGTTTTACCAATTTATTCCTCATGATAATATCCATACTGAATCAGTTAATTCATCCGATCCGCAGTTTCGTCCCGGCGGGAATACGTTGCAGTATCTGCCCCGCGGATTTCCAGCTGAAAATAAGTTAGCCAACAATAGTTACCAGTTTACCTGCCCGTCATTCCCTCCCCCCAGTCCTCCCCTTTTTTATCCACGTCAGAATGTTTTGATGCCACAAAATTTTTTGCAGAACCAGATGGTTGCATCCGGACCGTTTGCTCCGTGGGCGACCCAGAACTGGACGATGTAGCCCACCTCCCTCAAAAACTAACAGCCTTTCCCTTCAAACTTTTTGTTTTAAATGCCAGATCCTTGCTTAATAAGGTGCCTTTGCTTCAGACTCAGGTTTTCGTGCATTGTCCTGATATCGTTTTAGTAACTGAGACGTGGGCATCAGCCTCAGTAGCTGACTCCGAACTCCCTCTTCTAGGCTACAATTGCATTCGAAATGATCGCCAAGATAGCCGTGGTGGGGGCTGCTGCGTCTACGTTAAGCAAACACTTACATGTTTGCCGTTGGACCTCCCGCACGTTTCAGCAGTAGAAGGCAGCTGCTGGCTCCAGGTTGCACTAAAAAATAAGTTCTCCTTACTCGTTGGCTGTATCTATCGCCCTCCCAACGCCAATGAAAATTATGATCGTTTACTCTCACAGGCATTTCATGCTGCGGCCGACTTAAGCTTTAAGTATCAACTGGTTGCGGGTGACTTTAATCTCCCTGAAGTCCGCTGGTCTCCGCCTTCAGGCCCCAGAAGGTTCGATGACTTCCTCGAGGCTGTGGATGTCGGGATGTGGTCTCAGGTTGTTGATTTTCCCACCCGAGGCTCAAGTATACTTGACCTAATTTTCTGTAGAGGCTGCTTGCCATCGTCAGTGTCATCCCTAGGCCCACTCGGGGGCTCAGACCATGACATAGTTGTTTCAACGTTGGAATTCGGGGCTGACGAAATGTCGTCCCAAAAGTATAACTTTTTCCGCGATTTCCGATCAACTCGCTCAAACGAATTAGTAACACACCTTAATTCCTACGACTGGACTGATTTCTTCCTTAGTTCGGATGTAAATGTTTGCACTGCAAAACTTTACGAAATATTGGATCCGCTTATTTCTCGTTTTGTCCCCCGTAAGAAAATTATTGATGTTGGGGATGCGGCTTTCCTACCCTTACCCTGTCGTCGCAGCTTGCGCAGGCCTTATCGTCGTTTCCATCTGCAGAACGATGTTTCTGTTCTGCCCTTGATTTGTGATATTTTTGATCGAGCTAAGAGATTGTCTGAAGAAAAACAGCTAGCCGTTTCGAAGATCTTAGAGACATTGATCAAGGATAAAATGATGTGTCACTGAACAGCGATCAACTTACTGAGTGTTGCTCAGCATGGATTCCTCAAAGCTCGATCTTGTGACACCTGTCAACTCTCTTTCTTTGACTATGTTCTCCAATCTAGGGACCACGGTTTTGCTCTTTACACAGTATATTTCGATTTCACTAAGGCTTTTGACCGTGTTGACCATGCTCTTCTCCTCTTGAAATTGTCCTCTTTCGGAATAGGTGGCAAACTTTTGAATTTTATCTCCTCTTATTTGGGCACTCGCACACAACGAGTTAAGATTTGCAATAACATCTCCAACCCCACACGTGTGAGGAGTGGAGTCATGCAGGGTAGTGTACTCGGCCCGCTTTTATTTTGCCTTTTCGTTAATGATGTGCCCGATTTATTTCAGAATGGTAAGCCTTTCATGTATGCCGATGATCTTAAAGTTGCATATCGATATAAGTCGGCAGATCATGACATCGTGCTTGAGCTCCTAAAGAGCGATCTACAGGCTTTCGCCCAGTGGTGCAGCACATGGCGCCTTTCTCTTTCTTGGCATAAGTGCTCAGTCATGGTGGTTGGCGACGACCGCCAACCTCAACTAAGTATTGAAGGTCACGCAATAAATGTGCCAGGGGTCATAAAGGATTTGGGCGTATCATACTCCAAGAGTCTCAATCTCTCGGAACACTGTGCCTTGATAGTCTCCAAAGCACGTAGAACGACCGGGTTTATCCTCCGAAATTTTAAAACTAGGGAAATTAGAATGCGCCTTTTCAACATGTACGTTAGACCTGGTCTGGAATACTGTTCGTTTTCATTTAGCCTCATGCGTGCTACTGAGCGGAAGAAAATAGAATCCGTTCAACACTTTTTTACTAAGAGAATTTTAACCCCGGAACACCGACATTTGTCTTACCAAGAACGTTGCCGGCTTACAGGCCTCGATCCTTTATGGTTCCGTAGATTACAAAAGGGACTATTTTTGCTATTTAAACTCTAATATAATCACACATTTAACCCACTCACCTCTTGAAGACATCATATCCACCCACGACGTAACAGTCACCGTGAGGTCTTCTTATTTCTGCCTCTGGCACGTACTGTTAAATATCGTCGGTTCTTTTCTGTAAATGCAATTGCTATTTGGAATAAACTACCCATGAGTGTGAAAATTCTGCAAAATTCTCCTTTATTTAAGAGAACTATTACTCGATTTTTGCATTCAGAAAAGCTCCCACAAATTTTGGGTGCTGAATCTACTGATCGACTGTACCGTAGCGATGGCGTTTGTGGTCTCTGAACACTATGGCCGGTCTCACCAGCTGTTCCTCAACGCCTCTACTTTGACTATCCCCAACTTCATGAAAGGAATTTGACGTCCGATAATCTCCGATACCGTGCAACCTCCCCTCTTCTTGACGGTCTATATTCTACCACCGCCGACAGTTTTTTTCTCCTGAGCCCTCCAAACCACAAAAACCACCATCAACTATATTTTTATGCCTTAAGCTCGGGAGTTTTTTTTCACTGCTGGTCGGATTTGTGTTTAATCGCTTCCCATGACAATGCCTGCAAACTGGCATTAAATTAAAATTTATTTATTTATATATTTATAAAAGGTTATGTACAGGCAAAGACTAAAAACGCCCAGAGGTGAAAGAAGATATAAGATGCATTTTGTCAGTTCTTATCGGATAAATTTATGGCCATCATTTAAAATGCTGTCAAGTCCTTGTTTAAACGTCTGAACACTTTCTGCCAGAACAAACGAATTTGGTAGTTTCTTCTTATCTTCAATCACTCGTACTTCAAGTTTGGCGCACTTTGTCTTCAATATATAGGTGGTCCCAGAGATTTGTCGTTAGTGCTTGTTCAAAAATCGGCCAATTTAGATAGAATAGAATAAAATGAGTTTATTTTAGCACCCTTGGGCACTGTCAGTCTCCTTTGAACTTAGTCTACTCCTCTGACGAGTTTGAAATCCATGTTCATGTTCCCTTTGTATTGCCTATAAGAGAGAGAAAACGGTTTGAGCCTTCTTAGCCGTTCCTCATAAGGCAGGTTCTTCAACCCCACTGACTAAATTGGCCGCCCTTCGTTGCCCCTTCTCCAAGAGAGTGCAGTCTTGCTTCATCCAGGGGCGCCACGCCTGAATGCTATATACCAAAATCATCCGGACAGATGTTCCAAACAGTCGACCGAAAAGCTCTTCGTCAAAGTTAAGAAAGGATCTCATGATCGCTCCCAGGATACCCGTAGCCTTCTTTACTATTTTGGCGCAGTGCGACGAGGGTTTGATAGTGGACGTCATCCACACACCTGGGCCCTTTGCCTCGTTTACAAGCTAGAGTTCATGACCTCCAAGGAAATACTGATATTCAGACCTCATATCCTTTCAGCAAATTGGCCTTAGTCGGATGAATTAGCATTCTTTGAAATTGAGGTTGAGAAGCCATTCATCACACCACTGTTATAGTCGATCTAAGTTGTTTTGCAAGTTTAGTGCGTCCTCTGGTTTTTCAATCAAAATTCACATCTTCAGATCATCAGCGAACATCGCCTTCTCGCAGGTCAGACAATGTAGGCAATCGTTCACGTATATTAAAAACAGAATTGGAACCAGAATGCTTTCCTGCGGGACCCCGCTGTGAACAGTTTCCCACTCTTATTTGGTGTCACCAATGCACAAACGCTGATGTCGGCCTGTGGGGACGTCGGCTAATCACTTGAGTAGGCTACTAGCCAAACCCATTTGGAGCCGTCTAAACATGAGCCACCTGTGCTGCACCCTTTCAAAGGCTTTGCTGAAGTCAATGTAGACTAAATCTTCTGAAAAACCGTTATCTAAGGATTTCGTCCAGCTTTTCATTGATGTGAACAGGTAGTTGAAACAGAATCAACTGCCCCTAAATCCATGTTGGTGCCCACTAAGTAGGTCGTTCTCCTAGTGTGTCTCATCACTTCCATTTTTATTATTTTCTCCATTGATTTGCAACAAATGCTTGTGTGAATCACTGATCTGGGGCTATTTGGCGAGGTTCTCTCTTCCCTTTTATATGTGCGGATTGTGTGGACACAAGAAGGAGGTCTCGAGTGCAAAAGGGTGAGTGAAAATATTGCGTACCCTTTGTGATACAACGGTCAGGTCTCTTTTTATAATTTGCTTCGCGAATTAAGCACATGAAGCCCATCTACGGAGAGAAGTGTCTCATTCCTGGAAAACTAAAAGGCGTAATCAACAAAGCAAATTTTGAACTGTGCGGGGATGGCCGTATCTTGAGAAGTGTGCAAAGGCAGGCTGATGCTAGCTGTATCACCAACTATGGTATGGGCGCTCAGAGGTGGAAGAGTTACAAGTTTTAGATCCTTAAATAATCTCTTCGGGGCGTTTAGACTTACCATGTAAAACTGTCCCTTACCAAGCAGACATAAGAACTGTAAATAAGTAATCATCTTAAATAGAAGAAGAACAGCAAGACAGGACAGGTCGAGCGCGAAATTAAACATCAAATTGCCGATTTAGGCTACAATTAGAAAAGTGGGGACGGATTAGAAAGGCAAAAGCTATATGCGGAAATCGATAAACATTTTAAAAGCAGCCTATTAGAAGGAAGTTTAGCGTTAAAGCAAATTTTCGCCCTTGAAAACAGAGCCGCACCCCTTGAACAAAACGGATAGAAAATAATATTATCACCGACAGCCAAGACCGACAATTTACTTTTGGTTTTTCTACATTTCATACTGTCTCCCTCGAATGATCGCACATATGCAGAACAGTTTACCATTCAATGTTAGGGGGCGCTCACCGATCGTTCATACGGAACTCACTCGTTCCGTTGTGCCTTAAGGGCACATTCCTCATGCAACTGTGTAGTCAAACATTTCTACACAAAATTAAAGTCATGTTATAGGTCTATGATAGGCCCACGCATTGTCCCGTCTTGTATTTATTATCCTCACGGCCCTCAAACCCGAATCGGAGGATTCCGGCTCTGAACAACTATGACAGTACCCTAAGAATACCAAAGGATTTCTGCTTGTCATGAAAAAAAATTGGCTGATACGGACCTCACTTATTATGCCCAAGAATCAGTTTATCTGAGGGTTATCCTTTCACGTGAGCAATTTGTTACCTTTGCTAGCAAAAACCGGCTACTGTAGGTGAATAACCATATCTTCACAAGTGCAATTACAACGCTCAGGGATGGCTGCAATTGATGATAGCGGAACATTAGGGCACAGTACGTAGTGCAGCGCACTGGGCGTTGCCGTTAGCGTTCTTATACGGTTGCGCAGCTCCGGGGTAATGGTTAGATTAAATTTGCAAATGAGGGGCATTCTTGTTCACCACGCTCTGATCACCCTCCCATTATTTCCTCTAATCCAGTCTGACTGTCCACGGTTCCTCCTTTGTTTTAAATAGTAAATTTCCATTTAAAGTACTTCAGAACATAATAGGCATAACTTTAGATTACTCACTCGTCCAGATCCTCGGCATTTGACATCATGTACTCAGGAATATATGAGTTACAAAAAGTCACAGACCCCGCGAAGTTTGAACCGCTTACCTTGAAGCTGGAGCGCATTTCAAACTAGGACTTGAGGGTTTTGTGGCCGCTAGTTGGGAAACTGTGTAAATGGCGTCTCGGCCTCCATCCAGTCACGGAGCGGACAACAAGCAGTTTCGAGACCCCAGGAAACTATCGTAAGTCCTATAATTTCGTATCAGTATAGTCAAACAGGAACGAAGGACAGTCCCTTTACAGATTGTTAGGAATTGAGAAAAATGCGCCGCCTGAGGAAGTCAGAAAAGCTTATCGGAAGGTGTGTTTACTCAAATATTCTCTAATGCAGTTAAAAGCTTGCATTACGATGCCATCCAGACAAAAATCCAGATGACCCCAATGCGGGAGAGAAGGTATTCTTTCATTCAGCCTTTTACCGGTAGTTTGCGGAAATAAATCGTGCCCATGGCATCTTATCAGACCAGTCCAAGCGTGCGTTTTATGACAAATACGGCTCGTTTGGACTTTTCATGGCTGAACAAATGGGAGAAGAGAACGCAGAACTTTACTTGCGTTTGAATAACCCATGTCTCCGCGTAAGCTGACAACTTTGTTACTTTGAATTGTTTTGCTGCAAATGTGTACAATGTTTCGATACAATTACCGGATCTCCCTTGTTTGCAGTTTCTAGAACCTAGGTCATATGTTCTTGTTTCAGATTTGATACCCTGCTAGTTGACTCCCACCCATCCCCAACCACCGAGTCCCTTCTCCTTAAGAATTTTTGAAGCTTTGAACCACTCTTTAAGGCAAATTTGAGAGCTCAGGAAACTTTGAAAAATATTTTTACGGTCTACAACCCAACTATGAGGAATCGGCCGACTGAAGAAAAGTGTTTATCTACGGGGACATCGGCAATATTTTCCCTTCATGTGACGAATCCCTTCTCTAAGTCTCGTGTTTGAAGAAGCAGCAATCCTGCCAATGAGCAGAGCGTCTGTCAGCTTAACTGTCAGAGCTCTAATGCGTCTGCCGGTTGTGGCTTAGGGAATCCACACTCCGGAAGTTGAGGGACTGGGAAGTAATCTGATGATTTGCTAGCATTTGCTTGACCCCACTTTCGTGAATTTCTCACTACTGGCTTTATCGGCCTCCTTAATGACGAGCATCGCGATAACAGGCTTAATTTGAGCATTATAAAAGACATTTACTTAGTACAGAACTGGCGGAGCCTTCCTGAATCAAATTTAAGGATTGATATTGTTCCTGAGTGCTTAGCAGATATAATGTAGTTGGAACGGGCAGTTTTAGAGCATCAGATCACATACTAACTCTACTCCGCCGCACCGTTTAACTATCAGCTGACCCATAATGCTAATAACGGGAATTTTCCAACATGGGGCTACAGTAGTCACTTATTTGAACGCTGAGAGTAGATTTCAGAACTATAAAGGCGCCAGTGCCTAGGTGACGCTAATAGACTTCCCACGGCGAATCATAACGACCATACTTGTCTTAGCGATAGTTGCACACTGATGCGAATGAACAAATCTGCGACGAAATACTTATTAACTCAGGATCAAAGAGGGGGTAGCTGCTTCAGCCTGTACGCTATGCGGGGAATAGGGTCGCCGCTGCTATAACCTTTCGAATACCGGTGCTACGTTTTCTACGTGCGTTTGAAAAATAATTGTGGCCAGAGGTCTAGAAATAACAAAACGTTTGAGGAGAATTACAGTGCAGCCGAGGTCCGCGATATGGAAGCTGGGGCTGGCAAACCTTGTTTTCAGCAGCGATTTCCTAGGATTGGGCCGTAGCTTTAATGTCGAAAAATTCACGCGTGATCCTCCTACCGATTTAAGCGTGGCGGAAACGACAGAAAAAAACATTATGCAGAACCTCACCCACTCATCCTGACGCAAGGAATTTTGATTAGATATTTTCGTGGATCCCGGCCACATTCCTTCTAACAGCGATACGTTGCCTCTAACTGGTCAAGGACAACTGGGACGTATTCTTGACCCCAACTGATTGCTAACAATGCTGAACTCACTTGTCTGTCAAGTCAAGCTCCGTCAACGACTGTCTAGTAACAAGACACTCTTTCACACAAACTACCTGCGGCTGTGGCACCCAATGTGACCCTGTGACACCCTTGACGCTACAGTAAGTCCGGAGAACATCGGAACATCTGACAAGGACAACCTTGTTAATTCTGAAGTGCTCTCACTGGCTAACTACACGGCCTTCCTAACCAAAGTTTTACAAGAAACCCTGACCTCCTATTGCAACATTACGATCCTTCTTCGATGCATCAGGAATAAC
>CACRXP010000041.1:547192-612520 GCA_902702965.1 Spirometra erinaceieuropaei | reverse complement strand
GGCGTAAAAGAATATGTGATTTTCTTTGTGCGGAACGCATGAACCTTGTAGACGGAAATCACTAAGCGCTAATGCAGCGAATAATCGGGCTCCAAGTTATTCGGCAATTTGAAAACTTTTTTAAAACCCAATTGAACTCCTTCGAGTATAAAATATAATGATAACGTGATAATCTATCAAACGACTGAAAGAAAGCATGTCTTTGTTCGTGGTTTCCATATAATATATTTACATTTGCAAGACCATCGAAAATCAATAGGAAAAATGCATGCTATCTAAGTAGTCGCTTTTTACCTAATAAGGATTTTACAAGAGATTAAAAAACAGTGCATTCAAACGCTGACATCCTGCCGAGTTCGAAATATTATAGGAGTATGGCGCAAGATAATTAGTATTACAACGGCCCCGAAGTAATCCTTCCTAATCGAAAACGCGGTTCCGAATTCCGGGTAACATTTCATGAGATCAGTCATTTACCGTAGTTTGTCTAAATACGACGTTGTGCGACAAGACAGTAGATTTTTGGCAACAGATGCTGACACTGCTTTCACTGAATGGTCAAACCAAACTGATCTGCGTAGACAAGAGAAAATGCAGACAAGAAAATCAATAAGATGGTTCTTGGACGCTCGGTCTCTATGTTGATCTCGCATGTAGAACTCTGAGATATACAAACATCTTGTAGAAGGAGAAACATCAACGAAATAATAAAAGGCTTAGAAATGCGAAAACTAATCATAGGCCAGGGGATCATTCGGGTAGGGGGCTTATGGGGGCAGCCTTCTGATTGTTGCGGTAGTTTTCTGTTCGGCCTTGCAGATTCGCTCATTGGCCATACAATTTTGTTTTTTCGACGGTTTGTTCTACTCCTGTTTACCTCTCAAGGACCGATTACAGTGACCATTTGACTTATCCTTCATCAGCTTATATCGACCGAAAATCTGCCAAGCGAAAAGTGCGTATGCTTACTAAGGGCCGACAGCAGTAGAATAAACTATGTCATTTTTTGGGGCATTAATCATTCGCAACCGGCCAAATTGGACCACAGAGGTGGATTCCCGTTCTTTCGTGGTTAGATTATGTCTGGTTCCTGACGGTTGGCTGGCCAGAAATGTTCACTTCAGCCCCCATTGCCGTCCACGTTATTCTAGCCACGGGCAGCAGCGAATTGTATCTGTTTGTGATTCCTGCCTTCACGAGTTCTTTTGTACCTTCCAAACAAATGTTGCCCGACTAAAGGAAATGTTGCAAACTTGTTTCCCTCCCTGTAAGGTACATCCTAGAAGTGCACCGGTTAGAGCTGACGAGGGATGGAATATTAATGAAGTAAACGGAGGCCGACGAGTTGTAGGGGCTGACCAATCAAGTCCCACTGTCGTCGTCGCCCCCGACACCCCCAATAGGATTTTTGAGTGAATCCTTGCCGGCATGACGGTGGTTATAAGGTCTGTCAACAAAACATGTCAAGAGCTAATGGAACCCGGAACACTGACCCAAAATTACTGACCAGGTGCATCACACCGCCGTCAAGCCCCTCAAGTACATTTGCTATAGTCAACATCAGATACTGCTTGCTGAAGGAGACTACATAGATTGCCTGTTATTGCTGATGGAATCTTGTATAAGCCTTAATCTCGGATGATCAAACCTTTAATCCTATGAGATTGGCATAGTCGAGAGATCCGGGTTGACGATTCAAAGAAAAAGATGGGAGGCCGGTCTGGTGGCCGAAGTCTGGAGGGTCATTCCCTACGTTAAAGGGGTCTTCGAGACGGTGTCTCGACTGTAACAACCCGCCAGAGTAGGCATAGCTCATGGACCTCAGGCAACAATACGTGCCGTCTGATGCAACCTGAGGATACACTGTCACCTGCTGAAACCTAAGGAGTTGTCTACAAAATAAGATACAATGGGGACGACTGCAACTATATTGGGGAAACCGGGCGGAAATTGTAGACTCGCCCACAAGAGCACAAGGTAACAATCGGGAGATGGCACCCAAAAAATTCGTTACCTAGAAATAATACCTCTAACAGTAAACTCAAACGCCTTCATGCTATATCAGCTGTTGCAGGCCTACCTTCATGCACTACTTGGACTTTCCGCGACGGCTTAACATTGGCCGGTCGAACGAACATCGCAGGAGGTTACATGGACGATGGTCGCTATTACCCAACCTCCCGCATCGTTACATACATGCACCTGAATATACGGCATACATTCGCATTATGGCTGTTTATTACAAAACAACATCACTTTTAAATAGGATAAGTCTGCACAACATGGGACAGGAACAGTTCCCAGGCATCTTTCAAAGACATGGCATTGAGGTCAAACCGAAGACAATACTCTACTTCGTCTCTGTGGGCCCACACAGCTCGACCACATACTGGGACTCCCTTGTGGAGTTTCCTCTTCAGTCTACTCCAGTATGCCTCAGTGACATTGGTGTGTCGTCTGGTGGTAGGGTCCTTGAAGTTCTTTGCGTGGTTAACATAGAAATGTAGATAACCTTCTGAGGGAAGACGATTATACGCCTTCCGCTCGTCCGCTACCACTATAATGCCTTTGGCGACCCATTTTGTAATAACGGAACGGAGAGCGGGCCAACTTCGATCATTCACCTGTTCAAATAAGGCATTCTGTCGACTAGTAGCGTACATCCCCATCAGCCATCACCCATAAAACCCCTATTACCACCTGCCCCGTAAGACAGGCTGCTTTGGTTAGGCGGATTTTTTTGGGTGCCATCTCCCGATTGTTACCGAGCACAGCTCGGCCACTCGGAGGTCAGACCCAAGCTCTCAAGTATCAAAGCACTTTGGAGAAGCTGGACATACTTTTGATCTCCAAAGAGCGATTATCTTAGGCCGAGGCAACAGGAAAGCAGAACGGCCGACACTCGAGGCTTGGTACTCCAATGCCAACTCCATTAAGAGGCATTTGGATCTTTCTGCAGCCTACAGGGTCCTACATAATCACTTCCGTAGAGTTCAGGACCAAACGACCACACTGGACTTAAGAAAGCCATTTATAGACGGCCCGACGACGAGTTTACTCTGCGAGGAAGAAGAAGAACCGTTAGATCGACGAACCCTGATGAAGGTTAAATCACCTCCCTACGACGAAGCAGTGACTCTCAAAGTACACAGATAAAACGCCCACTAGCCATCCTCCGAGAGGCGGCGAGAGAAGAGGAAAATTGATCAGCATGAGGCCGATCAACCCGACGAGCCACTTGAAATTTCTGCTCGATTAAGCAGACAAAGCTATTCGAGACTTTAGTCCCTAAACAAACCCGTTCCGGTGAGCCCATTTTTTCACTCCTGTTTCCGCCCCCAGAAAACTCCTTTTCTCCACTTCTGTAAGAGCTCCTGTTAGACGGTTGATTAAGTCTGAATGGGTGCCTCTTAACGCTGTGCTGTTTAGTCCAGGAAGTAGCAGAAGGTAGCGGTGTATCAGTCATGGGGAATCGATTAGCCGAGTTATTATGGTGACAGCATGCCTCCAAAAATCGATAGACAGGCTAAGAGACTTGAACTGACGCGTTTCAGACTGCAGGCGTAAGTTTTTAGTTTAAATCATGTTTCCGGTTTTCCTCCTCTGTTACATGGTCTCTGGTAAAGCGCTTACGGTGGAAATTTAGAGTTCGCCCAAATAAATGTACACACGACTTCCTGTCTCTCTGCGTTGTGCGGACATTCCAGCTGATGTCTGAGTGGCTGTTTTTCCCTGGAACAGTAATGCCTGTTTGTTGTCCTCCCGGTTGCGTTTCTTTGGGTTTTGCCTTCCGTTCGAGAGATCGCTGTCCTTAGAAACGCTTTGGTTAGTCGCTGCGGGTTCACGCTGCCCAGAAACAGACTTTTCTAAAAATGTGTGGAACCTATTGGTTTATTGAATTAGGCGTAGTTGGGCCAACTGATGAAATGTCAACAGAAATTCCGAAATGCGTTTCTGTTTCGAAAATATTAATTAAGTGGGCTTGTAAAACCAATCATTGTGCAGCACAGTTCTATAAAAATGTAGTTACCCCAGGACGCCGGCTTTCGAACAAATTTCTTTCCGACTACATCCAAAAGCCATACTCCGTAAAAAATGACTACATGAGTAGCACGTATTATTTTCGTTGATTTTTGATGCCCACAAAGATTCGGTTATATTTTTTGGAAAAAGTGCCCAAAAATATTGATTGTTTTACTCATTCAGTAGAAATATACGTCTTCTTCCAATTGTACAGTCGAAGGAAGGGTATAATTAGGTTTTAAAAAAGTGTCTAATTGTGAGATTTTTTAATACCCTTTATAAAACGTCATGTCTCTGCATTTACCAATGTGGCTTGTAAAGGTAGCAGTGTGATTCAAATCCAATGCTTAGTTTTATGAACCCTGTATGGTCTCCTCTTAATACAGTAGAGAAATTTATGGTTTTCCGTACGAGGAAAATATACGGCTTGTACCTTTTAATCCTGAATGCAAGTGTAACGGCAGGCCGGGTTCAAAATTATTCGATTGCTGGAAAAGTTTAATAAGACCAAATTATACCCTTCCTTCGAGTGTAAAATTTAAAAAAGACGTAATTATCTACCGAATGAGTAAAATAATGAATATTTTTATGCATGTTTTCATGAAATATAATCGAAACTCAATGAAACAAATGCTTGCTACTTAGGTAGTCATTTTTGGGAAGTGTGGTTTTCGAATACAGCCGAGAAGAGTTTTGTTTGAAAGACAGCGTCCTGGGGTAACTGAATTATTATAGAATTATGGTGTAAGCTGATTGGTTTTCGGAACCCTACTTAATTGACCTTTTCGAAACGGATCCGCATTTCGGAATTTCTGTTGAGATTTCATGACTTAGCTCACTTACTTCATAGATATTTTGGCAGATTTTAAATTATTCATATTGACCCAACTGTGAAAAACTTCGCGCCTCGGTAGCATTCGAACCCACGCAGTAAGGGGAAGGCTTTAGTACAGCCAACGCTCTAACCACTTGAGCTACAAGGCCCAGCCGGACGACAAGAGTCTTATCACATTTGGGTTAAGTTACCCGCCCAACGTGAGCCTAGTAGTCACCTGGTGGATTCTAGGTGAATTACTTAGGAAATCCTGCTTGGGCAGTCAACTTACTGTATCAGATTTGGTGGATTCCAGACGTTGCAGTAGGTTGGGCGGGTGACTTGACCCAAATGTGATTAAACTCATGTCGTCCGGCGGGGCCTCGTAGCTTAAGTGGTTAGAGTGTTGGCTGTATTAAAGCCTTCCCCTTACTGCGTGGGTTCGAATCCCACCGAGGCGCCGAGTTTTTCACAGCAGGGTCAATATGAATTAGCTCACTTACTTTAGGGAGCTCTTGAAAGTTTCTCCCACCCTCTCATCCGTTTAGTCGTGATGCTTGAGAAGGGGTTGTCCAGTAGAAGGGGACCATCTCCACGAGGTGTTTGGTCTGTCTGGGCTCCATATTCAAGATCACTGCGCATCAATTTACGATCAAGACAAAACAACCAGAGGCGAAGTACTGTGCTACTTTATCTGCCTCAACCTTCTCCGCCTGAGAATCAGACAGTAGCCGAAGCACCAACTTTGGTGAGGCTGTTGTGGAGGATAGTCTGCCATGCTCTGGGTGCGCCTGCGTCCTCGGCTACATTTGAGGATTTCAGGAAACTTATGGCACCCAGCATGCACTGCGCCAGTCGGCTATACTCGCCTGTTGTCGTGGGGGGCAGTGCTTGACAAGGCGATACAGTTCGGCTGCGCAGACCACTAACGGTCCCATCCCTAATTCCTCACCTACTGGGCTTTAGTCTGGGGCATCAGGAAGTTTGTGCAAGTAACAATGCCATAAATATCATATTATTACAGCCTAACCCTCAGACCTGGGAATTATACCGAGTTGTTACGTTGGTTAGAAACCCTCGAAGCGATGTCTCCAAGTGCATCGTGATCGGTCCAAGCGCGCCTGACTACAAATAAGAAAAAAATACGTCAAAGCGATGGAGACGATAAACAGCTGGGTGCTCATCGATATTGTAATCGATGCCTTCGGTTACAATAGTATTCATCTACGTAGAATGGACACCGTAATGTTGTAGGCTTATGCCCCTGTTTACCGCTCAAAGGAGGTATGAATATAATTCAGTCTACGGCTATAATCTAATATTTTAGATCGCATTCAGCCACCCTGCCTGCGGTCTCCGGAGCATTTTTATTCCCGCCAACAGCCCAGATCTGAATCCTATCGAAAGTCGTTTTGCATTAATCAAAAGAATTTGAGACAAGGCAAGAAAACATCTGTTAATGCAGAAAAAGTTAGCTTTTGTGCTTGATAATTATATAGACCAAGCCACCATAGACAATTTGGTAGTATCCATGCTCTCCCGCCTTACAGCAACTGTAAAAGCCAAAGGACAATCGAAAAAGTACTAATACATAGTATTTGTTACTGTTTTTCTTCATTTTGCCGTTTCAAGTCATTCTCCTTCCCTGCTCACAGTTATAGTGGGCCGCAAATAATTGACCTGTCATAAAGTCGTCTTTTGAGTTGGTGGTTTTTCGCAAAATGAATTATTTCTTAGGTGATAAATAATACTGTGTAAACTTAGCTGGACTTTATTTTGAAGCTCGGTCATATATTTAACGCAGTGCAACTTTCGGGGATCAGGGTGGGCGTTTCGTACTCTACAGTGATTGTATTTCGCAGTTCGTGACCTTTCATGAGATAGGTCATGAACTGCATGGAACGGTGGTCAACAATAGAGAATATGCGATACCCTGGTGAAACTGCACAGTCGCTTATCCATGCCGCCTTGAGTACATCTGATGCCCCCGTCGACTGAACCGCGTGCAAAGTGGCCAGTGCTCGGGGCCAATCAACGCTGCGTTCTCCGCTGATTGGCTGTAGGAGGACAAAGCTGACGCGCACGCGCTTGGTGCAGGGGCTACCAGGCTCCACGAAACGAAAACCTGCTGCTATCGCCTGCTGTGCTGCGTTTAGGATCTTTTACTACAGTAACGTTTTTCCAGCCATCCATGGCTCCCTGACTTTTGGATTTAGGAAATTTCGCATCTTTGCACAGTACGCCTCAAGGTGTTTACTGGGAATATTATTCCGGCGAAGTTCTCATCTTTTTATGATATATACGCATAGTTACGCGTGTGGGCGGGGAGCAGAGAGTGATGCTGATACTGGGGAATCCGTTTTTAAGACAAATAATCGTATTCCTAGGTATGGTAAATCTAGCGCGTAAGCGGTTTTGCTTCGCAGGGGTTGCCAGCCGATGATAAAAATCCGTCTTACTTTAAAATGAGAGTCAAATTGCGGTCATTCTCCTTTAGTATGAACAGTAGAATGTTCCCAGTTGCGTGAGATCAGGGATAAATCCCGGGCGAAGCCTTTAATGAGCGCATTAATGGACCTGATCGCGTGCAATTTGCATGAGCAGGCGGTTTGGCCTTGTCAGACATGGCCCTCACGTCCATCTCTGCTCGCCCGGGCTTTGTCTCCCCTCAAGAAATGCAAAGACTGTGGGAAGAGAGAGCGAGGTAGATGCGAGACAAGTCTCCCTAACTGCAAACAAGTTCGAGCTCATGTCACCGCTGGATCGACGTCGTGTGCCAGTGGCAAACCTCGTTTGTCGAGAAGATTGTACTATCGAGTGGGAATTAAGTCGCTGTGTGGATTCTCCACTTACCACCTACGATCGATAGAGAAGCTATCAGTAGAAGTCCTCAAACGTCAACCACTTTTGATCTTGTTTACCGGCCCCTTTGCAACAAACAGTTAGAGTACTGCAAGTGATATATCATGAAGAATATCAGATCGCCGATTAAATCCCAACGGTACTCTACGATCACAGCTATCTTCACCTCACGCAAAAGCTTACCCCGTTGCTCCAGGAGATTTAGCAACAAGGACTATTCTCATAAGATACCACGGACGCAGAGGAAACAGGCAACCCTGCAACAATCACCCGGTCACCAGCGAAATATTCGCCCGAATGCTACCCGGTCGCCCATATGCAAATATGAGGCAACCACTCTTTCCTGCGAGTTAATGTAGATCCGGAACGGCAGCGGAACCAGCGCTAGGAACTTTGTAGCACGACAACACCACCAGAAACATCCAGAAATGACCATCACTCTATACGTCATCTTTTTGGTTTTGACAAAATCTTCGATACCGTGAGTTGCGATTACATCTGGATAGTTATAAGGAAATCGCCGAACAATCACCACGCCAGCACACAGGATGAAATTGCGGCAATTAACAACTCAGACCCGGATTGGCGAGCCATCATCGCTTCAGTTACGACCTTCAGCGGTGATCGCGAGACCTGTTAATTATAGAACCCATGTGGCCCCACAGCAACTACGTGCTATAAATACCGCAGTCTTCGTGCCTCCACTCCCTTTATCTGTAACTGTTTCTGATGATGGGTTCAGGTGAGAATCTGAAACGTCAGGCCAATAAACTTCTTGTCCCCGCAGTCGCATATTCTTCTTCTGAACTGCTTCCTGGAACTCAACTGTTCGCTTCTGTTGACATATCGGAGACCTTCACAGTTAAAAGTAGCGGAGGAGACAAAGGCTGCGCCCTCGCGCAGTTGAGAGGACTGGCGGGACATTGACATAATTCCTTACATCGACGGTTGTCATGAAAACATCCAAGGCCGGCATACAGGACCCCTTCCTTGTCAACAATTGCCAGTTGGATAACACAACTAAGGCGTGCATACAGCCACTAGATGCACTAACTTCCGGCACGCGGATATACTAACCGTAGTCAGCTGAAAATTCAACGAGCGCCCAATGAATAGCAGTGGAAGCTGCCTCACACCTTCGAATAAATAAGTATACCTAAACGTCTCACTTTAAGGAATATCACAGTGCACAAATAAACTGCCAGCCAAGTCTCCCATGGGCCACAACAATCAGTCTGCAATTGCTGTGGCATCCTCCCAAAGCCCAAATCCAGAAGGAAGAGGGTTGTCAACAGGCCTAAACCGTGGCTTGGACATTTACCAAAGCCAGGTGAAG
The DNA here is from genome assembly GCA_902702965.1 of Spirometra erinaceieuropaei. NCBI lineage: Eukaryota > Metazoa > Platyhelminthes > Cestoda > Diphyllobothriidea > Diphyllobothriidae > Spirometra > Spirometra erinaceieuropaei. The sequence goes on along the minus strand of CACRXP010000041.1, from coordinate 603,485 downwards.
AAGCCTAGCCACATCAGCTGATTTCGTAGAACATCAAGGGTGATGTAACTGGGACGGATCCCAGGACACGCAGGTGCTGGAGATTTGTGCCATCTTATAGCAGACAAAAGGACGTTGATGCCACCACATTGGGCGTATAAATGGTCAGTCAATGTTGAAACGCCTCCTGTATGGAACACCGTCGTAGGCAGTCGCAGATAAGGTAGGCAAAGAAGACGGTAGAAGTAAGCATTTAGGACCATCTGGCATAATCCTGAGACCCGTAAAACGCCTGTTCAAGATAGGTGCGCCATGTGATAACGCCTGCTCGAATCCGATATGGTACCGTTTTGGTCCAAAACATCTACCGCGTGGCCCGTTTTGGGGGCATACACACAGGACAGTTCGACCGTTGATTCCGGCGATGTCCACCGCGTGCTACACAGCAAGGTAAAGCAGACACGGTGACTTGCGCAGCATTTACCGCACTCTCTCTCCCTCCCTCACTCACCTGGGTCTGGTGCCAAGACAGAACCAAGAAGACCAGAGGCGGGGGAGGACGCAGGTGAATAGTACGGTTGTGTCCATATTTTCGCGCTCCACTCCACACCCCCCGGTCCACAACATACGTTTGACCAGGATTTTTAACCAACGATAACAACAACACCCCAGCAGGGGTCAGAAGGACGAGGATGATGACTGGGAAGCCATACCCACGACGCGTATACCTAGCTGGAGCGCAAGCGTATCTACGGACAGGGAACCAGGGGTTAGGTCACTGCCAGCGCATACCAGGCTGCGAGGGCCATTGTTAGCTGATACTGGCACAGCACACGATTTCAGACTTTTTGACCAAGCCCAATATCCATTACTCACACCCTTATTGACTTCCAGTGGGACAACACACTAGGCCACCCCACAATCCTGTTATTTGTGGGCGCACGCAGGGCGACTTTAGTTAAAATACGTGGATGATATATTCACAAATGCACCGAAACAAAGTGACATCTTAATTCTTTTGGATGACATAAATCAGGCGCACATATAAATAAAATTCACTCTGGAAGAAGAACAGTCCGGTTAACTTCTCTTCCTCCATGTGCTTCTGAATAGAAGGCCTGACGGCAGCATTCGACTTAGCGTCTATCGGAAAAAAACGTGGTCCGAACAATACACCGATTTTGAGAAGTTCGTACCGCTAAAGGTTAAACGTACTTTAGTCCGCTGTTTGACAGAAGGAGTAGGAAGAATCTGCTTAGCTGATAGCGTCGAGAAAGAGCTTAAAATCATCGAAAGCCTTTTTTGTCAGTAAGACTATCCTGACCGGATTCATTGCTAAGAACATGGCCGAAAGACCACAAAAGCCTTCGATATTGACGGCAGGAAAGAAAAGCCTCTTAATCAGGGTCCCATTTCAAGGGGACGCGCCAAGCGAATTTCTAAGAAGGCGCCTAACTCAAGCTGTATCACGCACCTTTCCAGCAGCTGACGCCCATGTACTGTTCTCCACCAGTCCCATCCTATACGGAGAGGGCAAGGACAAACTATCAGCTCAGACCAAATCTGTGTATGTTTACTCCTTCATCTGCTCCTGTGGGGCAGAATATATTGGTCAAACGAGCCGGCGTTTATCTAAAAGAATAAAAGGAAATATTCCAGCAGACTTAGAAAAGGGTCAAATAAAGAACATCGATAGTTCTATCCTCGCGTACATGGTAGACACAGACCACCGTGTAGACGCCAGGGAGGCCTTCAGACTGATTTACAATGTCCCATCAAGAAAAAACTACTTGGGCACCGCTTGTTGGCTCCGGCAGAGGCGGCTGCAATCAGGCAACGCGGACCGCTCCTATGCGCACAGAAGAACTTCATACAGGTCCCACAGTTGCCTTGGCTCAAAGCCAGCAAGACAGCCACCCGCATCTAATAACCTTAACCGGGACCCACCTTCTCCCTGACGCTGACTGGAATTGTGGTGTTCCACTCTCCCCTCTCCTCCGCCCGCCAAACCAGAGCTGCAGCCTAATTATCTACTTGTTCGTACCTTTTAATGTATTACTTCAATAGCCATATAAATGTACAGGCCTGAAGAGAATTGATCGAAAGCAGACGTATGCTGGACAAATTGCCTTGTAAAATATTGTCCGACGTTCAGGCGCACACTACCAGCGCAACATCGGCCGACGCGCCCAACTTTCTGATCAAATGCACACATACGACAGCACGAACGTCGAGTACGACGATGCGCACCATGTGCTCCACATCAAGGTGACAGCAGGGGCGATGATCTGCGCACGAATTAGTTAAGTAGACTTGCGCAGCATTTTCCACGCTCTCTCGTCCTCCCGGTGTCAAGACAGAGTCAAGAAGATCGGAGGTTAGGGAAGGCGCAGGTGGGTGGCACGGTGGAATCCCACACCTAGGCATACCATCACATCCTCTGGTGCACGAGAGAGAAGGAGGAATTGCTTCTATTTTGAGGTACAGATACAAATTTTTCGGCAAAAAGGGCCCCATTCACTTTAACAAATTACTTAAGAGTCAAAAAGCTCTACACGGAAAAGGAATAATTATTTTAGGGACAGTTCAAGTCTTTGCTTCTGTATTTCTACCTCTTCACACGTAAGATAGCAAGCCAGGAATGGCAATACTGAATGCTGATACGCCGCTGTACGGCAAGAGATAAGTCGAAAGCCACGGCACAGGGGACGGAAAAACTTCGTGGGGATTAGATCAGAATGCAGGGGATAGGCAAAGACATCCAGAATTCGACCAGCAAATTGCCTGATAGTTTTGCAATGTCACCTTATGATAAAATCAGCAAAAAGACGTAAAAAACAGCGGCAGCAGAAGAAGGCATTCGAAGGCCACGTTTTAAAATTAACATATGTTTTATGAGCTAAACGGGAAAAATGACAGAAGAACAAGAAAAAATGAGAGAAAGAATGTAGGCATCTATGAGCGGCCAGACTAAAGGTTGATGCTTGTGTGCTAGGAGGGTCAACGTCGAATGTAATATAGAAGTTTAAGTACTTTAGCGAAAAGGGAAGAAAGAAAGATTTGATGACAAGGTAATACCAAGGTACTTGAAAGAGAGTGCCTCGTTGTGAAGGATGTCAAAGGAATCAGGACTAGGATATGGTCGCAGTTGGAAGATACACTGGATTGATTTTTGATTATTCACTATGAGACCATCTTCCTGCGACCATAATGAAACATGTTCAAGGCCATCCTCCATAGACTGGAGGTGTGTCCGATTTTTGATGGTGCGCTTAACAACCACATCATCAGCACAGTTAACCATGAGACAGTCCTTTGGGGACCTTAAATCATCAGTGGGGAGGGAGAAGAGGTGAGAGGATAAAATGGAACCTTGAAGAACTCCACAGTCATTAGGAAGGACTGTGGATTTCCGCTTGCCGAAATGAACAAATTGAGTGCGGGAAGTAAAGTAATTGCCTAGACAAGAGACAACTAAATTTGGAGAGCTGCACGCAGATGCTTTGGTAAAGAGAAAATGACGCAGGGTAGTACTGAAGCCGGGGAAGTTGTCGAAAAAAGCACAGCTGTACTTATGGCAGCTCTTGTATAGTTCTCGTACGGAAGGATGTACGACAAGAACAACGACATGGCCTTATACGTGAATTGCAAAGGATCGGAAAAATGGAAAAAAATGGGTTTATAATAACCAAAGCAATTCGTTCAACAAGCTTCAGTAGTGTGGAAAAGCAAGCAGTTAGACAAAAAATAGGACCAAAATTTGCGGAATATGAGTGATTCTCTCTGTACTCTAGGCGTTAGGAATCTAGGACTCCATGAGAGATATAGTAATAAGGTGCGTTAAAACAGGGGCTTACATAAAACAGCAAGATTTGAGGAGAAAAGTTGAGACATCATCCGGCACGGCAGCTGTTTCAGGTGTTTCTCTACTGTTGACACAGACACAGGCGTGAACACACATGGTAGTAGGAAAACGTCGTTTCAAGGAGGATGGGTGACATTTGAACTACAGAAAAGATGTTCATTTAAGGAGTCTAAATCAGCATCCCCTTGTAACAGTCAGACGCTTAAGATTCCTCGAAATTTCATCTGAGAATCAAAAAAGAAGTAGGGGAAGAAGAGATAAAAAGCTGGCTTACAAACAGGTCACTTATTCTGGTAATCTCTTTTTTTTATTAAGAGGACGAGACCCTTAAGGCCATCACATAAGCCTAGCCTGTAGAAAAGTTCCTTTTTACGTCTTAAGATTTTTATATAGGGAGAAGAAATTCTATCCAGTCTTACCATAACAGCATCAAGAGAACAGCAAATGTCAAAAATTTCATTTAAAAATGCGGTAGGAGGGCTAGAACACGATCCGACATACGATTGTTTAAGAAAAGCGGGAATAGTTGAAGACATACAGGTCTGAAGCAAGAAATTTTTTGTGGGGTTGCTTTACGAACCTTATACTATCCCTCAGGTTTGACGAACAGTGCACGTTCAGAAGTGGAGGGGATTTCTGGAAGACCCAACGACGTAGAATGACAGGGACGAACATTTGACCAGATTTTCAACAATAACAACAACAGCCGAAATGGGGGCGCAGCAGTCCCGATGGGCGCGGCATGGGTCTGCTCATAGGCGTGCCACCACACCCCGGATGTTGCTATTTGTTGTGGGCGCACATCCCGATAACGACCCCTGCGTTGGTCCAGCCTTTTTATCTCATGGCCCGTTTTTGGAGCAAACGCACAGATAAACACGGCACGGTAAACATCACTCGCACGCAACCTCTACACTGATGTCTATCCGCATCGGAAATGACAGGCTGACTATTATATTCGTGTGTTGTGAGCTTGTGGCACGCGTTAGACGGGGATGACGACAGGCCACCCACTGCGACCAGTCCCAACCGGAAGGTACAGATAGGTCAATGGGGAGTGGGGAAGGGAAGGGAGATTGAGACCGATCATAAGCGATCCTTTCACAAGTTAGCGGGACTCTGCACGCCCTTATTTAAGCCTGGCACATCTCGAATGGAGACCAGGTCATGTGTATGGCAAGCATTGATGGGACATTTAGCCTTGTTAATTATTGGGGTCCGAGCTCACTTCGGGCAGCCTTGACCTTGTATTGCCACCTGAAAAAGGTTGTCTGGGGGAGGAGCGAGTGAGGTGGATTCAGTGGAAGTCTGCCTCGCTATAAGCCGCGGGAGGCGCTATTGCTTGCACTGGTCAGACTGGTATGCCAGGCTTCAGATCACAATTACGCCTTCTTAGATTAATTGGCTGACACTGCATTGACTCGGAAGACGAAGATGCGATCACTGGAACAAGAAATTTACTGGCCTGACGTTTCGGATTCTCACTTGAATCCATCATCAGAGACGTTCGCAAATAAAGGTGATGGAGGCACAGGGAGTGCAGTATTTATAGCACGTGACTGCCGCGGGACCATATTCGACACTGCAATTAACAGCTCTCGCAATCACCGCTGGGGTCGTAATTGATGCCGTGGTGGCTTGTCAGTCCGAGTCCTAGTCGTTAATGGCCCTGGGTTTGCCATCCATGCTGAATGCTGGTGTGACGATTGCTCGGCAAATTGGCCCACTGTCACTGTCACTCGCCTGTTCGCTTCTATCACTGCATTGACTGGCGGACAGTACCTTCTTTTAGTAGTATATTTTCTATAAACATTATTTATTTTATACCTTCAAGAATGACCTACATGGAATATCGGAACCTCAGTAGTCTTTTGCTAAATAGACGCGTCCGCTTGGGCGCGGGCAGCAGTTATTGTCTGACACAACTTTGCCTGTCTACCGCATTCATATATTTTGTGAAAAACCCCTTTGCCTAGTCCTTTTGTTTCCATTTTTCGAATAAGTATTTCACTCCAAACACTCTCTCATAATGTTCCTCAGGAATGTAATACTCTTTTGTCTCAAAAGAAAAGGAGGCTTTCACCGGGAGAGGTGTTTTTATATGCCACCTGTCTACTTCGTTCAAAGGGCTAGACAATACCCATTTCTGCTGCCAAAAGCAAACTTTTGTGGTATCGAGTCGAGTTAGCTATTAGTCTATTGTCAAGTAATACATTTTTGTGTGGGAAATATATTATCGTTTGCGTCCTTAGATGTCGAATTCTACACCGTCCTTGTTAAATATTCCAGAAGGAGGTATGCTAACTGGCGATTAAACGTAGGTTCGTGTCGCCTCCATACATGTATGTTCATTTGGCCGTCGAGGAGTAAAAATGCCTTTTCCTACACATGTACATTAAAAAAATGCCTAAGTAAATCAGGTCAAAGGCAATCCGTCGGTCTGATGAAATTAGAACATCTCCTAATATTCCGAATGATCTAGTTTTTTTATTTTTCAATGCATACGTCTTAAAATACGCACTTAAACACCCTAGCCTGTTAGTGTTCCGTTTGATATACGCATGTCATTTTCCATTAGCGTTCCTTTTCACACTTACTGGCTGTTTAAAAAACAAGGGAGTGTAAGGCGTAAGATTCATCCGCATACCAGAACTCCTGCTGTTGAATTTCATAATATTGCGTCATGCTGCTAGAAGCATGTCGACATCTTTTCATCGCATATTTGGAAGCTGCGTACGGCGGAGTGGTAAATGTGAATGCCCCTTCCTTGATATTACTTATGGAAAGACTTGTTACGTGAACCACAAGTAGGCGTCTTTACAGTTAAATCTCACTTCACCATTAAATGTATATTTGTTCGCTCGAGGTATTTTGGCAGCCAGGCGATCTGTACTCACGCCACATGATGACATAGTGGGACGCCTGCGCTCTGGATATGATTTGGGAAATCTGCTTAATGGTACCGAATTTATTGTCAAACGGACGGTCTTTGTGAGGCCTCCTTCCCGTGGGAAGCTGTCTGCCATTGTGTTCGGTCTCAGTACTTGTCGCCCCTAACTTGGTTTTCTCACTGTTAACAGGCGCTGACCCAGTAGCTTAGGGTTGCTCGAGGAGATCTTATAAATCACACGAAATGCTTCAGCGGCGTCCACGTGATGGCCTGAATCCACTGTATGCGCAGGGATGGCGCTGTCTATTCGCCAACATAACCTGCTCCACAGGAGCAAGTGAATCAGTTTATGCGCACTGAGGTGGTCTGAGGTGGCAGCCTATCCTTGTCTTCTCCGAGTAAATTAGGGTTAGTAGAGATTGATATGCGAACTCTTGCTGTTGGGAAGGCTCCTGAGACAGCTTGATCGAGGCGTCTTATTAGGAGTTCACTCGTTACGAAAACCGACCCTATGCGCCCAGGAGAACCTCGTCCAGACTCCGCGCTTACCGTGGTCAAAGGTTGACTACCCACCTACAACTTTCTGCGGCCTTCCGCTCTTGCCTAGCCTGCGTTTTTTAAAACTAACTTTTATCGATTTTTCCAATCACTGAAATCCATTCCCATATACCTGTACCGGCCTGAAGAGAACTTATTGAAAGCACAGTCTGTCACTCTAGTGAATTTCGAGCGCGCCCTGATATTCTGAATAACCAAGCACTTTATTTCTCAGTGAATACGCCTAAAATACTTTTTAAACGCCCATACTCTGTTAGTCTTGCGTTTGATTTGCTCAGACTTTATTATTAGCGTTCATTTTTACATTTACTGTGAGGGTTATTCAAAATATTCCTTTGCGTAGCTGAAATTTTATGTTAAATTTAGCAATACTATGTCCTGCTGCAAGACTTCTGCCCAACTTATTGCATTAAATATACATTGGTAAATGTTGGATGTAAGAGCTGTCTGCCCTGCAGTTTGTGAGGCAACTACATTCCTAATGCGTCCTCCCAACTGCTGGGTTCGGTCTCAGTACTTGTAGCCCCTGACTTGTTGCTTTTTTCACTGAATCATGCTGGGAGTGAAAACAGAATTCGAGGCCAAGATTCCGCAATCTATCCTCACAAACCTTCAGCCATTTTCGATGCATGCTGTCTTGGAAGCAGGGGATATGGGGGTCTTACAACCTACTGAGTCCAGTGATGGCTGTCCTACCAAGACACGGGACAATCCGACGACCAGTACATTTCGTTGCGACATTTTATAACAGTGTTAATGGATATTTATCTCACAGAGCAAGAAGCCCCGTTCAGCCGCAGCAAGCAAAAGGCAGTTTCTAGTCACACACACGACAGTTCGACCATCGATTTCGATGATGTCCACCATGTGCCCCACAGACTGCATTGTGGGAGCAGGGACGGTGACTTACGCAGGGGTTTATAGTGCCAGTAGACTTGCGTTGCATCTACCTACACTCTCTCCTCCTCCCTCGCCCGAGCCCGGTGTCAAGACAGAGTCAAGAAGACCGAAGACGGGGGAGGCCGCAGGTGGATGGCTCGGACGGATCCTCGCCTTGGCGCTCCACTCCGCACCCCCTGGTCCACACACCAATGACCAGGATTTTGACCAAAGAACAATGGGGCGGTGACAGTGGTCCAGTTGAGCGACGAATGCCGACAACAGGGTCCGCCAGCGCACCCCGGGAATGTTGGCATTTGTTATTGCGCACAGATAACGCCTGCCAGAGTCCGCCGTGGCCCCCGTGTTGGTCCAGCGCATCTAACACGGGGTCCGTTTAGAGGGCACAGTCACACACACACACACGACAGCTTGACCGTCGGTTTCAACGATGTCCACCGTGTGCCCCACGGCAAAGTGGAACAGGGACGGTGACTTGTGCAAAAATTTAGCTAATGGTGGTTGTAAACTTGCACGGCATCTACCGCACTCTGTCCTCCTCGCCCCTCTAGGCTCGGTCTCAATACAAAGTCAGTAGTTCCGCATTTACACCACTTGACGGCATAGTGGGACGATTGCGTCCCCAATATGATTTGTGAAACCTTCTTAATGGTCCCAAATGTATTCTTAAATGGACTGCCTTGATGAAGTCTACTTTCCACAGGAAACTGCCTGAGCAGCTATTTGTGATGCAACTACATTCTTAATGCCTCCGCCCAACCATTGGGCTCGGTCTTAGTACTTGTCGCCCCTAACTTGTTGTTTGTTTCACTGAATCATTCTGAGGGTGACAACTGAAGTTGGAGGCCAAGATTACACAATCCTCCCTTACAAACCTCCAACCGTTATCGATGTATGCTGATCTGGTGGCAGGAGATATGGGGGCCTTGCAACCTGCTGAGTCCAGTGATGGCTGTCCTACTAAGACACGGGCAATCCGACGATCGGCACTTTTTATTGAGACTTTTTATAACAGTGTTAATGGATGCGTTTCGCACAGGGTGAGAAGTCCCGTTCATCAGCGGCGAGCAAAAAGGCAGTTTTCCGCACACATACACAAACACACTAGCGGCACGAAGAGCGCGCAAACACTTCGCCAGCAGCATTCGTTTAGGAAACCCGATAGGCGTGGAAGTAGGGGACTGGGGCGAACGTTGCTCACAACTGTTTTATGATAGACCAATTCACATACAGGTCCCAGCTGTGCGCCCATCTATATCCTCGACCTCTTCTTACTTCGTCCCCTCTAATCCGCAGTCTCCTCATCTTGTCCTATGGGCACACACCGACTCCAGCAGATAGCATCGGTTTCTGGATACGAAATTAGCTGATTCCGCTCCCGCTAACGAATCTAGATCAGTGTATTTCTCAGACCAAGCCTTTTTGTTCTGTATGTAGAACAGCACGCATTTTTGTCAGCAAAATCGTTTAAAAACAACAGGTCGCTTATGTCAACACACGCAGAATGAATGTGTTCAGGCGTAAGAATTTAGTAAGTCGACTTGGTCTTCTGAATTTCATAAAAATACTCCACAATGCGCCCGTTTGACTGCGTAGGGACCATTATCTTTGACAGTATACATCTGCTCTCCTTATTTGAAAGTATAGGGAATTGCGTTTGTAGAAATAACATTGTCATTTAATATTTCCTTTATGATTTTTATTCCCTTTAAGTCTCTATTAGTTAATGTAGATATTGGGTCCACGCATTGGCATCGGTTTGCGAGTGATTATCAATCAATCGTAAATTTCTACACCTTTGACGAGTTAGATCGTGAACGGTACTTGGAAGCTGTGAATAACAAAGTTGAAAAGCTAAACGTTCCTTCCATGATAGTGCCTTGCGGACAGACTTGATTAATGACACACAAATAGGCATTTTTACAGTTGAGTCTCCCTTCCCTAGTAAGTTCTCAATTGTTCAGTCTACAGTAGGTGGGATAACGCATGAAATGTCAACCAAAATTCCGAAATGCTCTTTCGTTTTGTAAAGATGAATTAAGTGGGGTTGTGAAACTAGTCGGCCTGCAAAATAATTCTATAATATTTCAGTTAACTCAGGATGCTGACTTTCAAAAGCACTTCCTTCCGGCTGCATGCAAAACTACGTTCTGTAAAAAATGACTACCTATTTAGCAAGAACTTTTCTCATTGACTTTCGATGCTCCTAAAAGTCCAATCATATTTCATGGAAAACATGGATAAAACTATTCATTCTTTAGCTTATTCGGTAGACAATTACGTCTTCGTACAATCTTTTACTCGAAGGAAGAGTATAATCCAGTTTTTAAAAACTTTTGCGATTCTCGAATAATTTTGAACTTCCTTTACCGTTACACTTGGATTCAGGGTTTCCAAACTAAAAGCCGTTTATTTTCCGCGTACGGAAAACCACACAACATGTGTCTACGGTAATAAAGGGGGACCGTATAGTGTTCATAAAATTTAGCAGTGGATTTGATCCATATCGTTAACTTTACAAGCCACATTAGTAAATGCAGAGGCATGACGATTTATGAATGGCCATTTCACGGTATTTAAAAGCTCCTCAACAAGAAACTTTTTAACAACCGAATCATGTTTCTCCTTCGAGTATAGAATTAGAAGATGACGCCATTTTCTACCGAATAAGCAAAAGATTAAATTTTTTTTCACGTTTTCCATGCAATATGATTGGACTTTCAGGAGCGTCGAAAATCAATGAGAACAATTCATGCTTCATAGGTAGTCATTTTTTTTATAGAGTGCAGTTTTTGCATGCAGACGGAAGGTAGTTCATTCGAAAGCCTGCTGATCGTTTTTACAACCCTGCTTAATTAGTCTTTTCGAGACGAAAACGCATTTCAGAATTGCGATTGACATTTCATGAGTCAGCCTACCTACTGCATATGCTTGAATCCCCTATTTTCTTGCTATTGTAGCAATCGGGAGATCCGTAATTGCGCCCACTGACAGCCGAGTAGGACGGACACCTGCGTTCTCGATATGATTTGTGGAACCTTCTTACCGGTCCCTAATCTGTTCTTAGGAGGGGTCCACTGCCGACGGCATGCGGTTGAAAACCCGATAGGCATAAGGATGAAGGGAATAGGGCGAACGCTGTTCGCAATCCTCTCACGTACAAGTCCCAGCTGTTTCTCCACATTGTTCCCTTCCCCTACTTCCTCTGTCCCCCTACCCCACCGACTCCTCATCTTTGGGATCTTGTTTTCTCTGCACACACCAAGTCCATCCGATAACATCAGTTTCTGCATTAAAAGTTGGCTGGTTTCTCGGACAGATGTGGTTGTGTAGTCCCACTTGAAGTCTAAAAACCCCAGCTACCTATAATACGGAACCGGTGGTAATGGGGGTTTTTACAGGTGGGCAGGAGAACTTACAGGCGACGAGGTCAGATAGTTGTGTGCACAAGAAAAGATACTGAGAATTCGCCATTGTACTTTGAGTGGTTGGGAAATAGTTACCCTAGACCATAACCCCAACACCAACAGTATTATGCCCGTCGGGTGGGACTACATAACCACATTTTACCGATTCGACTTCTGTTAAGGCCCTAAAATTACCATATTTATCAGATCAGGCCTTTTGCTCTGTGGCACGCATAATCATTTAAAAACAACAGGTCATTTAGTTAAAAACACGCAGATTAAATGAGTTTAAACATGAGAATTTATCTTGAAAAATTGGTATCCTTTGAATTTCCCCAAATGTTCAAGAATACGCCCCGAATGTTCTCCTTATTTAAAAGCACGGAGAATTGCGCTTTTGTAGGTCTCACCGTCATTATAGGGGGGCCGAAACAAACACAAAGACATTGCTGAGTCGCTGTAAAGTACATATCGCATTGCTGTCCTGTGTTACTCGACAGCAGCTGATGCCTACAGCCTAATGGCTTATGACAAGGTCGTTTTTCAGTCCATAAGTTTTTTTTTCTATGGAGAATTACACCCACTCGTTGCGTTATATGCAACAAAACGGAAGAGGGTAGAAACTAGCTGTAACCTGCTTTTCTACTTAGAAATGCTTCTCTCCAGACGAAAGAATCACCAAGAAATCATCGAACTAATTCTGGTGTACCTGACAGGATTCAACGAACCGACGTAAAACGGATACACACCCTGGGAGTTGCACTGACAGGTGGGCGGGAAGGACACCAAGTCTGTGTCGTAGTCCTAAACGTCTTCAGCTGCAGGTTCCCCGCAGTGCTGATCGACGCCAGTTGAGAGGATGAACTAGGCATCGACATAGTATACTGAACCGACGGCTGTAACGAAAACCTTTGAGGTCGACACGAATGACCTCCTTTTTGTTGATGACGTCAAACGCAAAGTATACAGTGAAGTCTGGACCCGCTGGACTCCTAATGCGCCAACGTTGGTATAGTCACTAACACGCGGAAAAAGGTTATCGGAGACCAGATGATCCCATCTAAAAATCAATGAGATCTTAATGAGTGACAATAGTAGTCACCTGGTATAGTAAGGGACTTTAGCTTTAATATCTTTCATGATCCACCGAGAAATTACCCACTGCGCAAACACACGCAGTCATCATCACACTTCCATGAGTATGTATTCACTGAGAGTTTGCATCATCTACGAACCGAACTTGACTGACACCGCCAGACTAACCACAATAGCAGACGTAAAAATCATCCCGATGCATGACAGAGCACTTATCGTCTCATCATTGAGAACGCCTCCAACCTCATGCCACTATTGCACTGCCGCGTTCCGGTCTTGGTTTGTTTTGGTCGGTACGCCACCTGCGGATTGGGAACAAACACCAACAATGAAGAGCTGGTGTCAACTTGTTCCAACCGCGACAGTGCTTTCTAACACCACATGGACCTGATCGGAGCCGGCGTCGTGACGGGGGAACCATCATCTGGGGTTTTGTCTAATACTCATCCAAAACTAACCAAAACACGCACAATCCACTAACAAATGGCACCATCTAAGCATTCAGCGAACACTGTCAGCGACAACGGGACACGCCTCATAACTTTGGGCGACTAGGCATATCCGGGGAGTCTAATCTCAAGATCAGTGAAGAAACTGGCAATCTGTTAACGAAAGCCTGCGAAGCCTTCAGCTTGCTAAAACACTCAGTCCGGGATATCCGCGGCATTCTCCTCAAAGCGAAAATCAGGATGTACAGGGCTGTAATAATTACAAGCGATGGGGTGACCCGGACATTTACTGAAGCTAGGTGAGGAAGCTTGATTAAATAAACTGACTAAGAAGGTCATAAAAGGTAAAGTGGCTGGCACGGAGTCCTTACATCTCATATACTGGGATAACTGGAGCGCTAAGCATTTGTGTCCGGCTGGCTGACGACGGCTGATAAGCCAGAAACGGCCATTTCAGTCTTTCCTGTCGTCTTCGATATTGTTAGTCTGCAGCTATGCGGCTGTTAGTTAGAGTTGAGGGAGAGGGAAACCAAACGCACAGCGAGACAAGGGATTTCCGTAAAACGATCGGTAAGTGCCTCTAAATACTGAAAATTTGTAATTTCGAGAGAGTCTCAACCACGAAGCTACCATATGCGTGCACAAATGTCTCATATGCTTAATGCAGCTACGGGCGGTCGCAGACAAAGTGGGTAATAAACCATGCCAGGGTAGCACCCAGAAGATCTCCCCTTAATGCCTTCAAGTCACGAAGGACTACCTGAGAAAACCCTGTACAGGACCTGCAGGCATGATGAAAGCGTCAACATTGGGACAGCCATCCTCGAGGCCACCTGACACGAAATACTGGTACGTAGCAAACCTCACCCCATTAGTAGATCCTCACTGTCGACGCGTGTCCGGGTCCCGGATAGGTCTTGTTGGACACATTCGGACTCACGCAGGTGCCAACGACACCACTTTCTAAACAACGACACATCACTACCATCCCTCTCAGTTTTCCTGTCTGTAACATTGTTTTCCGGTCGCGATTTATCCTCGCTGGACATATTTATGCAGACGACTCTTAAAAATCCGACAGTCCGAACGTTGCTGCCAAAGATGCCCACCGTATGCACCACGGCATGGTAGACGCAAGGACGGCAACTTGTACGTGAGTTATTTTAAACTATCAGCGGACTTGCGCTGCATCTATCGCACCTCTCCCACCCCTCACCCAGGCCCGATGTGAAGGCGGAGGTGGGGCCGTATGCAGGCGGCCGGCGCGGAGTGAACCTGCGTCTAGGCATACCGTTGCATTCACATAATAAAACTTTTTGTGAATGAGCATCCTAAGAACGCTTCCCGGACCTTGCTCTTGCCCTCCTGTGTTAATCCACCGTAACGTCCGCGTGGCTTGTTATTGGGGGCGCCAAAAAACACCCACCAACACCATCAGCAGCAGTCGCATTTTACACACCGCAACAGCACACATCAATAGGACCCCGCCTGACTTTGGTATTTGCGAATACACCGCAACTTGACCGGAAACCCAGTCTCTTGAGCGCTGCTTCACGTTCGAAAACACACGTTACCTGTCCGTACTATAAAAGGACGTGCAACAACCATATGGACTCATCTGGCCACGTACACACACACATGAACTCAGCGGTCTTAAGAACGCGTACCGGACTTCTGTCCCACTAGTCTTTTTGCGCAGGAACACACGAATGTGCCTGGATTGCCTGTTAACCTACTCGGTCGCACGTATATGAACGTAAACTATCAGCGGAACATCACTCGTCGCCCGTGTCGCATGTGTGCGTCAGAACTTGGTAGTTTCTTTATAACGCGTGAGACGTCTCAGAGGAGAAGGTGCCCATCTCGTTTACTTGATTATGCACATGTTTGGCGCAACCTAGTCAGGTCGTGCGGAGGTCAGGCCGGTGAGTGGCCCGAGTAGATGCGTTACTTAACGTCAGAAGCCGCTACTCTCACGCCCACCCGTGAGCCTTTTTATTATGCCTCAGTGGGTGTGGGGAAAGTGAGTGTGATAGGTGCATCGAAACAGCGACAAATTCGCGCCCAATTTATAAATATGCCCATTTCACAAAGCAGTGGCTGGCTTTGCAGCCTTTGACAGGCGACTGTGACCGGCGATTTGCCTGCAACCGACCTGAGTCAAATGCAATCTTCGCCAGAAATTCGAACTCCTCTTGACCAGCCTGGTTCCGACGTCTTAGCCGAAAGGTCAGAAGTGCTTTGCAGCAAAATTATAATCGTAAAATTTAAGTTTGGAACTAGATCACAAACCACACGATAAATTACACAGGACACCCTGATTTTCTGAACCGCAGTCGTTTGCGTTAATTTGTCTGTAAACGCCGTCATACGCTAGAAGTTCAATAAGAGCAGATTTGTGCATTAAACATGAATTATCTTCTGCACTCCACTCTGGATCAGGGCTTTGCAAGAACTCTAGGTACAGATGACCGGACCGATCAAAGTTGGCCAGAGATGACGATTTGTTGACCATTCACGCAGCGCAGAGAGGCTTACCTTTGGGAGACTCCAGCAGTCATCTACAGCATGGGTTATTATTAATGTCCGAAGGGCTGTTTATTGCGGCAGGGTTGATAAATATCTGGCAATGCGAGTACATGAGCAAGCACTTTCGGCAAGGTGTACGATGTTCACTCACAAGTGCAGTGCACACTTTCGTGACCGATCATTAATTCACTCCTGATGAAGTACAATCAAAGTGTCCAGCAAAATAGCTAAGTACTGTAGATGACATGATAGCCTAAGTAACAGAACTCCGTTGCTACTTGAATAAAATATGAGTTCGGCATGAAGTGCGTATTAAAACTCGGTTATAACCTGCCTAATGCTTGTTGATTTACGTGATTTTATCTCTGACGACTTGCATAATTAAGAGCGCAAGCCAGCATATAAGTCCTCGCAGTCGCCTCTTTTTCTTTTTCCTCAGTGTTTCTTCTTCTTCTTCCAGAGTTGAGTAAACCTGAATTCCACTCCGCCAATCTTTTGCTCACTGAGCACTAAATCCAACGTTCTGCCACCTATTTGCCTGGGTTTGAATCCCAGGTTATCCATGCCTTGGCATTGGTAAAGCTGATCGACGACGGGTGTTAAGCTCAAAACGACTGCAACCAGTCTTTCTTTTACGAATTATTAATGGTCGTGTTGTGACTGCCTGCGATGGTTATATATTGAGGTCCGAGGCACAAAGTGACGAATATGTCCCGTAATCCGATCTTAAAACTCACATCCAACATAGTTAATAGTCCCCATCGCAAACAGTAGGAGAACAGGTCCGTGGCCCAATGGTAGGTCGCTGGATTTAATAACGTTCGATGACGAGACAACATGGGTTCAAGGCTCAGGCCTAGCAATCCCAGGCTGGGGCATGGCAGGCTGATGACAGCTGGCAGCTCAGAAATGGCCAAGGCCGTCCCCCTTATCCTTGTCAGCATTCTTTTCAGCATATACTCCCGGTCGCTATGCGACTTCGTACGGCACAAAGTGCCGAACATGTCCCGTGACTCAATCGCTGAATGCACTTCCAATGTATGCAAATATAGAAAGTGTTCTAACTCATGAAATCTCAATCGAAATTTCGAAATGCATTCTTGTGCCGAAAATATATATTAAGAAAAGTCGTTAAACTATTCAGCTTGAAACATAATTTTATACTGATGCAGTTACTTCATGGTGCCGGCTTTCGAAAGAACTTATTTCCCACTGCATGCAAGAACTAACCTCTACAAAAATGACTACTTAAATAGCATGCAATTTTCCCATTAATTTTCGATGCCCTTAAAAATTCATTTATATTTCATGGAAGACATCTATAAAAATATTTGTTGCTTTACTTATTCGGTAAAAATTCACGTCTTCTTCCAATGTTATACTCGAAGTTAGAGTATAGTTCGGTTTTAGAAAACGTTTCTTATTCCCGAATAATTCTGAACCCGACCTGCTGTTATACTTGCATTAAGGGTTTCAAAACTGCAAGCCGTATATTTTCCGTGTACAGAAAACCATACATTTCTCTACGGTATCAATAGGAGACCATATGGGGTTTGTAAAAGTAAGCAGTGGTGTTAAGCAACATTGTTAAATTTGCAAGCCACATTGGTAAACGCAAATACATGACGTTTTGTAAGCGGGCATTTCGCGCCATTAAAAATTTCACACTTAGAAACTTTTGAGAAACTGAATTATACTCCTTCTTCGAGTATAAAATTGAACGAAGGCCTAAGTTTCCACCGAATAAATAAAACAGTAAATATTTTATGCAGTTTTTCATGAAATACAATTGAACTTTTAAGGACATCAAAAATCAACGAGAAAATTGCATGCTACATAAGTTGTCATTTTTTGCGGAGGATAGATTTTTTATGCAGCCGAAAATAAGTTCGTTCGAAAGAGGGCACCCTGAGGAAACTGAATTATTACTGGATTATGCTAGACGATGATTACTCTTACAAACATACTTAATTAACCTTATGGAATCGAGAACGCATTTCGAACTTTCGGCTGATAATTCATGAGTCAGCCCACCTACTTTATATGGACAGTTACCAACAATGACAAAGGAAACTGGAATGGCTATTTCTGGCCTGCTAGCGGGCATCAGCCAGGCGTACAGGACCTCATAGTTGAAGCACCCGGGGCTCGATACCGCATGCTTTTATTCATTAGTCTAACTTTCTAATCATTGGATCACGGGTTCGTTGGCCTGCTCGAGAACGAAGTCTAGTGCGTCGTTTAGTCAAATGAGCCTAAAGAATATGCATTATGGGCATCTTAAAATTATCTTGACCTAATTAGGAGTGTTTATTTTAAGATGCATACATTGATAAACCAAACGCACTGTAGACTATGACTTGAAAAAGTTAAATGTATAATGGTAGGGGACGCCCGCCGATGGTTTTCACGGAACTCCGTCGTCACGTTGTGTCTTACGGGCTCTCCCACGAGCCCAACCAGCAGATGAACAGCGGCGCATGATATAGTTAGAATGTCATTACCGGCAAAGACAAAGGAGACTGGGATGACCATTTCTGGTTTATTAGCCGTCGTCATCCAGCCATACCCAAGCTCGAAGTGTGGAACACCCGAGCCTCGAACTCGCGACCTGTTGGTTTAGAAGTCCACGCCTCTACCCAACGGGCCGCGAGCCCGTTGCCCTGTCGGTTTTCGATCGGGAATATACACTGGTAGGGGGCGCTCACCGATCGTTCATACGGAACTCACTCGTTCCGTTATGCCTTACGGGCTCTCGCTCTCGAGCCCAACCAGCAGTCGCGCAGCGGCGCATGGTATAGGCAGAGTGATATTACCGGCAAAGACAAAGGAGACCGGAATGGCTATTTCTGGTTTATTAGCCGTCGTCAGCCAGTCACACTCAACCCCAAAGTTTAAAAACGAAAGCTCACGCTCAAGGAAGACTCAAAAATCTTGAACTCTGTTATACTGTCTCGTTTGCTACGAGTTTAAAACGTACTTCAGCTTCTGAAAGTAGATAACCACGTCGCTCCTTCAAACCCTATTCATGAAGACCAGATTTTACTGGTCCAATAACCGGACGCACTTTTTAAAGAATTCCTTTCATTCCCAACCTCAAGATCTGCTCCAGACTCAAGAAGAGACCAGCAAATCTTTGCTGATGATTCAATGATTGCCAGGGAGTCATTATCGCACATGGAGTTGATATATAAAACGGCCAGGAAACGCAAGCGCATACTCACAAAACTCATAGTTAAAATATCGTCCCTTAGCTTCCTGGCACAGACTAATATATTTCGGTGTGCAATGATGGCTGACTTCCCACATTTCCCCGACGCTCTCCTAGTAGTAAGGCTGCAAACCCGCCCCCTTTCGCCTGTCCCTACATACCCACCACGATGCTGGACGCTCCTCCCCACCTCCTTGCCACCCCCAGAACAAGAGTCGTCTCCCCGTTCCCCTGTATCCATCTCTCCCCCCTCCCAGTTAGAAATAAAGTTAAGGAGAAACACTGACATCGGATCAGTTGTGGCAGCTGCTAGGCTAAAAAATGATTGGACGAGTCGTATGCATTACCTTGAAGTCAATCAGCTTATTGGCGTCACCACCCCGCTTAATCGGTCTGCCGATTCTTCCATGTGAGAAGCCACCTGAGCAGGAATGAAGGTGGAGGTTGTGTTCCGGGACAGAAGGTTCGCTGGTTGAGATTTTGGCCAAGTGATCCGCATAGGCCTGTTGCCGGCGTGGCAGAATATGTCACCAAGATGCCAGTGAGTGTGGTGGCATGTCATCCGTTGGGGAGAGCCGCTAAAATAGAGAATGCTTGATGTGGGCATCCGAAGGAGGAAGCAAAATCAGGCCATTAGTGCTGCAGCGACCGGCAACGTTGAAGACGACACGCACGTACTGCACTTCGCGCCATTTCCAGTCAACGGAATCACTGAGCGGAGTTCTTAATAACCACACCAAAGGCACGTATACGCATATCATGAGAAGCAGTAAATGTGTAAAAACTATACAAATGGTAATACGAGAGCCAAACAATAAGGAGGCTGGATAATGCAAGAGAGCGCGTTGCATATACAACTGATCCATTTGGAGTTGGGGGTACCGCCATGTCTGCCAGACCACCAGTTGGAGTGGGGCGTTGTGGGCAACTGCAGGGGAAGTTCATGGAGAGTGCTAGCTTGGAACCAGTGGTAACGATAAGGTCTCATCCAAAGAAAGATTGCGAGGGGGGTATCGGCGACCGTGAGGTGAAAGACCAGCGGCAGCTTCACAGACAAGCGACCACTGCGTTTTCACCCTTGGTCTGCGCCAAAAGTATCCTCTATCCACCTAAACAACCCGGTCGGGTTCGTGGTTATTTGCAATGTCTCTCAACAATTTGCTGTCCGCTGATTGGTCCGAACTAACGTCATTCGGGTTAACCGCGTCTCCAAGCCACTCACTGGTACACAATCAAAATGCTAGGAAAAGATTTTTCATTTGCTGGGAAAATTGGTGTACTAAACTAAATGGAACAGCAGCAGCATTAGGCTAAACATCCAGATTTGCGTGCCAAAATTTACAGTCAAACGTTTGATGTGGCGGCAAGACGACGTTCGAGCAAACACGTACTGCCGAATAGCATGCCAAAAAACGGGATCTAGGAAGGAGGGTCTCAGTCAGTGATTCTACAACGCACCCATATAAATGCAGCATGTCAACAGACTAGTGCTGACAATTAAGTTAGACAGATCAGGGGAAGCTCAAGGTAAGTGGGGAAGACGGAATCCATTTGTTAGCCGAACTGGCAAGTAAGTCCACGGGACGACCTCCAATCAAAGCTAGCTATGAACCAAACGCCCTTACGTCTGGTTACAGAGAAGTCGCAAACCAGAAGTAGCACTGGTGTAAAGTTTTGGCGCGTTGATGCCTGACAAACTGATTACACTAAAAATTCCTTCGAGCTCGGTGGAGGAAGTGCGGGTATGAGTCTTTCCTAAATTAATTCATTCTGCCACCACTGCCTTCCGGTTTGGACACCCGTTCAAAGTATGAGCTGGCAAACATGCAACCTGACTTGTGTGACAGTCTATCCAGCATGGCGGCAGCTTGTAGCCGGCGGACTTGCCATTCGCCGATTGGTTGCAGGCGGGCGCAGCTTAGGCGCATGCACGCACCTCAAGTCGTGATCAACAACGACAAGGGCTGGATTTGGGCGTGATTAACCAACTGTCGTCGCAAAACTCTAAGTTGCTTTTACGCTTCCTGTACCAGTAAAGACTATTAAACTCCGGCTCGTTGATCTTTGAGTTGGGAAACTCCTTTTTATCGACCCTCACATCATGCCGCACGTGTCAAATCCCAGCTATTTTCTACTGTTGAGGTTTCCTTACAAGGGATCACAATTAATGTACCAGCGTCGGCTGCAGGCGACGTGTACAGACTCCTCCCGGTTGGAAGGACGGTACATTTCTGAGCGTTGACTCTTTGAGGTAGATTGAATAGCCAGGGCTCATGGAGCGCTAGAGTGTTAGACGCTGAGGAGTGGTTCCACGTCTACAATGACGGTGTATTTGGTAATTTTGGATTTAAATGGTGTTGCGTTGCTTTGAGTGAGTAAGACAGATCAGCACCCGCACGTTGGGTGCCGACATCCTTGGAAATCGCATTCATGGACTTAATGAAGTTGTTGTCATCTTTACAGCACTCATGTCGTATTCCAAAAGATAGATGCCAAAGGCACGTAGGAAGAGAAGTCGTATGATAAATTTCTGACGATAAGCAGACGTATTGTGATGAGTGATCTTGTTGCAGCGGACAATAAAAATGTTGAAACCCGGAAACTGTGACGCCTCTACTAGGCCAGCGGTCAGTCAATATGCCGTGGGAAGCCGTTGCTAATCAGAACCGCAGGACTGTTAGGATACCTGGCTCCGACAGCCAAGCAGTCATCTCGCATGGTTCGTTAATTGTTGACATACTGAACATCATATCCAATAAACAGTCGTCAGAGCCAGGCGCAAGATTCCGGCACGATGTACTTTGTCGACATCGACAGACAGTACAGTTATGCCCGTCCTATTGTGACAAATAATGCTCAGACTACGTGGTATACAAACGTCACAATCTGCGAGGAGGTAAAATCTGGAACGTCTATAGGGTAAAGCTACTGCCACGGACTCGCGTTCATCTCCAGTCACTTTACGGCAGCTATGAAGGTGATGACTATATCCGAAGCGTTCTGAGTTTAAAACAACTGTCTCGAGCTGAGGCAAACCCTCCAGTGTACCAATGAGCATTTGGAAGACCACAGCGGACAGTGTCGCAAGGACTAGAATGCGCGATAGTGAAGGAGCTGCTAGTTCTGGCTCACATCCAAATTCCAGGAAACTGAGTTTTCAGACCATGCGTTCTACGCGACAAGAACAGTCAAGTCAGGAGTAAAAGGTAGCCAAAATTCGTAACACACACTAGCCAGCAACGATACCAGAAGACCAAACAGCATTTCGATATGTCAAACCTTTGGTCCGTCTGCCACAGAGATTAGTGCTAGCGCCAGTGGCACACACGACGCGCCATAGAAAAGAGCATATTACCTGGCTCCTGAACTCTAAAGGCTCGATACCCTCATAAATGAACTTTCTCTTGAAAGTGCTCTAGGAGCCCAATCCCCTTGCGTACCCACCCTTCCAACGGAAACCTGCAAATTACCTTTGCCAGTCATAGGCGACTCATTGTCGTCGTTGTCATTCCCACATCTATCAGCAAAAAGACGACGAATCACCATGCACGAAACGCTGTGGTATTGTACTCCGTTACCATGGTATAGATCTTTCCATTTGCGTTGAAAATCACTTCTGACTGTACTGTGACGCGAGGACACACATCAGAGCGATCACCTAAGGGTCAAGGATGACGCGATCGTTGCCTTTCCGCCAGCCAAATACTCAAATGCCACCGATGCACCAGGAAACTACTCCTGGCTATTTTGTGGATTTTGTGCTGAACGCCTTCCTAAGGGATCTTCCGCGGTTAATTACGGTTAAAACTAGATTTTGCCGGACTTCGTTCAGACCCTTTAGAATCAGCTTGAGTTCCGCCAGCAAAGTCCTCCAATCCGGAATGTTAAATCCCGCCCACACGCCAAAAAGAGTCCACTGGCCAAACGTATTCGAACGACAGTATTTGCGTTCTACCCTACAGGCTTGTCTCTCCGACCGCCTCTTGCTCAAAACTTTGCGGCTAACGAATTTTAAATGGCTCAGTCACGTGCTTTACCAGCCAAGCTGCGGACGACGTCGAAGCGTTCAAATGTGGGTAAGAATGGCGAAAACTGCCCTCCACCGCATGTCGACGTATGCGGGGCCGGCCTGCCATCTGACTCAATTTTGCTCCTGACTACTCACTATGCTGGAAGGGGGCTATAGTGGTGTTTTGGACAAAAAACATGGGTTTCTCTGAAACCATCATCATGAATGACGTTCCAAGTGAAGGTTGTGTTAGGCAACAGAGGTTTGCTTGTGGAAAGGGAGGGTTAGACAACATGGTCTTCACAAGAGTACACAGCGACACTAACAATATTTAAAATGTAGGCGCTGGGCAATGAAAATCAAAAAAATCGGCAAGGGCATGGAATGCAACCAATTTGGAGACCGTAGTTAGCCACAAACCTAACGCTAACAATAGCCATGCCATGACTCGTAGGCATTTAGGGAAAACTCGGACGTGACCGTAGCCTTAAGCCAAGCCTTTAAACCCTAACCCAAGCCCAAGCCTAAATTCAGGCCATAGCATAAGCTTGACAATCCTAGTTCCAAGAATAACCCAAAGTCCCAGCGGTCTTGCGTTAAATTTCAGACTGACTAGTGTTAGGGCTAAGGTTAAGATTAGGGCTTTTAGGGCGGGATTACTGTTCGAATTAAGGTTGTGGTTGGGGTTACGTGCGGACTTAGGGTTAAGTCTAAGACATGCAAATGAGAACCCCTCGTGGAATTACGCGATGGGTTCTATTACCGAGTCTCACCATCAGCCTTCTCGTAGGAGGTTTGCGTAATCAACTATCTATATGACTGACGCCTATATATACAATGTTTCGACTTTACCTAGGTAGAATAGTTAATCACACAGAGTACATATTCCCCTGACAGTATTTACCAACCGAACTATCACAGGTTTTGTCCCAACGATTTAGTTTTCTTTCTCTCATCTACTTTCTGGACAGCGCATTTCTTCTGTATTGGCAGCAAGTCCTACATGGCACTGGCTGACACGCGGACAGTCCCAAATCAGTACAATCAAAAGGTGAACCTGCTCTGACAAGGGCAAGTCCGAAACTTCGCTTCCTCCTCTGAACTAGGATTAGACTAACGGCATATTTTCTCCCAAATACCAAAGTTCGTTCCTATTCTTGTTCGGAAATTCATTTCAAAGGGACGCAGTCGCACTCTGAAGTTCTCCAAGGCCAAAATTCTCCTGAGGAGCGTGCTTCATGTTTTTTTTTTGGTCAAAATCCATAAACTATCACTGCTCTGACAACGCGGTCAAGTGCGAGTCCGAAACTCCGCTTCCTCCTCTGAAGTAGGATTAGACCAACGAAATATTCTCTCCCAGATACCAAAGCTCATTCCTTATTTTCGTTCAGAAATTCATTTCAAATGCGCTCAACTACACCGGGAAGTTCGCCGGAAGTTCTCGTCAGGGTCGTGCTTCATGGTTCTTTGGGTCAAAATCCATCAACTATCACGACGATCTCTCCCTGTATATTTAGTACGTAGGCTTTGCCTGGGCAGACTAATTAACTACGCGGGGCGAGAGTAGACACTACATTCTCTGTATATCCATAAGCATTGCCTGGTCGGCGACTCTGGTGTTGGATTCGAGTACAAGTGGGAAGCAGGTAGATTTGCGTTGGGTGCTTACGGTCTGATTTAGGGTTATGGTTGGGGTTACGGGTGGACTTAGGGTTAAATCTAAGACATGCAAATGAGAACCCCTCGTGGAATTACGCGGGGATCCTTTTCCAGTGCCCCACCATCAGCCTTCTCGTAAGAGGCTCGAGTGATCAACTATCTCTATGACTGACCCCTATATATGCAGTGTTTCGACTTTACCTAGGTAGAATAATTAACCGCACAGAGTGCATATTCCTGTGACAGTATTTATCAACCGAATTATCACATGTTTTGTCCCAACGATTTAGTTTTCTTTCTCTCATCTACTTTCTGGACAGCGCATTTCTTCTGTATTGGCAGCAAGTCCTACATGGCACTGGCTGACACGCGGACAGTCCCAACTCAGTTCATGAACTTTATGAAGTTGTTGTCATCTTCACAGCAGTCATGTCGTATTTCAAAAGCTAGATGCTGAAGGCATGTAGGAAGAGGATTTGTATGGTAAAATTCTGACGATAAGCAGACGTATTGTGATGAGTGACCTTTTTGCAGCGGGCAATAGAAACTTCTAAATCCGGGAACTTTGATGCATCTGCCAGGCCGGCGGTCAGTCAGGATGCCGTGGGAAGCCGTTGCTAATCAGAACCGCAAGACTGTTAGGACATGCAGTCATCTTGCATGGTTCGGAAATTGTTAATATACTCAACTTCATATCGAATAAACAGTCGTCAGAGCCGGGTGCAAGATTCCGGCATGATGTACCTTGTAGACATCGACAGAAAGAACAGCTCTGATTGTCCTATTGTGACAACTAGTGACCAGACTAAGTATTATCCAAACGGTATTATCTATGAGGAAGTAAAATCTAAAACGCCTATAGGATAAAGCAACTGCCACGGACTCGCGTTCATCTCCAATCACTTTACGGCAGCTGTGGAAGCGCTGACTATATCTCAAGCGTCCTGAGTTTAAAGCAACTGTCTCGAACTGAAGCAAACCTTTCAGAGTACCTCTGAGGATTTGGTTGACCACGGCAGATAGCGTGGCAAGGACAGGAATGCACGATAATGCAGAAGCTGCCGGCTTTAATGCCCATCCGAAATTGAGTTGTCAGACCATGCGTTCTACGCGACAAGAACAGTCAAGTCAGGAGTAAAAGTAAGTGAGATTTGGAACATGTATCAGCCAAAAAAGATACCAAAAGACCGAACAACATTTCGATATGTCAATCCTTTAGTCAGTCTGCTTTAACGATTCGTGCAAGCATCGATGGTACTCAACCACCTGATAAAAAGCATATTGCCTGGCTTCTGAACGCTAGAGGCTCGATTCTCTCAAACGAAGTCTGTCTTGAAAGTGCCCCAGAAACCCGGACCTCTGACAAGCACAATCTTCCAGCAGAAGCCTGTAAATTACTTTTGCCACTCATAGGCGACTGGACGTGGTCGTCGTCGTCATCTTCACACCTATCATCCAAAAAGACAACGAATCTCCATACAGGAGTCTGATAGACTTCTTACTCATGGTATAGGCATTTACATTCGTTTCGACAATCACTTCTGACTGTACTGTGACATGCAGACGCAGATCAGACTGGCCTCCGCGGGGTCTAGGATGAGGCTCTCGCTGCCTCTCCGCCGGTCAAATACTCAAATGCCGCCGCTGTACTAGGAAACTACTCTCGTATGTTTTGTGGGTTTTATGCTTAACCCCGTTCAAAGGGATCTTCTGCGGTGAAAACTAGATTTAGTCGTACTTCGTTCAGACTCTCAGAATCAGCCTGAGTCCGGTCTTGATGACAAGCTGAAAGTATTCGAAGGCTTTCACCAGGAAAATCCTTCAATCCGACGGCGAAACACCGCCCACACACTAAAAATACGCCCACTGGCCGAAAGTATTCGATCAACAGGGTTTGCGTTCTACCCTACAGACTAGTCTCTCCGACCGCCTCTCGCTCTAACTTTTGCGGTTAACGAATTTTAAATGGCTCAGTCACGTGCTGTATCAGCCAGGTTGCAGACGACGGCGAAGCGTCCAAATGTGGGCGGGATTGACGAAGAATGTTCTCCACCACATATCTACTTATGCGGGGCTAGCCTGCCAGCTGACTCAATTTCGCTCCTGATCCCTCGCTATGCGGGAGGGGGACGGGGGCCACAGCGGTATTTCGGGTTAGTCTTAAGCTTTCATGATGAGTGACGTCACAAGTAAAGACAGTGTTAGGCCACAGAGGTTTGCTTCTCGGAAGGGAAGGTTGGACGACGTGGGGTATAGTATGTAAGTCCTTGGGGAGACCGTATTTAGCCCAATACCTAACGTAAACCATCGCCCTGCCATGACCCGTAGGCATTTCAGGAAAACTCAGGCGTTACCGTAACCTTAAACCAAGCCCTGAAATCCTAACCCAAGCCTCAAACCTAAATCCAGACCATAGCATAAGCTTGACAAGCCTAGTTCCAAGAATAACCCCATAGTCCCAGCGGTCTTGCGCTAAATGTCAGTCCGAGTAGGGTGAGGGCTAAGGTTAAGTTTAGAGTTTTTAGGGCGGGCTTACGCTCTGAGTTAGGGTTAGGGTTGGGGTTAGAGGTGGTGTTAGGCTTAAGTCTAGGACATTTAAATGAAAACTCCTCGTGGAATTACGCGATGGGTTCTATTACCGCGTCTCACCATCAACCTTCTCGTAGAAGGCTTGCGTAATCAACTATCTCTATGACTGACGCCTATATATATAGTGCTTCGACATTACTTATGCAGAATAATTAACCACACAGAGTGCATATTCCCGTGACAGTATTTACCAACCGAATTATCATGTGTTTTGTCTCAACGATTTAGTCCTCCTTCTGTCATCTACTTTCTGGACAGGGCATTTCTTTTGTATTGGCAGCAAGTCCTACATGGTACTGGCTGACACGCGGACAGTCCCAACTCAGTACAATCAAAAGGTAAACTTGCTCTGACAACGCAGCCAAGGGCAAGTCCGAAACGTAGCTTTCTCCTCTGAAGTAGGATTAGAACAACGGTATATTCTCTCCCAACTACCATAGTTCGTTCCTATTCTTGTTCAGAAATTCATTTCAAAGGGTCTCAGCCGCACTCCGAAGTTCCCCAAGGCCATAATTCTCCTGAAGGACGTGCTTTATGGTTTTTGGGTCAAAATCCATGATCTATCAAGACAATTTCCTCCTGTATATTTAGTACCTAGGCTTTGCTTGGGCAGATTAATAAATTACGCGAGGAGAGAGTGGGCACTACATTCTCTGTATATTCATTTACCTTGCCTGATCGGCGACTCTTTTGCTGGGTTCGAGAGCAAATGGGAAGCAGGTAAATTTACGTTATTCCAGCTACCTAGTCCCCCTCCTCTTATCTAACATCTGAACCAAACACTATTTGGTCTGTAATGGCATTGCCTTACCTATGAGTAACTAAGTGTGCGTAAATTGCCGAAAGGTCACAAAAGTTCTTAGTCTCAAAAAAACTGAAATCTCAACCGTACATCCAAAAGTCCCGCGTATAGCAGCCTGTGACTAAGCAGTGAACTACTTGACTAACTAAGTGGCCATTAGAGGCATGCAGACCACAGTTGGAGTGCGCTGTTACAAATTGGACCACCAACATCGTTGATTAACACACAGATCGTCATTTGCGTTTCCGCACATGTCTCCACATAGCTTTTCCCTCTTGATAGTTTAGGAAGAGGTTTGGTTAACTGCCGAGATGAATGTTCAGTGAATTCTAATGGCCGCTGGTGGACTTCTTCTGCTGCAACAATATTGGGAATCTTGCCCACAATGAGAAGGCATTGCCTCTCATCTGGCAAAATACAAAAAAATTAGCGGAATACTAGGAGCCCAGTTTGATAGATTAATTAAGTAGGGTCGTAAAACTAGTCCGTCTGCAGTATGACATTTCAGTTACTTCAAGATGTTGACTTTCGAACGGACGGCCTTCCGGCTGCATACAAAGACCCCACTCTGTAAAAAATGACTACTTGTGTAGCATGTACTTTTTTCATTGATTTTCGATGTCTCTAAATGTCCAATTATATTTCGTTGAAAACATGCATAAAAATATCCATTCTTCCACTAATTTGATAGAAAACTAAGTCTTCTTTCAATTTTATACTCTGAGGAAAGGTATTATTCGGTTTTCAGAAACTGTTCTTATTCCTGAATAAGTTTGAACCCGCTCTGCCGTTAGACTTGGTTTCGGGGATTCCAAACTACAAGCTGTGTATTTTCCGCGTAAGGAAATCCACAAATTTCTGTACGTTATTGAGAGAGACCATATGCGGTTCATAAAATTTGGCATTGAATTTGATCGGTATTGTTAAATGTACAATATGCATTGGTAAATGCAGAGACATGACGTTTTATGAGCAGCCATTTCAAGGTATTGAAAAATCTCACAATTGAAAACTTTTTCAAGCCTAAATGATAAAGTTTCTTCGAATATATAATTGGAAAAAACGGCATTTACTATCGAATGAGCGAAAGATTGAATATTTTTATACATGTTCTCCGTGACGTACAACTTCACTCTTAGGGGCATCGAAAATCAATGAGAAAAATGCATGCTACACAAGTGGTCATTTTTTACAGAGTGTTTTTTGCATGCAGTCGGAAGGAAGTTCTTTCGAAAGCCGGAATCCTGACGTAACTGAAATATCATAGACTTATACTGCAGACTAACTAGTTTTACAGCCTTACTCAATTGATCTTTTCGAAAAGAAAACGTCTTTCGGAATTTCGGTTGACATTTCATGAGTAAGCCCACCTACTGTATGTAGCCGACCTACATTCTATCTCAGGAGCGGCAGTGACGTTTCGGACTGGTACAGTGCCTCGTTTCTAGAGCACGAAAGAATGGTCAGGTTTGCCGTTTAATTGAAATCAATCGCATCAGTTCATTTGTTTGCCAAGCGGCGCAGGAAGTGTAACATCTGCCACAGCACTGGGGCCGGTCCACTGGATTAGTTGATAGCCCAGCGGAAGCGACAGTGTCGCTTGCCGGTGGATTGGTAGCTGTCCTCAGTCTCTGTTGGGCGTGAGTCAGCTCGCTTGCACATACAGCTTGATACACAGACGCGATGTTTACAGATGAAGTGGACCAGAGACCGGTCTAACAGGGGTCTGACCAATCAGCTGTCAGTTGCCACTGGGCCAACTGTATATAAACTGACAGGAGGCTTGTGAAATGTGCAGCGGCCGACGATGAAGTCAAGCATTCTGTCGAAACGACAGTTAACTATATCAACCGTCCCCCAAACTGAACCTGATTCTTCTTTTTGTGATTAATTCGGAGTGTGAATATTAGTCTCGACTGGTTCACATATTTATGCAAGCTTTCAAAGATTAACAAGCAGCAGCGTTTTTTAGCCGTCCGATGGTTCGAGCAAAAAACCCGCCTGTTCCATATCAAGGGCCGGCGAGCCGACTGTATAATTACTTCGTGAAGTGCGTGCCTATCAAGCTCATAAACCACATCAATCCCGACAGCGGGTTGGTCGCCAAGGCCCGAATTTTGGCTTCCACCGGGGGTCGAGCTGTATATGCATTGGACCAAAATGGGAGTCATATCGGGTCACGACACGCGTTTATGGAGTAGCGCCGAATCCGCGCGAATCTCAAGCTACTGCCACACGCTTTAGACGTAGGCGTTCATGTCGCGTCAGCCACTGCGCTCAATTCTATCACCTGCTATTTGACAAGCTCGAGCTGTCGACTGGTGCTCGAAAAAGAGAGAAGAGATTGTGTGGCCGACATCGGGAATCCACCTCCACGGCATTTCAGCACATTCCTCACATAATCAGATTCGAAGAGCTTAAAGTCATAACGGCGTTCTAAGAGTCGTGACTTGGGGAATTGCCAACTGACAGGGTGGTTCAATCAACATGTTGATTATAGTGAACTGACCAAAGGCCTAAGAGTCAGGCTACGGTGGCCCCTTCTCCCTTTGACTGTTGTGGCATTCTTGTGCCGAGGCTCCAGGCTATCTTGTCTTTACCTACCTGTTCATAATTCTTGAACTTGCTGGTTCTTTAACTGAATGGAAGGAACACAACACGATGCTACGCGCTCGGCATCTGTGAATTGCCAGGTCGGGCGGGATGGTAGTTGGTAGCCCTGCCAGTTAGCGATCCTTTCCTGCACTTCCAGTTTAAGGCACTACGATTTCAGTAGCTGTGATTGCGTTCTCATTATGTCTGGAAGTGCATGCGCAGAAGCCCTGTCAGGGTGACTTTCTTGTTCACTTGGACCGCCCCGAGAACGAGGCGCTGCAAAAATGCCTATATAGATTCAGTGCATTGCACCCCCACACGTAAAGCTTTAGTAAAGGGCGAAAGATTTATCCCAGGCGGATTATGATTCATCATGCTTCTCATTACCATCCCAGGCGGATTGGCGCGGGTCTCCGTTTTGTCGGTTTGCCTGCGTCCTTGAGTCTTTTTACTCCAGACCTCATGCGGAGTCCAGCGTGATCGTGTACGAAAAAGACAACCGTCGCGCAGATAGGGTGTCTACCGATTCTCCACCCACGTATAGCACACAACTACTGCCATAGGTTTATTTCTAAGTGTGGCCACAGTGGCAATAAACTATTATTTGCGGATTTTCTCTTCCGCCCAAACATATTCATGGCATTAAAGTCTTACCCCGCTTGCGTTATGCCGTCCTGCGTGCCGCTGCTTGATTCTCGTGTTCTCATGTCCATTCTGTCGGTTTGAGTAATATCGCACATACTGCGGAATGACGTTAAGACACACTGCCTTCTTCCCATTGGTTGTTCACCTTCAGTTGGTATTTTTTCCAGTCTGGGTTAAGTCTGCATTTATTTCGCATAGCGTTTTAATTAACCATGCTCGTTTCCATACCCTTCTTGCATTTTTCACCTTATTTAAATTAGGCTTTCACTTTAGCCGGAGCGTCAATTGCAGGCATACACTACCAGCGCCATTTACGCCTCCACTCATTTGCCCCGCCCGTATAGCCCCTATTACCACCGGCTCCGTAAGACAGGTAGCTGGGAGTTTTCGGCACCGGAAGGGCTACCAACTACCATCTAACCCCAGGTCGTTTGACGTTTGATTGTTAATTCTTTCATAACTCTGGCCTTATCCTGATATCCATAGTCTGTGGTCGACAGTGCTGTTCTTAGTGTTCGCTAGATGGTGACCCGACGTTCGCTGCACAATCAAATCAGTAAGATCTGAGTCGCCCTTACAGTAGCTAGTGTGAGGCACGCGTAAACGGGATGTTTGACTACGTTTGATACTGCACTCGGGCCCGCCTCCGGTCGTATTAGCACTGCCTCGCCATCGGAACAAGGTAGATGGTAGAAGGGCAAGTATGGTAGATGCTGCTCAAAATTTGACCTCACTGTAATCTAGCTCAGGTGCAAGTCACCGGTGCCACGCCCACTCTGTGAGGCATCGTTCCTTTGCGACAACCATTAACGCCTGTTCGGCAATGGTCGTGCGTTGCCCATGAGCAGATCTTCTGCCGCTGGACTTGGTCACATATAAAATCTGTTTGCCAAACGGTGACACGAAGACATTTACATGGACAGAAAAACGGCGTGAGAATTGATTACATGGGTGACCGAAAATCACTAGGAAAGTCCTATTACATGCATCTCACCGCTGGTTCCTTTATCTTTTGCGCCATTACCACAAGGTATAACTACCATGAGACGGGGGTGAATGACATGACACTGCTCCTGTATAAGTCATACGTGATAGTATGCTTTCGTCTTAAGGTAATTTTTCGAGCATCTGCATGATTTACAGCAGGCGAAAAACATTGTTTAATTACGCGATTTATATCGATTTGACTGCATCTTTTTACTTGAGCACTCTAGCTTCGCAGAAAATTTCATGCCCCTCAAATTTGGAGTTTTGACTGACTTCATGGTCGGACCGGGACATCATCACCATCCACTGAAATTCGCTCCCAAACCACACTGTATCCCCAAAGCTACTCCAACGCCATCACACAATGCCCAATGTTCACAAAGCCTGCGAAAACGGTACCAGCAGAACCGACTCCTAATAATCCAATTTCATGATCCAACACGCAAACCGTTCAACTGTGCACGTACAGTGGGTGGGCTAACTCATGAAATGTCAGCCGAAATTTCGAAACGCGTTTTCTTTCCGGAAAGATTAATTAAGTAGGGTTGTGAAACTAATCATCACGCAACATAATTCCATGATAATTCATTTACCGTATGATGTAGACTTTCGAACGAACTTCTTTCGAGCCTCATGCAAAAACTATACTCTGTAAAAAATGACTACTTGAGTAGCATGCATTCAATTTTATACCATAGAAAACATGCATAGAAATACTCATCTTTTGAGTATTTGTTAAAAATGACGTCTTTTACTAATTTTATACTCAAAGAAAGGGTATAATTTAATTTTCAATAACTTGTCCAATCTCCGAATAATTTTGAACCCGTCCTGCCGCTACACTTGCATTTAGGGTTTCCAAACTACAAGCAGTATATTTTCTGAGTAAGGAAAACCGTAAAATTTTCTACAGTTTTAAAACGACACTATATCAACTTCATAAAATTTAACTGCGGATTTGAGTCATATTGTTAACCTTATAAAGCACACTACTAAATGCAGAGCCATGGCGTTTTATAAACGACCGTCTTCAAGGCATTAAAAAATCACACAATTAAAAACGTTTTCAAAACTAAATGATACCCTTTCTTCAAAAATTATATAAGAAGAAGACATAATTTCCAACCACATGAGTAAAAGAATGAATATTTTTATGCATGTTTTCCATAAAATATAATTCAATCTTCAAGGGCTTTGAAAATATATGAGACAAATGCATGCTACATAAGTACTCAGGTTTTACAGAGTATAACTTTTGGATACAACCCGTAAGAAGTTCGTTCGAAAGACGGCACCCTGAGTTGACTTAATTTTCATAAAATAATGCTGCCTAATGTTTAGTTTTACAACCCTACTTAATTAATTTATTTGAAGCGAAAACGCATTTCGTAATTTCGGTTGGCATTTCATGAGTAAGCCCACCTTCCGTACTACCAAACGCTGGATTCCTTAAATACTGATCGAACCTACGGCTCCCTGTTGGGCCTCAGAGCTCAGATGGTTGGAGCGTCGACTGTAGTCAAGCCATACTTTACTGTCGTGGGTTCGAATCCTACCGAAGGTGTCGTGTTTTTCACCCTCGGTTGTTCAGTTTAAGGCCAGAGCGAAGCAAAATCATCCTCCCCTCCCCTGAAATCAACCCCCAAACCACACCATATCACGTGCAAATGCCACCCCCCAACACCCATTTAGCATCATTTTTAATGCTCATCATAATGCCTTCGAAAAAAATACCAGCAGAACCAACCTCCAATAATCTCATCCCGTATTGACGCGCAGACTCCCAAATTACGCATTTTTATTTTACCCCGGATCTTTCTAGTGCTAAATTTTTCCTTTATAACTAGGCGTCATAATACAGTGAGTGAACGATCTCATGAAATGTTTTCTGAAATTCTGGAATACGGTTTTGATTTGGAGGGATTACTTAGGCGCGATCATAATACTGATTATCATGTTAGATAATCCTTCAATATTTCGGACTCGGCAGCATGTCAGCTTTTGAATGCATTGCTTTTCAATCTCTTGTAAAAACCGTATTCGGTAAAAAGTGACTACTTAGATAGCATGCATTTTTCAAATTAATTTTCGATGATCTCGCAAATTCAAATATATTTTATAGAAACTACAAACAAAATATGCTTTATTTCAGTCGTTCGACAGAGCATCACGCTGCTTTCATATTTTATACTCAGAGAAGGAGTATTCTTATGTTTTTTAAAAGTGTCTAATTATAAGATTTTTAAGACCACGTAATGTTTATTCATACAACATCATACCTGCCCGCTAACAACTGCTCCTCATGAAATGCACAACATAGTCCGCATTCATTGCAAAATTTTGTGTATTCTATATGGTATCTTTATAAAAGCATAGAAGAATATGTGATTTTCTTTACGTGGAACGCATGCACCTTGCAGACTGAACTCACTAAGCGGTAATGCGAAAACTGATTAGGCTTCAGATTATTCGGTACTAAGACAACTTTTTTAAAATCTAACTATACTACTTTTTTGAGTATCAAATATAAAGATGACGTCATTTCCTGTCAAACGAATAAAAGAAAGCATAATTTCTTTTGTAGTTTCTATAAAGTATATTTAAATTTGCAAGACTTCTGAAAGTTAGTGTGAAAAATGCGTGCTATTTATGTAGTCATTTCTTAACAAGTACGGTTTCTACAGGAGATTGAAAAGCGGTACATTTAAAAGCCGACATTCTACCAAGCTTGAAATATTATAAAATTTTGCTGAAAGATAATCAGCCTTATAACCACGCCTAAGTAATCCTTCCTAATCAAAAACGTGTTCCAGAATTTCAGCCAACATTTCATGCGATCGGTCACTCACTGTATTTAGATACTGAACCATGCCAATGAAATTGGATCCTCCTTATGCTGTCATGCAGAGTTACAGCGTCTTCTTTTTCTACAGCACTATGGTGAAGGCCTCCACTTTGGCTTCGAAAAAGTTACTTAGGCAAGGTGGTAAGACCATCTATCGCGGAACATAATCACAAGATGTTTCAGTCATACCATGGTGCCGGTTTTTAAACGAGAGCTTCTACCCGGCCCCCTGGTGTTATTAGTCTTTACCAAGTGGGACTGGGAATGCCGAATCCGTCAGAGTAGCAGAGGGTGCGTTGTCCATTTAGATAACATGGTAGCCTCCAGACAGCCTCTGTGAACAGGAATGTAAGATCGTTTACTTGAAAGGGGAAGATAGGTTGTAATACCCCCAACTAACCTGAATTAGCTTGTGGACCGTTTCGCACGTTGGATGGTAGTAAAGAGGATTTTACGGGTGGGGCAAAACACAGGACGGCGAGCCGAAAGTCTTATCGTACGATGTCATCTGGTAATAAAGTTGAGTGCGATAATCAGAAAATAAACGAAGAGCAATTTTAAAAAAGTAACGGACTTGGACAAATCACCGTTGGCAGGTTTACATTCAGGATGGAAATAAAGGATATTTCAAAAAACGGAAACGGCGACTAATAAGTGATGTTTACAGTCATACTGAACTTTAGGGTATATTTTTGAAGTTGCCATTTATTTGGCGGTCTTACACTCTATCATTACAGAGTATAAAATTATTCCCACGACGTTTCAATAACAGTCCTCAACCCATTGTTCAAGGCAACCGTATCTATTTGATACTGTCTCTGGTGATAGAGTCGAGGATGAATCGAGGGATAGGGTCATAAAACGTTTTACTGCAAGGATCCAGGCTCCCGTTGTTGAATTGAACACTTCACTGTCATTCTGACGATGAGTTGTGGTTAACTGTTTAAACGATCACAAGCAAACGCCGGCAAAACGGAAGAAATAAATGTTGCTGATGCAGTTAAAATGCTATTTCTTTTGAAATGACCCTGGAAGGCCATTAATAATTAATGCATCTATGAAACAGTAATTATTGAAACGTAGTAGCCCAACGAAACAGTTTACAACGACACTCAACAAAGTAAAGGGTGGCGTTATATTCCTAATAGTGTGGACAGATTTAAGAAATGCTCAGGTTTTTAGGAGCAATTGGAATACCATTTCTTCTCCGGCAACCATTTTATCTCTCCCACCATGCGGGTGGGCCAATTTCCTGCGAGAGCTAATGGTGCTGAGGTTGGCTAAGACCAAAAATAGTCTTATGCGATCTTTTATTGGTGAACCACGATTTGTAGACTTTGTATCTTAGATTATTTAAATAAGTTCTGTTCCTCACAACGTATCCCTCAGACCACCCCGGCAAGTGCTCTAGATAACGACTGGAGCTGACTCAAATAAGGAGCATCCCGCTTGGGCGAGGGTGGGATTTATTTCATTCTCTAGTGTTTTGACATTCCTGTATACCCTTCCTACATTTGAGAAATCAGCATTCTAGAATCTGCTCTAGAATTAATTTAAGTGCTTCAAACGGCGCCAAAACAGTTTACACAACACAGTCGGCTAATAACTCCTTGAAGGGAGGTAGAAGTCTTTCAATTAGTATTTATCCGACAACTTTTTGATGGTACTAAAAACTTGCAGCAAAAAAGACACAATTTTAAGAGTACAGTGTATTTACAAATTTACAGTGCACTTGCTTCATATTTTCCGTAGATGGGAGGCAGTATGATTGCTCAGATGTCCAAGTATCTCCTATGAGCTATAATCTTTCACGTTTTTCATCCCTTCATGCTTTTATGAACTGCGTTATTTCGATTACCAGTTGCTTGCACTTTTCAGTCGGACAACCATTTTTTACCACGGAGGCAGAACACACTTTAAATATTGCGAATGATGCTGGTCCTTTAAAATATACTTAAAATTGCAGAACTCAGATGACCATTTTGCGATTTGTAATTCCAAAGCGAACTTATTAGTCGCAGCTTAAATTAGTATCTTACGAACGCTGTGTAATGTGTTGTCTGCGATCTGTCTGTACCATGCCGATTGGAAAATTAAGTCTTCCGAACCGTAAGTGATAAACCCTGTAGATATCTGGTGCAAAATGTTCTTCCTATTTATTCCGCATGACCTTGAAGCAGTATGACGCAATTGAGGGCCGATTAAGGATTTTACACAGAAAAGCAAAGAAATATAAATGAATTTTTTGGAGCGCTTTTTGCCTTTGCAAATATTAAAGTTTAGTCTCCTATGCATTTAAATATTAAACCCAAAATAGGCTACCAATGGACTAACTCTCCACCGGTAGCAACGAGGACCATTTTAAAGTATGCTAACGAGTATCCTTACTGTGCAGGTCTCGGTAGCATATTTACGCTCGATGACCGCTATCAAATCACAAATTATTGATCCGATCTCCTTCATCCTTGTACGTCGCCTAAAAGCTGTCAGCGAGGGTTGTAGCTTAGAGTTTCGAGGTAAAATTGAGGGTACTTTATTCACCGTTAACTTGGGTCCAATTAATCAACGCCATTCTAAAAGGACATGTTCGACATTTCATCGAGACTTTAAAGACGCATTTTTGACCACATGGACTGGTAACTCTTCGTTGTTTTTTGTGTAATTTTTACGAAAGATATTCCTTGTTTTAACAAACCAAATCTGAAAAGTTAAGGAGTGCTTTTAAGGCAATTCGGAGTTAGGAGGCCGATTAATTCCTGAGAACATCAAAGGGCTGAATATTCCAAAATGAAGTACATACCGGAGAGAAGATGAGGGAAGGCTGTATAAGCTTCCGATTAACCGGATCCTTCGCGGCTTCCTCGTGCAGCAACACGGCACCGCCAGAATGGGAGTATGGTGAACCAGTCACTATTCATCTACTGTGCCCCTAAAACTAGCCACGCGGTAGATGCCCTGGAACAACACAGGGCATAGGTCGGGATGCGGCAGACGATATTGGGAATGTGCACCCAAAGCAAATGCCAGCACTATGTTAGGGTACGCCCAGGCGCGAGCCCACGTCGCACCGGTTGGGATGTGTAAAATTATAGTCAATGTCCGTTGTCGACCAGATGACGCGGTGGTGCGCCTAGGCGCGGATTCACGTCGCACCAGCCCCCTGTGCCCTCTCCCGCCCCCAGTCTTCTGGACTCTGTTATGACACCGCGCCCAGACGTATGATGAAGAAAGAGCGCGGTAGATGATGCACAGATCTACCATCACTATAAATGAATCCACGCACAAGTCACCGTCCCTGATCCCACCTGCTGTGAAGCATTCGGTGCACATTGCCGGTCACAACGGTCGAGTTGACATTACTGGCCGCTTACAGACAGCTTGTGAATATTACCCGCTGATTTCTCTGGATTTGGGGGAGTTCAGCCGGAAGATATTGCATGAAATAATTCACTCTAAATTATGTGGAGGACAATAGAGCTTAACGGGAGTACGACTTTTTCGTGTTGGTTTACCCGATCGCCCAGTTGATTGACTGTCCATCCTCACTGGACTGGCATCCTCGGTTACGGCTACACTTCAAGTTACTCAAGTGGTCAAGTAGTATTTATCCGAATTTCCGCCCCCTTAAGGCACGCTTTGTCGGTTTTCTGAGGTTCAATGTTTTAGCAACCAACCGCTGTTCGCATTCAGTTGCTTCTATCCTGCGTAAGATTGGGTGTGGATTTATACACAAAGATAGAAGTGCTGAAAGTCTGTTTCCTAATTTCACTATTGGCTTCTCGGATCTCCTGATGATGGCAACTAGCGTGAAAACACTTTGGGGAAGCAAGCTACCAAGCTTAGAGGCCCTGGATCCTTGCAAGCAAGCGGCGGTGCCACTAGGTCTTGGCAGAACCTTACCAGGACGTCACCTCCAGCACTTGTATAGAAGATGAATAAACTATCTCTGGAATAGTAGGTGTGAGCTTTCGGTCTCGTACAGGAGGCCATCGTCAGAGGCTTTGAGAATGCGGCATTAAATGAGCAGTTTTTGCAGTCAAGTCGTGAAGGGGGGGGGGTATGAGTGCACCGGGTGGTATTCGCGATAAGCCGTGTCCGGCGGCGTGACTGTGTGCACCCTTGGCTGGAAAGTGGGTCTCGCCTCTTGGCCGCGGGAACGGAGCGTGTGATAGCAGGGGGTTATATCAACGTGTCTGTTGATAGAGTTGGTGTTAGACGCCCAGGCCTCCAACCTTTATCGCCCTGTCTTATTGCTGGCCCGCGTTACCATTCACGTGCTCGCGAAGTTGGATTTGTGACCTTCTTCCAGGCTGTGAGTGGCGACCTGAGGCAACGGATCGCCTCTCCGGACCGCCCCTTTATGCTCCGTTATTCGTCAGCTAAGTCGTCATCCCGTATGTCCTGTGTAGTGGCGAAGGCGTGGCGAGACAGCGTGAGACTCGGCTTATCGCGAATACCACCCTCTGCACTCATATCCCCCTTTCACAGCTTGACTACAAAAACTGCTCGTTTAGTGCCGCATTCTCAAAGTCTCTGACGATGACCTCCTGTACGAGACCGAAAGCTCAGACTAATATACCTGCTACTCTCGAGATCGTTCGTTCAACTTCTTTACAACAAGAACCTGGGGATTTGCATATTCGCTTTCATCCTCGAACATTTATTTTTCAAAGTCCATAAGGTAACAAAGTTGTCTAATGCCCATCTTCGGCCAGAACTAATACGTACACGTATTCAAGGTGACTTCGAGGAGTACGAAACGTCTTCATTGCTACCCGCATTCGGGGGCCTTTTCTTGCAGAGCGAAATGCCATCGACATTGAGCGCGGCTTCGATGTGTGTTTAAATGAGCATAAATCACACAGTATCAGACGCCAAGTGATGTCTCAGCTCTGCTGCAGCATCATCACAAACACCTCAGCAGTATTCGTTGTCGCCATCGCTGTGAGTAATCAGGCCAAGATTTCACCACCTTGCCAGAGGCAGATGTGCGATCGGATCAGGCCTGTGCGTTACTAAAAAAATTCATTCTAGTGTAAAAACGAATGCCAAGCACGCTCCTGCTCAGTCGTCTGGAACTGCTTAATTATTTCCTCGTAAGCGTCATCGTAAGATGGATTAATGATGTAATTACATAGACATGCCTGTGGCCTCCAAAACCTGTAGACCAAAATTTGTGTCAGTCTCCTGCTCTGTATGTTTGCAATGATCTGGGAAAGTCAGTCTTTTTAGTCGCCCTTTTGAAGTCTCGACTTCTGGCTTACGGTAACTTGCGCATGAATTAGTTTAAAATGAAAGTAGACTCGCACAACATCTACCGCACTCTCTCCTCCACCGCCCGGACCCGGTGTCAGCACAGAGTTAACTAGATCGGAGGCGGGCGGGGGGGGGCGCCTGTGGATGACACGGTCGAGACCTTACCTTGGCTCTCCACTCCACACCCCCTGATCTACACAGCAAATGGCCACACTTTTGACCAACAACAATAAAGGGGAGAAGCGGGAGTGCCAGTGTAAGCGACATCAGCCGACAACCGGGCCTATCACAGCAGCGCAAAATTTTAGCATTTGCTATGTTGCACAATCCGATAACGCCTGCTAGACTGCGATATGGCTCCGCGTTGGTTCAGCGCATCTACCACGTGGCTCGTTGGGGAGGGGGGGCAGTTTGGTGAACCAACACTACCATCATAGCCACTATTACAACTGCTGCTACTACTAATACTACCCCTCCTACCTACCATAAAAACGCCAAGGAAACCTCCTCAGTGGTACATCGAAGGTCGGAAGTCAAGTAACCGCTGCAGATCTTAATCAATGGAAGTAGGGACAGCCAGGGTACGCAGATTTCGTCCTGTGTATCCAAAAACACCCCTAAAAGGACTCTGAATTTGCGTTTCCAGCGCTGAAAGGCACTGAACTGGTGGATGTTGTTCGGGTCAGACTGCTGTCCAGTAGAATTATGCAAACATTTTTCCCCTTGTTTAGATGGCAGAAACCCAGTTGACCGACTTGATATCTCCTATCTCTCCGTGTTTGCTAGCCGACTCGCCAAAATGTCTTCTTCTAAGACTGCTTTCGTGGAACACTTCCCATAATGGATTAGATTAACGGCACGTGACTATGGCTATTTGGTTACAGGAACCTACGCCCACCTTGAGTCCTTTGTTGAACACATTTGCCATTCAGTTTAACCTCACGTGACTTACTGGAGCACGAGGCACAGTGGTGCAAGCCCGCATGTCCTGCTAGAACAAGCGCGCAAATGGTTTGGATAATAGAGAAATGTGACAGATGGTCTGAACTGCAGGGACTAATGCTATGTTAGTTGTCGTCTCCAGACAGAATTCATCGATCACAATTGTGTAGTTTTCGTAGGCGGAGATTTCCCTAAGTGTGCGTGGGCCTACTCCTCAAAACTTCAATGTAGAACTGGAGGAAAAATCCACACCGCGACTCACATGAAAACGAGCCTTTAGCTGGCCCCATTTGCGTTTTGGAAGAATGCCGGTGCAATGAGCTGGTGGGGGGGGGGGTGAGGGGGGTGGACAGGTCTGTTTCGTCAAACAGCAAACCTTCTGGCGATTTCCAAGGTCACATCATGATTCCAGGACAAAGGCCTGACGTCCTCAAATGGCCCCTGATCGTTAAGGTCGGAGCTAGAATCAAATGCCGGGAGCGCGGAAAAGAACTGCTCTGTTTATTCTACCCTACAGGTGATTGCGCTTTCCGGAGGCGAGGCAAAACAGAGTCTGCAATGAAATTGTCCGAATCCGGTGTTACCAGCATGGTCCGACTGCGCCTTGCAAAAATGTGGATTTATATCGATTAGGGGAAAATTAGTAGTTATGTAACCTAGAGTATTAAAAATGAAGGCAGCCCTATGTAGATAGATTTCTTCTGCAAATTCGACCCATGAAATTCTTCTTGGGTGCTTTTAATTAAAAATAACTAAAGCACGCACTGTCGTGCGCTTTTGCATCCCGTTTGCCAAGGCTCGCTTCTTCATCCAGCGAGTTATCCTACATCGGCGGAATGCTTAACCTTCCTTTCCATCATAGTTAGTCTCTATGCCCGACACCCGCTCTACTGTTTTAATGGCTCCCACACCCTCTTCATTTTCCTAAGCCAGTGAATGGTTTTCGTTTGGACTGAGTGCAAACCCTGTTGACGCGTGCTTTTGCCAGCCGTTTGCCATAGCCCGCACCTTAATCCGACGTGTTACTCTACGTCGTCAGGGTGTTTACCTATGATTTCCAGTTGTTACAACAAGGTTTCTTTAACTTTCTCTGTGTGTTGATACTGTCCTTGGTTAGCCCTCCCATTCTGACAATTACTTAGGGGTCTGATTGCTTTTGGTTTAGTTTACCATCCTGAATTTCATTAACCAATAAACTTTGTCCGTTTTCTAAGGTCATTTAGCGTTATATTGTTGACTATGCTATACCTCACGCGCGCTCATCTCTTTATGTCTTTCGTTCATCAAAACGGACCCCGATGCGCATACAGTTTTATGCATTTTCTTAGGTTTTCACACGGATTTCCGGTGATTCCTAAGGCGCCGCCTATGCAATCTCCTGTTTCCACCATTCTCGTATTGGTTGTGGCCTTGACTGTTTTTTAAATTGGGCCGTGCAACCTGAGTGATCTTTACCAAACCAAAGTTTCACTACATATGTAGATTGGAGGGAGCGAAGTCGACGGGGCATTGGTAACTAGGGTATGTATGACGCACTTGAACCCACCAGGTCATGCTGGACTTCCATCCTGGTGTGTTGACAGTCACCCAAATAATTTAACCCTCCATTTCCATTCTCTGGGTGACCTTCACAGCCTCTCAGAAGTCTGAAATCCTGATTAGTGTGGAGTAAGGAAGTCGGTTGACGTATGGTAAACCCAAACGTCCATGAAATGATAGCCGAAATAGTGAAATGCGTTTTCGATTGGGAAGGATTATTAAGGTAGGATTGCATTATTAACTAGAACGAGGCATAATCTGGTAATATTCCAGACTTACTAGTATGAAGGCGTCCGAATGCATCTATTTTTGGCCTTCTGCTAAAACTGCACTCGTTAAAATTTACTACTGACGTGGTACGTATTTTCCGGATCGATTTTCGAAGACCTTATAAATTCATGGATATTTTAAAAAAGGCACGCTCAAAAATGTGCTTTCTTCGATTCATTTAGCAGAAAACCGTGTGTTTCTTACAGTTTATACTCGACGAAA
The DNA here is from genome assembly GCA_902702965.1 of Spirometra erinaceieuropaei. Taxonomy (NCBI): domain Eukaryota; kingdom Metazoa; phylum Platyhelminthes; class Cestoda; order Diphyllobothriidea; family Diphyllobothriidae; genus Spirometra; species Spirometra erinaceieuropaei. The sequence continues at coordinate 560,242 of CACRXP010000041.1, read as the reverse complement.
GTGTATGCTTAGGCTTCAAAAGTGTTTTCTAATTCCCGAATATTTTTGAGCCAGATCAGCCGTTGTCCTAATGCCTAACGAACTAGGTCCAAAAGGCGTATACCCTATGCGTAATGAAAATCATCTAATCCTCCACGCCTTCCAGAAGATACCACGTAGTGTTCATTAAATGTTAAAATGGATGTGGACTACGTCGTATACTTCATGAGCAGCAATCGTTAACGTGCAGGTATAATACTGTATGAATGGACATTGCACAGTCTGAAAAAACCTCATAATTAGAAACTTTTAAAACCAAATAATAATCCAGCTTCGAGTACAAAATATAATGAAGACGCAGTTCGCCACCGAATAAGTGAAAGACTGTATATTATTATGGATGTTTCCTTCAAAATGTATTTACATTTATAGGGAGGCCAAAAATAAATGTAAAAAAATACCCGTCACTTAAATAGTCATATTTTTCCGAGTGATTTTTCTACAGGAGACCAAAAGGAGCGCATTCAAATGTCGACATTCTGGCAAGTCTGAGATATCATGGGATATTACCGTTTGATTAATAATACTACAGCCCTACCTAAGCAATCCGTCCTGATAGAAAACGCATTTCTGAATTTTTGCTAACATTTCACGAGATAAGTCACTCATTCTATATACCACTTTTCACTCCGCATAGTCTTTTCTGAAGGTTGAATAACGGAACTGACTAGAACGTAAAAAAAGATGGGCTTTGTGCTATAATCAGTCCAGACAGGATAGCTGTATGCGGATATGCAGTACTCTTGATGTAGGTATTTTGGTAGATTTGAATAATTCTCTAACCTACCTGCAGAAACCGCGGCGATCTCATCAAGATTTGAAGCCATGACAAATATAGAAAAAGCTTTAGCCACCTAAGTTGCCAGGTACAATTGCGAGCATTATGGTTAAGCGAAACTGGATTATATTGCCCAATTCTGATGCGGCAAGCCACCTGCCACAGTGTGTTTTTCTAAGCAATTACTCCATATTCTAACCGGATATCTACCAGTTTAATTGTTAATGGGTCTTTTATTGCAGGCTGAATAATTCTAGCAACGCAGCTGGTGAGCTCTCTGGCTGTACTCAAGCCATGGTCTTCCAATTAAGAATTCTCATCTCACCGGAACCGTCGCGTTTTTCACAAAAGCGTCCACTATACCCGGTTATCATAAAATTACGCTAACATCGTTCCAGAATCGAGCGGAGTAAGCAGACTACGTACTGTCGAAAGAATATATATATATAAATTTACAGCGCATATAATTTTTATACCAATTTTAATACACAGTATCTCGCACACAAAGTAGAATAACATCTACAGATATTGTCTTATTGTGTAGGTATTGCTCTTCCTTAACCTGCCTTACGTTCTGGTTCTGGCACAGGTAATAACGCATAGCAATGGAATCTCAAACACCAAGGAAGATTTCGGTCGACATTTTTCAGAATTCGCTTTCAGTTTTAAGATTGTTGTCGGCTTTATTGCGTGGAATAGATTTTAGGCATCTTCATAACAACGTTTGAGCGCGTGAACACTGCCAAAAAAGTAGATTATTGCAAATAATTTCACCCGTACACTCGTCATGCCCGTTTTGCAAGACTTCATCGAGGTAAGGAAATTTGGGTGAAACTTAATCCTGCTGCAATCAAAATTCCTCATTTTCAAAATGAAAGTGTACATGCATTTTTGGCGCAACTCTTTGTTCATCGTAAATGACCGCTTTAAGATCCCATTAACAGTAAAAGCCGTAAATCTGCCCGAAAATGTTAGATTTTAATCCGGATTAAAATGGCCGCTCCATTTTACGGACAAGCTTAAGGATCCAGTACGGGTAGAAAATATAAGCCAACTCTAGCGAAAACGTCTACACTAAAGTCAAATTAAGATTTCAAATTACTAAACATGCAGAAATAATACCAATTTTTAACTGGACACTGTTGCCTTCCCAAAAGCGAATTCACCCATTGGAACCTTAGGTGAAAAAAGGATTTGTCTGTGAGGAGGCTTGAGTTAGACTCAAAACATCATTCCCTGCTAACTTCAGCTATTTGTGTGAATTTCGCTCATTAAACCGCCGTTTCAAACAGTTTCTTCTTCCGCATCAGTTCTGTTATTTTTTGATAAAACCGGTTTCATATCGGGAAGAGCCCTGCTTTGCGGGGTTTGCTATTATAACTGAGGATTTTTTTGGCGTTTAAAGCGTTTATTGCGTATTTTAGAAGGCGCGTTTTTACTGCGGCGTTTAATAGGTATAAGTTGGTCATTGTGAAAGCGCGTTGAGTCATGGATGCTTATTTTGCAGACCAGCGAATAATCGACACGCTAGATTAGGATAAACGAGCAAACGTTTTAATTTTTAAATTTTTATGAAAGGAATCCAAATGAAATATTTCCTGCTTCGGATATTTGATTGCAACTACGTACACACCTTTACCTGTGACGAGCACTACATAATTTTATGGCTCTCCGACTCCCAAGGGGCCTGTTTAATGTGAAATATCATTACAAAATCAAAACTTTAAAGAATTTCTGCGTGTTTTAACATGTAAATTTATTGACCAACAAGAATTCCATCATATCCAATTAACGGTATCGAGACTCCTTTAACAGAATAGGTCTCGATATTTGATTCTCTATCGCTCGATCGCTCTCTCACACTCCTAAGTAACATGAGTCAGTCACCCTAGGCATCAGGGTCAGATGTAAGTTGATCTACTACATTTAAATGACCACAAAACCGACCGCTCTTGTTTCTTCTCACGAGCATACATGCCTTTGCAAAATACCTATTGATTTGCCACAGAGAGAGAAGCCGCACAATTATTGTTGGTGCAAAGTAATGCCTTTCCTCATCGTAAAGGTTAGAAAACTGAGCGGAAATGGATGAGTTCGCCTAAGCAAAAAGGTATTTGCGCAGTTACAGAAAGGCGGAAGCACGTGTATGGCTTTTCTGAAACGTTGAGTAAGTGGTATTCATTAAGCTCATTGACCGTGGATTTTCCAGCGGAGTACAGGTGTATAGGAAATTAGGCAGGACTCGAAATTTTGACTGAAGTACAGGCGATTATTAATGGGACTTCAGAAGAACATTTGGCGAGCATACGCGTGCTTTCGATAAATTCTCATCGGACCTGTATGAGGCACAAACTGAACGTGTGAGTTATATGAGAAATCAATTACAGTTCGTCTTTTCATGCAAACGGGGTATTTGAATAGAGGTGGAAGGGGGGAGAGGAGGCATTAAGCGACAGTGACGGTTGTGTAGAGCCGTATCACAAGGGGGGATGGGAGCGCGGAGACATGCATATAGTTAATCGACCCTTGCCCACGACAGACGCGGAGCGTGCAAGAGATTCTTTTGCTCACCCATGATCGACCTCTGTAGACTGATGGCAGTCGCTTCTACTGTTGCTAGTAAATGCACATGGAGGTAGTATGAGCTGGTAGCCTATCCCGCGTAAGACGGTGTTGGTAGAAAACAATACTCGAACTCTTGATGCCGGGATGGTCCGTGAAACGATTTGGTCAAGGCGCCTTCTCAGCGCATAACTCATTCCCATATATATATATATATATAATTACCCGATGAGAATTTATCGAAAGCACACGTAAGCTCGCCAAATATTCTTATAAGCGTTCTTATATTAATCCATAGAAACCGTTCCAACATCCTTTTGTATCCTGCAGAAAGCCGAACTACTTTAGTGATACGATACAGAAATGCACAATTAATGTTAGTTAGGACTGGTAGGTTTGCACCTGCATCTTGAAAATCGCAAAAATGGGGTGATCTGTTTGCGTTACTGAGGTCGCATTTGCAAAAAAATATGCCTTAACTATGTTCAATGAAGTTTTACGCTTATAAGCAGTAGATGGTAACAAATCGTTGTAAGTTGAATACAAGAGACCCAGTCACCTCAGTTTGTGGCCAATTCAACCAAAGTGCGTTCTAATCGGTTCCTGTCCAAACTCCCTACTGGTGAAAACATACAGATGCTTCACAGCATTCCGACAGAAGATTTTTTTTCGAATTCGACTATTTGTGGAGTAAGAGAACCAAAAGTATCCAGGCGCTAACCGAGATGGGCTGATTAAATTATTTCTAGCTGACTCAAAATTGAACACTATTCGCTCTCTACAAGAGTGCGTAATTATCGTAACTTCAATCAAGAGAACTATATTGATGAAAGCGACAAATAGGTTTGCACGAGACTGCAGGAACTCGATCAAGCTGTGAGAGGGAACGATGAACTTTCTCTCATCCACGCCTAAGCACAACTTTGTCTTCGAGTTCATAAAAGTCTTAGTGCAATTGGATAATCGAGTTTTGCATGACACTAAACAGACAGACTGCTGGTTGCTGGGTCGTCCCTTATGTGCTGCGTGAACAAATTTATGGCAATGCCGAAGGCCATTTATGGCGGATGTAATCGAATTATGCAGTGCTTTATGTCTACTATCATTGTTTGAAAATGGACTTGCGTGGGAATTCGAAAGTACGCAACAACAAATACCTAGTCTCAAAGTTCGTCTCCGTTCTTCTTTTTATTTTTTCTCCTTCTCCTACTTTGCCTCGTATTACTTTTCCCTCCCTTCATCTTCTTCTTCTTGCTCTTCTATTCAATTTCCCGTAACTCATTTATTTTCTGTAATTCTGAATAAATTCCCTGTTTTCGCTTGATTATAGCAGATGTTGTCAAGTGTCCTGAATAGAAACAGTATCAACTTAGGAATTGCCTGATTTCGGCCTTGGAAAGATTTGAGGTCTAAAACATCGGTACTGGTTGACTCTATGTTTCCACCGCCATGCATCGGTGTTTAATCGAAGTGATCTGCATTCCGATGTGATTGAATACTTTGTAAGATAATGAGCAATTTGTAGACTAGGTTTTAACTCCTTCTTGTGATAAAGTGGTGTTTCTTCTATGCAACCGTCGGAGTTAGGTCTAAGACGAAATATATGACCAAAGCATATTACTGATTATTTAACGCAAATGAAATGGGCGTAGATTTGATGATAAAGGACTGACAAAGGTTCGTATCTTCCTCGTACTTAGCTTCGTTGCTCAGCAAAAAAGCTTGATTCTGTACTTTTACCAACTGATTTTTATACCTTTCCGAGTATAGGGACTTACGTTGCCTGTTTAGGTTTCAGCGGCTATTATAATGATCAGGATACAATTATCGCATCGAAGGCAAAATAATCATCCGAATTATATATGTTACAATCCCGTTAGTGTAGGCAGTGTTGTGAGTCAAAATTTAGACAGATATCTGTTCGAAAATCTATGGAATTACAAGTTGAACAGCTTTCATTAAATTTTTCCCTCTACTCAGACTAAATAAGGCTCAGTTTTGAGATCATAAGTAGATTAACATAGAGAGAACGGAATTGGATTAGCCAGCACAAATTCGAGTATTTGGCGGTCCATCCTTATCTCATAATGAACACTTTCCTCCTTTACGGTCTTCTCATTTGTGATGTCCGGCTCACTGAATGTGACGGAACTTGTGAATATTTTCGCTACGGTCTAATGATTCATCAGTCCAAATTGGGCAGTAAAGTAAAGAAAATGCGTCTGTAATTCAGGGTCGCAGTTGGCAAATCACATATAACTTTGAGCAAACCGACGAATCTTGATCATTCTATCCGTTGCTCGTTCCCTCTGGGATCCGCCTTAATGCAGCAGAGTTATTCACAATCCGCAGGGAATTAGTTGAAGTGGTGACAGATGACATTCATTAAAGAATATGACGTCAAAAACAAGGTAATTCTAGCATGTAAATATTTTCGAAAATCTGGAATCTTGCCAGGACCATGGTTATCTGTCTATACACAGCATGGGTGCTCATCCAGCGGCGAAGTTAACTGAGTTCCTGTCTAACGTTCAAATTGTAAAATAATCTCTGGGAAATTCTTAGTGCTTCGTTCCCCGAGTCCGAAGATGGAGATGCGTTTTCTTAGACAACGGAAAAATATAGCTGGCCGTAAGTGTTATTAAATAATTCTTCTATGTTTTCAGGGTGTGTGTCTCTGGGAACGAAAACTGCCACGGCAGCTGCAAAGCCGTGTGCCTAGCCCAGGACCTGAATATCAGTGGTTCTTTACGCAAGGACGGGGTATGCAGACGGAATGCTGGACCGCGGCGTCGACTAACTCGCGGTTTACCATGCATTCTGTGTACTTGCGGATGGAAAAGTAAATGGAATGGCCTGTTTTGAAATTATGGTCGGTCTTTCGTGAGAACTGTTCCCTCGTCGCATGGGCTTCACGCCAATGCGTCTGAAAGACATTTTAGGGAAGTTGAGATAATTAAGAGGCACGCATTTTTAAAATAAATTTTACGAGCCGTTTATGCCACACGGAAAAAATGAAAACGCTTATTTCTCAGTTGATTGTTTTGGCATTTTACGTGTTTTTACTTTTTGTCCATAACAGGGGATCTGCTAGTTAACACACTAAAGTTTCTCGGAATTTTTGAATATGGCTCGCGTTTATACAGTGACTGACCGATCTCATGAAATGTTGACCGAAATTCTGAAATGCTCTTTCAATTAGGAAGGATTACTTAGGCGCGGTGACATAATCCTATAATATTTCGGACTTGGTAGAATGTTGGCTTTTTAATGCACTGCTTTTAAAACTCCTGCAGAAACCTGAAGAAGGAGTACAATATGATTTTTAAGAAGTTCGCTAATCATTTAATAAGTTAGAGCATGATTAGATGTTGCATTGACGCTTAGTAATTTCAGTCTGCAAGGTGCATGAGTCCCGCGTAAACAAAATTACATTTAAAAATGTCTCATATGAGACATTTAAAAAGTTACCATTTAGAGTCCATATATTGTTGCAATATATGCGGAACACATCGTACATTCCATGTAGAGCATTTATAAATGGGTAAGTAAAATACCGTATGAATGGACATTACAGAGCCATAAAAATCTCATAATCAGAAACTTTTTAAAAACCAAATTGTACTCCTTCTTCAAGTATCATATATAAAGATGACGTGATTCCCTATCAAAAGACTGAAAGAAATCATATTTGCTTTCGTACTTTCTGTAAAATATGTTTGAATTTGCAAGGCCATCGAACATCAGTGGGAAAAATGCATGCTAATTAAGTTGTTCTTTTTACCGGTTGCGGTTTCTGCAGGAGATTTAAAAGCAGTGCATTAAAAACCGACATCCTACCAAGTCCGAAATATTATAGGATTATGTCACCGCGCCTAAGTAATCCTTCCTAATTGAAAGAGCGTTTCAGAATTTCGGTCAACATTTCATGAGATCGGTCACTCACTGTACGTGCTTATTATGATTCCAGTAAAAATACTGTGTGCTTTTTTCAAGCCAAATGAGCATAATTTTCGAGTAACGGAGTTCTTCTAAGCCCCATAAAATATGCATCTTGTTTGTCCACAAATACTAGGCAACCGTAACCAGTATGCCAACCTCCCAAAAAGACTCATTACGCCCAAAAGGTTTTTCTCCACCGTTCCGCTCCAGAGGAGATGTGATCTTCAACAAAAGTATACGAATAACTTATTTTTACATCTAGCATTTAGGAAATGCAATTGGTTCGATACGAGCGTGGAGTATATATTGAAAAACCCACACTACCGAAGCAACCATTCTTTAACAATGTTAATTATTTGACTGATCGAAAATATATTTTGCCGAATGCTGGCACGGAACACGATAACAATCTCGCGGCTACGTCTTTTACTAATTAGTATTCTAATCTAACGCAGATAATCCTTCTAATCGATGCGCGTCCGAGCATACTGCAGAAACTAGTTTCAATGAGCCTGCAACCGTAGTCCAGAAGAGCCTACGATTTGGCTGCTACGATCGCAATTGATCATTGGAGGTCATCACCAAATGCTAGGCCTGGGGGCGCGAAATCAGCAAAAGTGATGCCTCCATAGGACAAGGAACTGAAGACGATTCTCTCACCTGTAAGTTTTCCAGCTGGACTATCAAGCGTACCGATAATGGACTGGACCTTAGTGGGAACGGCAAAGCCCTCTGGGGTTCAACTAGTTCCTGTCGTCACTGTTTAATCTTGGAAGGAAGGTGTTGCCTCATGTTTGCAAGTCATTTGCCTGTCATTCCCCGAAAAAGTTATGGGCGGCCGAGCCCCAGGGGTAATATTGACCTATACTTACTTTTTAATTATACTTTATGTCCAGCTAGAGGTTTTAACCGACATGACCTCGACAAAGAACGACAAGAGTGGATAGTCAGTCAGAGCTTTAAGGCGCAGAGGTAAAAGACATTGCTCCAAAGGAAGGTCTACACCGATAAGCGTTAAGTAGGGAAAGATAACAAAAAGTTATTGAAATTTAGACAGCCTTCAATGTTAAAGTTAGCATGGTGACAGCTCGCAGTGACTTATGGCTCCAATTGCTATAAATCGTCTTCTTTCGGTTTATCAGTTTCATCACCATCTCCTGACATCATATATTTTCGCAGAATTATAGATGAAACAGAAATGCTCTTAATAATTCTGTAGCAACACTTCCTTCGGGCTCTGCACAACTTGACCAAACCAATTTCTGAAATTGAGGAAGAACATACTCCAGTGGATGTTGAGACAGAAAATTGAGCACATTTTCGTGTGGAAACTGAACCTCTAAATTACATATTTCGTAAAACCGCATGATAATATTATCGCAAACTATTTCTCAGACTGCATGATAGCTTCTTGTGGAAGTGGAATATATCCAGTGAAAAACGTGATAAGACAGTGAACGAGTAAAATTTAATCCCCGTTTTCCGGAATAAATCGGAAAAAAGCAAAGGCGACGCAACATGCAGGTGAAAAGGAAATCACAAACTTTTATGACGTCCTTAAGTTGTGCATGTTTCGCTGCCTTTACTTTGTTCAAACGAAATTCCCTTGAATGGTGACTCAGTCGTATGATAAGTTTTGCATTAGATTACCAAATCTGGCAACGTCTGTTTTGGAAAAAAACCGGAACTGAATGTTCTTAAAGTTGCGAAAATCCCCATAGAGCAATTCAGAAGAGCATTTGGTTAGCATACGCGTGATTTCGATAAATTCTCACAGGGCCTGTGCGGGGTACAAACTGAATGTGTGAACGATAAATGCAATCGATTACAGTTCGTCATTGTATACAAACGGGGTATGTGAATAGAGGGGAAAGGGGGGGGGGTCAGGGGAGGCAGTGAGTGACTGTGAGGGTTAGGTAGAACCGTGTCACAAGGGGGGAGGGAGAGGGGATGGGGGCGCGGAGAGATGCAGTACAGTTAATCTATTCGTGCCCACGCAGACGCGAGCGTGCACGAGGTTATTTTGTGCGCAGAGGACCGGCCCCTGTTGGCTGGATTTCAGGCGGTTATTAAGAGGAAGTTAAAACACAAGTTGGCCTAACGGCTAATGCTCAACGTAAACTAGTGAGAGGATCCACTCGGACAAAACTATGGTCGTTATTTGTATTCATCCCACCATTTTCGTCTTGCAGGTTCTAGCGCATGAAAGTTTGGATGACATAGGGTGAGACTTGGAACCCTCTCAAAATTACTTATCTTATGAGACTGTTTGAATTTTGTTAAAACTTGCTTCACCTTTACGGGAAAACCTATAGGCACATCAACCTCCGTTTTATAGGCAGAAATGGTCCCGCAACGGATAGAAAAGACTGACTTCATCTGGTAGGAGACGGTCATTTGGCGCCGTTCTGTTGACTACACACTTTGTCTCGTTAAAAAATCCTGCTGTAGAAGTTTCATTATCTACTCAAGTCAGTTTGTCCAGATATAAAATTCACAAGGCGAGAAAAAATGGAGCAGTAGCTGGCCTTCCTTGATGTAACCGTTAGGCAAGGGGATCAGATGTAGTTATGTAGCTCCACCTGAAGTTAACAAACCTCAGCCACGTGTATTTCGAGATCGGATATAATAGGGTTTTTTAGAGGTGGGACCGGAAAAGTGTAGGTGACGAGGTCAAGTAGTTGTATGCAAAAGGAAAGATATTAAGAATTCGCCGTTGTACTTGGGCTGGTTGAGAAATAGTTGTCCTAACCATTAACCCTAACTGTAACGCCTAACACAAATTCCTAGCCCTTAACACTAACCCCCAACAATGACCCCCAGCTCTAGCCCCTAACCCCAGTCACAACGGTTTTGTGCCCATCGGGTGGGGCTGCATTACCACACCTTACCAGCAAAGGCCCAGGGGTGGAATAGAGACAACGGACAACATGCAGCTTCTTGATTGTCAGAGCAAATGTCTGGCGATTCACAAGCGAAACTGGTTGGGAACACTGTTCGAAAGGGTCCAGACTCACTGAAGCAAGTCAGATAAAAAAAAACCACGCGGGGCTCGAAACCTCCGCGATTAATTTATGCGAAATAGCCACCCAAGGGCGTTCGTAAGCTGATGCATAAGCGCTGATCTCCAGAGGACTCAAACAGAAACGCCACCAAGGATTCGGCTTGCACTGCCATAAAGCACGGACGTTGCTCAAGCGACCTAGAGCACTGCTGTGGAGTTTCACGTTGGAATTGCACGCCCGAGCAAGGTTACCATAGGCAGCGGGATTATGAAAATCAGAGGCCGATTACAACTCAGTGAGCAGTCAAGCATAACATATCATATTCTGTGCTAAAACCGTCCTCATAATTACGCAGGTAAGTCGAACGTACACGAACACAAGCTGAACGTGTGACAGGATAAAGAACTGTTACCACACTTTCGAAATGAGTCGCGAGTTTCATGACGAAGACATCGCGGTAATCGCCCACGATAAAAACGACACTAAGCAAGAATTGATTGATGGCTGAGTCGCGGATAGGAAATAGGTCGCTCGATTAGTCTTTCTGGCTTTGGCACACAGAGCCCGACGTAGCTAACTCCAGCTCCGTATCGCCAATCGTCGATCGACAATCACGTCTCATAACTGTCGTTCGTTCTGTTGCTGTTATTGCAGTGAATGAACTAACCCGTAAAATGCCAACCGAAATTCTGAAATATCTTTTCGACTTCAAAATATTACTTAAGAAAAGTTGTAACGTTAATCATCCTGCAGCATAATAGCATGATACTTCAGTTACTTCAGGATTCTGGAGTCTAAACGAACTTCTTTCCGACTACCTGCGAAAATTGCCTTCTGTGAAAAGCGAAGGCTAAGGTAGCAAGAATTGTTCTCATTGATTATCGATGCTCTTGTAAATTCAAATTTATTACATCAACGACATGCTTAAAATATCCATTCGTTTTCTCACTTTGTAAAAATTACGTCTTCTCAAAATTTAATATTTGAAGGTAGTACATAATTGGGCTTTAAAAAAGCTTCTGATTTTGAGATATGTAAGACCGTGAAGTACCCGTTCATAAAACATTGTGTCTCTGAATTGGCTAATGTTGCTTTTAAAGTTTTCCATATGGCTCAAATCCATTTCTTAATTTAATGAACTTCATGTAATCTCCTCTTAATTCTTTATACATTTGTATGCTATTCCGTACACGGTAAAATGAATCTTGTAGTTTCGAACTCCGGAATGCAAATGCAACCGCAGGTCAAGTTCAGAATTATTCGAAAATTGTAAAAGGCTTTTAAAACCAGCTATTCCCTTCCTTCAAGTATTTAATTTGAAGATTTAATTTTCTATAAAAGGAGTAAAAGTATGGATATTTTAAGCATGTCACTGATGAAAAGATTTGAATATACAAGAACATCGATGCTCAGTGAAAAAAAGTCTTGCCACGTTGGCATTCACTTTTTAGAGTAAGTACTTTTCGCGGGTAGCCAGAAAGAATTTCGTATATAAGCCAGAATCCTGAAGTAACTGAAGTATCGTGGGATTATGCTGTATGTTGATTAATGTTACAACTCTTCTTTTGGAACAAATCCCTTGCGCGCTAATTATTACTGAGCTAAGGGTTTGAACTTCACCTTAAATCTCTAGATAATGTGCGTAAACTCACACTAGCCTGTCCATTAACTGTCCTAATTATAAATCCTAATTTCATCGTAATTGTAGTTGATTGCGCTGAGGTATGGATAACTTCAAATGAGACAACGATGGTTATGATCGTCACAAAATGCCGATACATATAATTGAGAAAGAACAAGACGGATTTTGCGCTGCATCAAGGGCGTAAGATCCACGTGAGGGCAGGGAAAACCCTATTGTCCAAGACTATTTTTAGCATGAACATTCGGTTGACCGAATATAATGCCAGAGGTCTTACCAACCAAACGCGGTTAACCAACGTGTGGGCTGTGCTTCGACCGTTACACACAGAGATATTTGTTCTTCAGCCTGTTAATTAAATTCGACTCTCGAATGCTGCACGAGACTTTGAAATGGGGACAGTGCATTTTCCGAGGTTTGCACGTTCTGTCTCCAAGTACGTAGGGCCAAACAGTGAGAAAACATAGGATTTGGACCTCTTTCGAGTTTAAATTTTCACGATGTTTAGATAACACGGTCGAATCCCCTCGGCAGATACCAAAAGGCCCACAATATGATTTTGTCTTGTCCACAAGCTTGGAACATTCAAAGAGATGGGGTGGTGGACAGTTGAACGCAGTAAACATGACTCCAGCGCTTTTTCAATTGTTTTGCCTTTTTTCACTTCATCAACCGGAATGTGTGGTTAAGCCCTTGCTCACAATTTTCTGACTGGCCTCCTAGAATCCAAGTCAAGTGCAATTGTCACTTTAACCACAGACTGGAAGTCTGTATTCTCCCTACCTAAGTATTTCCGTGCGATCCCTGTGTGGTCTGATTTAAATTGTCTGTTGGGCTGTAGAATATAGGTCCTCCAGAAATCGCAAGGTAGAGGGCATATTGCCAGAAGACTGAAACTGTAGCAGAAGCCTTGCGTAGTCCGCGATTTTAAGATTCCGTGCTTACTTTTGGGGAGATTGTGAGCATCCAGTAAATGATCCACGAAATTCTTAGCCCACACCTAACTGAATACCATCGATTACAAATGGAATTTAACGGTTCGCGGGACGTATAAGGATGTTGAGCCGTTGCAGTAAAAGAAT
>CACRXP010000041.1:508368-547151 GCA_902702965.1 Spirometra erinaceieuropaei | reverse complement strand
GGCAAGGGAGTTGGAGGTTAGGGGTTAGTCTTAGGAGTTATGTCTGAGGCTTGTCTACAGCAGGTACGGCTACGAAGTAAGAGCCGATCAATAATCCTAGACCTTTTTCAATAGTTTTTAAAATATTAAGAACATCGACAAGTAGGCTCCACTTTGTCAAGTTTTGATAATTTATCTTCTTTCTTCTAATTGCCATCAAAAGCAGCTTTCTGCATAGCCAAATGTCTTTTGAATGCAGCGTCCGGCGCTGACATTAATTTAATCAAAATATATGCATTAAATAAGCCGTAGCAAAGCAGAAGTCCATTTATTTATTCTCCTATGGGGAGAAACGTAAACAACATGTGTGTGTCACTTTAAAAACTGCAGAACTTCCTATTCGAATACCAAGCGAAAGTTTGCTGTTATACGTGAGCGGTAATTTCTTGATATAGATTGATTTTCTAATCGCAAACTGTCGATATATGCTCATGCCAACTTCCCTTATAATAAGCCAAGGTGATTTGTGGGCAATGCAATGCGGAGTCTAAAAATAGAACTACTATCAAATAAATCGTTTGAAAAAAAGCTTCGGACACCGGACAACTCGGTAGTTCGTCATAACAGTGCAATGGTACTTTGGAGTAAACAAAGGTAACTAAAACGGTCACATGATTGGCAATATTACGTCACATTTTGTTTACTGCATACATAAAATCTTACTTATCTGCCTGCTTGCGAAAAAATCACATTTCCGTGTCTTATTTCACTTTCGAATAAGTGTATCAACATGGGGTTTCGTTTGTGAATTTTAAATAGCAGAAAATCTCCCTAAGATGGAAAGTATTTAAGACTTGTATTAAGTGGACTCAGATCATATTCACTGAAGACCTTCCCAGAGAATGTTTGGGTTGGCCCACAGGCACAACTCAAACAAGTTGTCTGCAGGCAAAACAGTTTTATAGGAAAGACTACGCATTAAAAAGCCTCAGAAGTTGCCATATTTTGACAAATGTAACTACCGTAAAACAAAGAAAAGCTTCTCCTGGTGACTGGCCAGTAAGGCCATGAACAGCCACTTGTTCAGTAAGATCCCAAAGATATCACAAAACTCGAGAGAACTCCATAGGCAGCTGCAAAAACCTGTTTCGCAGCTTTAATTTACGCGATTTTTTGGTAAATCAGATAAAATCACCTATGTATTGGTCAGAAGCATTTGAGAAATGCGTACGCAAATTTGTTTGATCCAGAATCATGCGAAAAGTAAGCAGAAAATTGCTTAGCGTCCAGTATCCGTTTGCCTAATACACAAGCATGTAAAAGACATGAAGAACGATATAAAAACATTTCGTTTGTTCGTACACTCGAGCGGGCTAATTGAGCTTCTGTAAATCATCTCACCCGTTCAACTCACATTACTTTTAAACAACTTATTATTACCCCTCAAAGACCTTGATGTTTTCTTCCTACTTAATATATGTAATTTGTTATCATTAAACTAATGGCGTGCATATGGCCCAGCCCTCATGGCAGTATGATTTTTGGCAAAAACGCACTACGCGACCCCACTCATACAGAATGAAGATCACATTCATGATACGACAAAGTCCTAACATAAAAACAACGGTTTTAAGTGCGCTGTGAACGGAAAAATTGTTGACGCTTGCAAATGCGAAAACGGACTTTAAGCCAGCTGTGATTGCTGCCTGTGGACGTCGGCGCGATGCTGCGATGATGAAGTCAATGGTTGGACCATCAACTGCGAAAGTGATCACAAAATTGTTCTCCAACGACAAGGTCGACGTATTCTGAAAGTATTTTAGGACGTATACTTCTCACAAAATAATGAGAATGGCAGGGACGCAGTATGAGGCCCCATTTGGGAAGCAGAACCACGTCATCATGTGATACGCTTTTTATGGGTGGGGCCAGACAGCGGAAAGGAGAGAGCCATAGGAGGTTAAGATTCGAATACATGTTGAGGCGGCATATTGCGTCCTAGAGCTGAATTTCTCTACAGCTACTCGCAAAAGAGTACACATAGCAGGAACCCGATCCCAGAGGAGTGATTAGGGTACCAAGATATCTGAAAGTACAGGCAAGCGTTGAGCATTTTTCGCAGTTATTTCAGCTTGTTTAAACTAAGGACGTAGATTACATTTCATCTAGTTAGGAGAGCGCGGAAGCGTCAATCATAACAAAGGCGGGGACGAAATATGCCGCGATGGTCTGTTTTTTGTTCCCTGAGTGGGGTCTCATACTGCGTCCCTGCCCGATTAGTTTTACGAGGTTCTGCATGTTCCGCACTTTCTAACACAATAATCAAAACGTTTCCCATTTCCGTAAATCTTTAAGTAAAATGCTGTCCTAAAAGCCATTAAGGTTTGCTGAGCCTGTCAATTAAAGCAGAATTAGTTCTATGATTTTTTGAAGATTTTTATCCCTGGAGAAAGACATGATAAAATAGTGAAGCAGGTTACAAATAGCATTTACCGTCCTTTTCAGAACTCTCGCGAATTTTTCTGTATTCTTGCATCCGACGTGGCAAGTGGGTGTAGTTTTCCATAGAAACAACACGTATTGACTGAGAAACGACCTTGTCAGTAGCCATTAGGCCCTAGACACCAGCTGCTGTTTAGTAACACAAGGCAGCAATGCGCTGTGTACTTTACGGCGACTCGGTTATGGTTTTCGTACTGGTTTCAATTGCTCTAAAATGCGACGCCGGCTCCACAAGCGTAAGTCTGGATGCTTTTAAACAGGGAGAGGAAATGTATGCGGTCGAGTAAAATGGTCGCGATTCAGCCTAACTAGGCTCATTTTAGAGTATTTGATGAAATTCAGAAGACATCAATTCTTCCTAATGATTTTTTTAACTTTAGCATATTCACTTTATGTGTTAAGGTAAACGACTTGCTGTCTTTTAAATTATTTTGCTGACAGAAATGCATGTTGCTTTGCTTACAGAACAAAAAGGCCTGATCCAAGAAATACGCTGATCTACGGTCCCTGACGGAAAAAGAATCCGCTAACTTTTAGGCAGAAATTGATGCCGTTTGCTGGAATTGGTGTGTGCGAATAAGACAAGGTCGACCCTTATGACCAGAGATGAGGAGACGTTGGAGGAGGGGGGGGTGAGGAGCAGAAGAGGAGGAGGGCAAGGAGAAAGAAGGGCGTCGTGTGGACAAACAGCTGTGACCTGTATGCTAATTGGTTTACTATAAGGCCGTTGTGAACAACGTTCGTCCCACTCTCCTCCTTCTCATGCCACTCGGGTTTTTCGAAACGTATGCTGCTGGCAGTGAGTTTGAGCGGACTTCGTGCACGGCAGTGTGTGTATGTGGACGGCTCACAAAGCTGAGATCCAAGGGTACGCGGACTGCAGAGAGTGAAAGAGCTTCTTTTCCGCGATCACAGCTGTCTATGGTCCGCCGACCAAAGGCACTGCTCCTCAGCGCCGACGGTAATACCCTCCTCACTGAGAAGTCACAACTTCTATAGCGATGGGCAGAGCGTTCTCAACCACCCCTCCACCGTCCCCGATGCCGCCATCGCCCGTCTGCCGCAAGTGGAGACCAAAGTGGACCCCGACCTTCCGTCCTCTTTGCATGAAACCACCAGGGCCGTGCAGCAGCTCTCCAGCGAAAAAGCACCCGGATCGGACGCGATCCCTGCTTAGGTCTACAAGTACGGCGGCCCCCAACTCATGGATCTTCCAGAAGATGTGGCGTCAAGATGGAGTCCCTAAATATTTTAAAGACGCAACAAATCGAGCATCTATACAAGCGAAAGTAAACTGCCAGCTCTGCGACAATCACCGAGGCATCTCCTTCCTGAACAGCGCCAGGAAGATCTTCACGTAAATCCTCCTCCACCGCCCAAATAATCACCTAGAACGCGGTCCTCTGCCGAGAAGGCAGTGCGGCTTCCGCCGTCATCGTGGGACCACGGATATGATCTTCGCCGCCCGCCAACTTCAGGAGAACCGCCAGGAGTTGCGGACCCACCTCTTCCATACCTTCGTGGATCTGACGAAAGCCTTCGAATCTGTGAATCGTGAAGGTCTGTGGAAGAGCATGCAGAAATTCGGCTGTCCCGAGGGATTCATTTAGATGGTGCTTTAGCTCCACGACGGCATGATGGCGCGCGTCAAGGAAAACGGAGCTGTCTCAGAGGCATTTGCAGTGACCAACGGAGTGAAGCATGGATGCGTCCTGGCATCCACCCTCTTCAGTCTTATGTTCTCTGACATTCTGATGAACGCCTACTGAGACGAACGTCCCGCGATCCGCATCGCCTACAGGACGGACGGCCACTCCCTCAATCAACAGCGGATGCATTTCCAATCGCGCGTATCCACAACCACTGTTCACGAACTTCTCTTCGCCGACGACTGCGCCCTTCGGAAGAGGGCATGCGAAGAAGCATGGACCTCTTCTCCGCTGCCTACGAGAACTTCGGTCTGGTCATCAACACGGAGAAGACGATAGTCATGCGTCAACCGCCACCAAACACAGTCACTCCCCCCCAATGCACCGCACATTAGCTTGAACGGAACCCAAATGCAAGTGGTAGACAACTGTCTGTGCCTGGGTAGTACCCTCTCCGACAGTACTAAGTTGTCCGCAGGATCCCGAAGGCCGGTCAAGCCTTCCGCAGCCTTAAAAGCACAGTTTGGAATCGTCATGCACTCCATCTGTCATTCTGCTGACGCTTCTGTGCGAGCAGAGACATAGACGGTGTACACGAAGTAAGCACGCCGACTCAACCACTTCCACCTCAGTTAGTTTCGTCGCATCGTGAGGCTGAGCTGGCAGGATGGAATCCCCGACACTGGTGTACTCGAAAGAACGGGAATCCTCAGCATCTACACCATTCTGAGACAACTGCAGCTGCGTTGGAGCAGTCATGTCGTGCGGATGGATTACGAGCGGCTACCCACAGGACTCTTTTATGGAAGCGTCATCACGGGTTCCCGCCGCCAATGAGGTCCAATTCGTCGGTACAAAGATGCTCTGAAGTACTCCCTGAAGCGTCTGCAAATTAATCCGACTAGGTGGGAAGACCTCGCCCGGGACCGACCGACCTGGGGGTGGACAGTGAAGAGAGGCTCTGCGATCTGTGAGGCCAACTGCATCGCCGCCGCAAAAGTCAAACGCGAAGAGCGCAAATTACAGCTGCGCCCACCTTGCAATGCCAACGCACAACCGCCTTCAACGTGTCATCGGTGACAGCGGACATTCTGGGCACGAATTGGACTACATCATTCGAACCGCATCAACCGTCGTCCCTCCGTCCGCCTCCTCCTCGTCCTCCACGCCGCCAACTAACTCTCGCCGCTCACCTGAACCGCCACTTCCATCCTCCTCCTCCTGCTCCTCGTCTTCATCCTCTTCCTCCTCCGCTACTCCAACTGCTCCCGTCGTGGCGCCTGCCACGCACATCAACACTGCACACAATCCTGACACATCCTCAACCATCAACACCACCACCATCGACACCAGAGGTGAGGACCAGGACTGCACCTGCCCTCACTGCGACCGCACCTTCACCTCACACATTGGCCTGATCGGTCACTTGCGAGTCCAGTGCCTGGGGCACCAACCTACACTCGCCGCACCTGCCTCTACTGCCAACACTGCCCTCCCAATTTCCCGCATAACATGGGCCTGTTCGGCCGCATGCGCACCCACAAGAGCGGAACTGACCGCAGTCTCGATATACCCACCACATCCAACACACCCATTACGCCTAGCTCCAGCCTCACTCTGTCGGTCTGTGCACTCACCACCACCACCACCACCGTCGCCACCACCTCCATAAACGACACTGACACCACCGACCTCTCACGCCCACACTTCCCCTGCACATTCACCACACGCATCGGCCTGGTCGATCACTTGTGATTCAATCGCATAGAGACTGGCAAACAGAGCCGGAAGCACCCACCTACATCCACTGCAACGGCTTTTACTGTTAACACTGCTCTGGCACATTCATGCGGCCACATGTGCATCCCCGAAAACATGCGTTAAACAACTGCCGGCCGCACAACACCACCAAACAGCCCCTCACCACCATCTCACCACACATCCACACCACACACCACAAGCACCTAGCTACCACCTCCCACGCCATTGAGAAGTGTGCGTCACGACTCGGTCTTCTTGCGGCTCCCGTTGCATGGGTGACTCGAGCCTGAGATTACCCCGACGCGTAAAGAGCCGTGGATAGGAAGGCTGCTAATTGAGCCCCAACTCTGTCCACGCAGTCCGTCCAATTATGTGTGTGTTTTGTGTGGAGTGGCGGACTGGTGGGCTAGGGGCCGGCACATTGACGCATGTGAGAGATACGCGCTAACCCGCGCTGTGTGAAATCCTGGTGTTTGTGTTTGGGAAACAAGGTCGTGTTTGTGGCGCACGCAGACAAGGTCTCTAGACCATGTCCGCCACCGCGCCCATTCCCTGCTGCAGTCACCTAACCGGCTCGGACAGGGGCTGAGTTGTGGGAATGGAAATGGAGAGTGAGGTAGACGACTGAGCGCACCTTCTCCTCACTATAAAGAATCGGACGCGCTTGAAGCTATCACAGTGCGCTAAAATCCGTGGCTTAGAAGTTTGCCAATAGATGGGATAACTTGGACCTCGCAGTCGGCCCAAGGTTGTGTGTGCTGGCGTGGATTGGCCGGCTGGTGGTCTGAGAGTCAGGCTGAAATGACTCCTTCTTAGAGTGGCCTTTATGACTCTCCTACTGTGTGGGATCCGAGCCGGACGTTGGCGGCACGCCTAGGTGCGGCTTCGGTCGTGCCAGCCTCCACTCTCGTTGTTGTTGTTGGTTAAAAACCTGCTTATACGTTGTGTGGACCAGGGGATTTGGTGGAGCGCCAAGGTGTCGGCCCGACCGTGCCATCCAACTGCGGCCTCCTTCGCCTCTGGTCTTCTTGACCTTGTCTTGACACCGGGCCCAGGTGAGGGAGGAGGAGAGAGTGCGTTAGGTGCAGTGCAAGTCTACTACCAACATAAATTACATTTTCGAACAAGTCACCGTTTCGGCTCCGCTCTGCCCTGTGGCACACGGTGGACATCGTCGAATCCGACGGTCGAACTATCATGTGACGAGAAATTGCCTTTCACTCGCCGCTGATGAACGGGGCTTTCAGCCCTGTGAGATACATGTCCATTAACACTGTTATAAAATGTCACTAAAATGTACTGTTTGTCGGATTATCCCGCGTCTTAGTAGGACAGCCATCACAGGACTCAGAAATTAGCAAGGCCTCCATATGTCCTGCCTCCAGGTCAGCATACTTCGGAAATTGTTGGTGGTTTGTAAGGGAGGATTGCGCAGTCTTGGCCTCCGAATTCTGTTGTCACCCTTAGCATGATTCAGTGAAAGAATAAGAAGTTAGGGACGAAAAGCACTGAAACCGAACCCAGTGGTTGGGCGGAAGCACAAAGAATGCCTTTGCCTCACAATTAGCTAGTCAGGCAGTTTCCTGTGAAAAATGTGACTTCGTCAAGTCAGTCCATTTAAGAATACGTTCGGGGCCAATAGGTAGGTATCACAAACCCTATTGAAAGCGCAGGTGTCCCACTATGCCGTCAAATGACGTAGGTTCGGCAGTCTTGACTCCTAAAATAAGAAGATAATAGGGGATTCAAACATTTAAATCGAACAAATGCACAATAAGGGGTGAAGGGAGATTTAACTGTAGAAAGGTCCATTGATGGGTAGCCAACCAAGTTTTTCCATAAGGCACTAGCAGGGATTAGGTGCGCACATTGGCCAATATACAGTGCGTGAAATTCGCGAATGACTGTCAATTACTCACAAACCGACATCATTTCTGGAATTCAATGTCCATGTTAGTTGAACACAAGCTAAAAACAATTAAAAACAAAAGAAATATTAAAGGTAGTGTAGCACTGTTTAGAAATGGCGAATTTTTTTGAAAATCGCAAATACTGAAAACGCCAAAAGTGGCCGTAATTTGGTAAACTTCGTTTTGAGATATATAGTATGTATTCTCATACTAAAAACTTTTTAAATATGAAACTAAAAATAAAAACATTTGATAATTGTGTTTCAGTGAAGATTACATCTAAATATCGTTTAATAAATAGTGTGATTTCATATATGACGGTTGAGTTAAATGAGTTGGGGTTCATAAAAAGAAACTAGATGTTGCCTGACTTCACCGATGGTGACGTTGTAGAAACAAGCGTTTTCGTAAAGTGACTTGTTGTCAGGCCGATTAATTATCGAAGAAATCAAAATAGAACAGATAGGCGTGATCGTCAACATACCATTTTGTGTTTACAGATAGAACTTTTCTTTCGTTAAATAAATTTAAATCATTCGTTTGTTTTGAATTGCGTTGAATTTCAGGTCGGCCTTGAAATGTTGCTGAACGCTTCATGGTTTCCAATGTTTTCAACGGATCGTTCATAAAGAGTGTTTGGTTTCATTGGTCTATTCGAAAGACGAAAACAAAAGGATTGAGTACATGGGTTTTTTACGAAATATATGTGATAGACAGATAAGGGCGCGGTAGACAATGATAGTAGTCGTCCTCTGCTTCCTCATGGACTCATGTGGCATGAGAGTTTTGGTGTTTTTGTGTATTATGGCTTTGGAAAAAAAATGATCACTGCTTCTCGAAAAAGATGGTATCGGCACAACTTACTGTCGAGCAGGGGTTGGTCCGCACTCCGCGTTCAAGACGACTAATAATGCGCCTGGACACAGTGACCGGTTGCGTTAAACAGTTCGTCTGCGTGCGGCGTTCATACGCTACTTAAGTCAATAAGCAGAGAAACTGCGCATTGTCGTCATTGTCAAATGTTGATTTTCTGGGCACTCGTATTTCGCTAGGGTTCCGCCCTGAAAGCGTTCATATATTTTTGCCATTACTTTTTATGTTTACTGCACTTCTTAGGAACCTTTTCTTGCATGCGCTCATTTTCAAAATTCCGTACAGGTCAACGAAATAAAGATATATTCTTGCCCTTCGCATGAAACATTGTCATCAGTGCGTTAAAAGTTGTGTGCTTGCGTTGGTTATTTACGTTTTACTCATTACAAAACTTTCCTTTATGTATAACCCGTTCCTTTATTGAAGAAATTGAATGCATGCAAGTTCCTGCGGATAGACCCTACATGGTCTGTCTATCGTCGTCAGTCCGCTGCGCAGTGATACATGGCGGATGAGTACCTAAGGCGTGAACCCGGGTGCAATTATCCAAAGATTTTTGATTCGTCGTAATTTGACTAAGGATCACGATCTGCAACCGGCAATCGAAAATGCCGAAAAGGATAGGTGATTTGGAAGAAGAAGAAGTAAATACGATGACCGGAACCAGAAGTGTATTGGCCTGACGTCTCGGATTCTCACTCGAACCCATCATGAGAGGCAGTTGCAGATAAAAATTTTTGGAGGTTCAACTACTGCTGTATTTACAGGACGTGAAAGGTGTGAGCCCGCATGCGTACTATAATCAGCAGCTCTCGTGATGACCGCTGGGGCTCGTATCTGATGCGATGAGGGCTTGGCATTCCCCGCCTGAGTCAGTAAGTGCCATAATTTCATCAATCGTATTGAATGTTGGCGTGATGATTACCCGACAGTTTGGCCCTCTGCCACCAGGATAGTTGATCGCCCTCGCTCTTCCCACGTGACTAATTCCCCTGCTCAGGGAATTTCTCAGCACCGAACATGGTAAAATAAGTTGTTTGCTGCCTAAGTTCTCTTAGATGACAATTCATTCCACGGGACCCGGACATATTTTCATGTTTCCAGAGGCTGAATTCCTCGTAAGAACTGATAACCGCGTCAGCAGTGAGCTGCTCGAATCATGCTTCACAGGCTCACAATCCCGCAGCAGGCGCATGGACCTCCCGGTACCATATTTGGTACTGAGATATTCCCTGAACAGGAGAATCAGTCACGTGGGAAGAGCGCGGGCGATCAAATATCCCGGTGGCAGGGGCCAAATTGCCGAGTAGTCGTCATGTAATTGCGACACTTAGTGATTTGGACGCGGACTGACGAGCCATCATTGCCGTAATTACGACCACCAGCGGTGATCACGAGAGCTGTTAAGTATAGTACGAACGTGGCACCACGACAGCAACGTAAGATAAATTCTGCAGTCTTTGTGCCTCCACTGCCTTTATCAGTACCCGTCTCAGATGATGGTTTCGAGTGAGAATTCGAGACGTCAGGCCAATAGACTTCCGATTCCGGTAATCACATCTTCTTCCTCTCAACTGCTTCCGGGAACGCGTCTATTCGCAATTATTGGCACAGGAGATTAGCACTTATCGATATCCGGTTTAACAGGAGCAGCTTCTGTTTTTGACTGAGGAAATAGGAAACCCCGGTGATTTCTAGACTGCGTCTACTAGCTGTCTGTGGTTTTGAGTAGCTGCACTTGCTGTGCATTTGTGAACGTTGTAGGTGGACAGTAACTCGCTGTTCCCAATAGATAGTCGGGGTTGGCCTCCTCAGTTCTCATACAAGTTTCCTAATGGTTGTCCAGCCGTCGGCTACTGCGTGGAATCCGTCGCATAGCGGTTGAAACGCCAGATAAAAGGATCTCCAAATATGGCACCATGATCCTAGAAGGCCAGTAGCAGTGGAGTGGATGGCTTCCAGTGATACCACCCGAAGCTCTATAGAGTACTCTTCCTCAGGAATTTAAACGTAGTCCAGGCAGACATCATGATTGATGAGTAACTTCCGCCTGCGTACAGCCAGTTGCAATGCCGGCTGCATTCGGTTTCTCTGGTGTTTGTTCTCAGAGACCATCTCCTCGATTGGATTTGAAATTAGGGTTTCAAAACGGCAGAGCGATGGTCGATCCAACTGTTAGTAATTAATGGCAATAGGCGGGCAAGTAGACATTATGCTGCAGATAGGGTTTCGACAAGTAGGCGGATGAAAAACGAAAATACAGTCTTCGTCAAGAGGGGTATGACGGGCATTAAGAAAAGGAATTATGTGCGGGTAACTGACTTGGTGGCCTTGGTCCATGGCAACTTTAGGGCCTGTTTGAATTTTTTCTGTGCACACTGTACTAGTCTGCGTCATCTGATTGCAGCTGCCTCAGCCGTAGCCAGGTGATGCTGTCGAAGCGTTTAAGGATACCCTGAAGCAACCGTGTAAATCGCTCTGAAGGCCTCTTTGGCATATACACGGTCGTCTGTGTCTACCGTGTGCACGAGGATAGAGTCTTTAACGTTTTTTAGTTGACCCTTTTTTAAATATGTTGGTGGACGTTATATTTCTCTTTTGGGTCCCGCTTTAAGGGGCCGCGCCAAGTGATTCAAGCTGTTCTACAGACATTTCTAGTAGCTGACGATTGTATACTGTTCTACACAGGTCCCATACTATGCAGAGGACAATGACAAACTGCCAACCCAGATCACCCATATGTGCATGTGCTCCTGCACCTGATACGGTGGAGCAGAGTATATTGTTCATAGGAGCGGCCTTTGTCCAAAATATTAAGATGACTTCTACCGGCATACAATAGGTGGGCTAACTCGTAGAATTCCAACCGAAATTCCGAAATGCGTTTTGTTTCGAAAAGATTAATTAAGGAGGGATGTAAAACTGGGTGGCCCGAAACATAATTTTATAATATTTCACTTACGATGGGATGCCTGCTTCCGAATGAACATCCTTCCGGCTGCATGGAAAAACCGCCCTCGGTAAAAAACGACTACATATTTAGCATGTATTTTTTTCAGTGATTTTCGATGACCCTAAAAGTCCAATTATATTTCATTAAAAGCATGCAGAAAAATATTTATTCTTTTGTTTATTTGGTAGAAAATTACGTCTACTTCCAATTTTATTCTTGAAAGAGGGACATAATTCGGTTCTAAAAAGTTTCTAATTGTGGGATATTTAAATACCGTATACTGGCCGTTCATAAAACGTCATGTCTCTGCATTTACCAATGTGGCTTTGAAAGTTAACAACATGGATCATATCCACTGCTTAATTTTATGAACCCAATATGGGTCCTCTCTATTACCGTAGAGTAATGTGTAGTATTCCGTACGCGGAAAACATACGGCTTGTAGGTTTGAAACCCTGAACCCAAATGTAATGGTAGCGTGGATCCAATATTATTCGGGAATTGGAAAAGTTTTGAAAATCTAAGCGTACCAATCCTTCGAGTATAAATCTGGATGCAGACATAATTTCCTACCATATGAGCAAAATAATGAATATTTTTTGCATGGTTTCCATGAAATATAATTGATTTTTCAAGGGCAGTGAAAATCAATGAGAAACATTCATGCTACATGTGTAGTCGTTTTTTACAGAGGGTGGTTTTTGCATGAAGCACGGCAGAAGTTCTTTCGAAAGTAGGCATCCAATCGTAACTGAATTATTATAGAATTACGTTTCAGGCCGACTAGTTTTACATCCATCCTTAATACATCTTTTTGAAACAAAAAACGGATTTCGGAATTTCGGTTGACAGTTCCGAATGTTGCCATGGACCAAGGCCACCAAGTCAGTTACCCGCACATAATTCCTTTTCTTAGTGCCCGTCAGACCCCTCTTGACGAAGACTGCATTTTCGTTTTTCACCCACCTACTTGCCGAAACCCTATCTGCAGCATAATGTCTTCTTGCCCGCATATTGCAATTAATTACTGAAATGGCAATCTAAGTCTGTATTTCGGATGGCTATCCATTAAAATCATACTTATGCTCGTTAAATTTTCGTTTAAATTTCATTATCATTAAGTCAGCCCACGCAATGCAGCCAAGTAATTCGTATCGGGTGCGCGGCCTACGCTGGCTTAATCTCTAAATTCACCAGAGACGATCAATTTGACCTCATTTGGCATCATCGCATGGAGGTCATGCGGGCCTACGTATAGTGCTTCAGCAGTGTTGTGCACCAATGAGGCACGATTAAATTGTGATGGTTTGATTAGGAGCATGCTTAGGGCACATTTTCCAGCCTACATGAAGACGTGAACAGCGCTACCACGCAGTCTTAGGGGCTTCACTGCTTTGTCTTGGCGAGAAAACGACCGCTAGACGGCACAGCAGATTGCCGTCTGCGCGCGATATTCACAGGATGTGAGATACGGAAATGTACTCCCGAATCAACATGAAACCTGTGTGTACGCGTTTCGCCTTACTGGCGATTCGTCTTGACAAATAGAAGCATTATCCACACATACAGCTATGCGGTATAAAGAATTTCATTAATTGTTCTAGCCCATTTTAGCCATACTGGTCAAGAGCAGTTATCGGGCTGGGGGCGCAGTGCAGGAAGCAGCTTCTGGGAGTCAGAGCTGTGAGCTGGTTGCCGGTTGGCGCTGTACGGGACGATTATCCATTCTTTTTAGCTGTGCCCCTGGCCTCGGTGGTCCAGTTCATCTCAAATACACTTAGTTGGCGCAGTCGTCCAAACGTCTCAAAACTGATCCTCATTGTGATCTTTTTAAACTACCACGTTTTCACTGTCAAAGTTCTCGGCTCACTATGTCGAAGACAACTTCGTTGTTGTCAAAACAACGAGCATTGAACACGTAAAGGATCAACTAAACTCGGTTGGCCCGGACCTCCAATTTACGCTCCCTTGACAACTACAAGCAAAATCCACCGACACGAGACAGATCCTACATTTCAAATAACAACCATCCTCTGTCTCACAAAAGCAAATTTGTCCGAACTTTATTCCAAAGAGTCAAAATACACTGCAGCACGCCGGAAGATAAAAAGGCAGAACGGCTGCACCTTCATAGCCTCTTTGCAGCTAATGGTTATCCCAAACATTTTATCGGGAGAAGCAGACGCCGAGCGCACAGAGAACAGCCCAAGGAGCAGCAACCTGAAGTCTGGAGGAGGGCCATTCTCTACGTTGAAGGGGTCACCGAAGCGGTCTCTCGACTGTTACAACCCGACGGAATAGGTATAGCCCGTCGACCCTAGACAACAATTCGGCGCTCTGCTGCCCCCTGAAATATCAGAAATTGTTTACAAAGTTTCAATGAGGGCAATGTTGGGGAAGCCGGCGGAAATTGCAGACCTCTCTACGAGAGCACAAATAGACGAATCGTAGGCTACCCCAAATTCTCAACTAGCAAAGCAAGTTGGAGAACCTGGGCATACTTTTGATCTCGAGGGATCTACCGTCGTAGGCCCAGGCAACAAGAAAGTAGAACGGTTAACACTCGAGGCGTGGTACTCCGATGCCAACTCCGCTAACAAGCATCTGGACCCTCTTACAGCCTGCGAAGTCCTACACCATCACATTCACAGAGCTCAGGACCAAGTAACACACTCCACTTAAGAAGGCTATAAATAGACAATCCGACAGCGCGTTTAGTCGGTGAGGAAGAAGAAGACGAAACACCAGACTGAATACCCGACGAAGGTTCAGTCACCCCCTTCCGATGAAACGGTTGCTCACAAAGCACACAAATAAAATGCCCACCACCCATCCCCCGAGATGCTGAGGCACCGAGAGAAGGTAAAAATTGATCAACATGAGTCCGGCCAACGCGACGTGCCACTTGCAATTTCCGGTCGATTAAGTGCCTTGGTAAGATGTGGTTTGCTAGCCCCACCTCATGGACACAATACTGTTGGGGTTGAGGTTAAGGGTAGGGGTTAGGGGTTAGGGTTAGGGCTCATGGTGGGGAGTTAGTGTTTAGGGTTAGGAGTTAGGGGTTAAGGTTAAAGGGTAGGGTTAGTGGTAGAAGTTTAAGATTAGGGGCTATGGCTTTTCTTTTGCGCACGACTGCTTGATCTCGTCGCCTGGGCGTTCCCCGTCTCCAACTGCAAAAACCCCTATCACCGACGGTCCCGTATTAGAGGTGACTGAGGTTTACCTTCTTCGTGTGGGACTACCAAACCACGTCCGACCAGTCCCTTTTACTCTTTGATAATGGACAGCCGACCAAACTCTTCGGCACGTCAATACCCAAACTAACTCGTTCCGGTGAGCCCTCCTTTTTCCTCAAATTATCAGCCCAGATCTCGTAACTTTGCAAATTTGGGTTTAAAATTACCCAAAAGCCATTAAATACTTCGGAACCGAAACGTGCCCTGCCCTAAAGTGTCTTTAAATTGAGCATATCTTAAAAAACAAATGGACAATTACAAACCACAATATTCAGAAAATCCACCGACACGAGGCAGATCCTACATTTCAAGAAAAACCATCCTCTGTCTCACAAACCCTTCGAAACCGAAACGTGCCCTGCCCTAAAATGTCTTTAAGTAGGGCATGTTTGAAAAAAAAGCAAATTTTATGAATTACGCATGTGCACAATGGTACCAAAAAATGCATATACAGTCAGTGACCGGTATTATGAAATGCTGGTCGAAGTTCTATAATGCGTTTCCGACTAGGCAGGATTACTTAGGTGGGGTTGTTATATAGGTTAACTTGCAACATAATCCCATATAATTTCGGACTCGCCAGGATGTTGGCTTTTGAATGCATAAAAATTGTTCTTGACAAAAACAAACTGTCTAAGTGGTAGAAAGCTTCATCATTGATTTTTGATACCGTTTTGAATTCAAATACGTTTCCTAGAGAACATGCAAAAACATATTTTTTCTTCTACAAATTTGATAGTAAGTTAAAATTTCTTCAAGTTCTATGTTCGGAGAAACAGTACCTTCCGGCTTAAAAGTTTTACAATCCCCGAACACTTTTAAGGTTCAATCTGCAGTTGCATTTGCGTTTAGCGTTTATGGTCTACAAGGCGAATACTTTCTGCATGAGGGAAATAACTAACTTCTCTAGGACTTTAGAAAGTACCGTGTGCTTTACTTAATGGACAGATAAGTTTACGCCTTAAAATCTCTTAAAAATCTCATAATTAGGAACTTTCAAAAAAACTGCTAGGTACGCTTTCTTCGAGCATAACATTTAAAGAAAACGTTATCTGCTACCAACTGAGGGGCAGGAAAGCTACATTTTGCGTGTCTTTTGTGAAATACATTCGAACTTATTAGGCTGTCGAAAATTAATGAGAAACCTTTGTACTACATAAGTAGTTGGCTCTGACCGAATACGGTTTTTACAAGGGGTCGAAAAGAAATGCATTCAAAGGCCTGGCCGTTTTGAAATATCATGTTATTTTGCCTCATGACCATCAGTGTTACGACCCCACCTAAGTAATCCTGGCTGGTTCAAAACGCATTTCAGAATTTCTGCCATCAATTCATTAAATCGGTCACTGACTGTGGTCCATATCTCAGTGCTTGCCTCCCTAACCGTCGTTGGTGCCGATGTCTGGCATTTTCTCAAACTAGGCAAGAGTTTGACCGCAATTTAGTCAACTCTATTTACGTTTCATGCTTGTCAGTACTGTAACCTTCATTTTGAATTAAAGTTGGAGTATTTGTTATTGGTTTACAGATTTTGATATTCTGTGTAAAAACGATATCGTTTGCGTTATTTGGGAGCGTCGAAGAAGCCATGCCTAAGTAGGCCTTGGCAACAAATCTGATAAGCTGTTGTGTGGGTAATAATTTTTTTTTGCACGCAAACACATTCAGGAAGATAGGAACTTAAAAGCAGTCAGAGCGCCTCTTAACCTGTTATGCCTTTCGTTTCGCACCTTATGTCCAAAATAGGACCGTTGCGAGCAGGAAAAATGCCATTCTCCAGTTATCCCACACGGCAGCGGCTGCATTGTTTAATTTTATCTTTTTGGGTTTGAAACAAAATTCCCTATTTCCTCTGTCAATGGAGGTGCAGCTATTGCCTTACACCAGTCCTCCTGAGAGCTGCTCGCCAACCTGGGCACGGTTTTGTACAGCGTGAAGCAAAGTATTGTCGCTTTTTAATTTGTTTAGAAATTAATTGCCAACTTGGGACAGATTAGTATACGGAGATCAGGCTCAGACCGAGAATTTCATGCATGAATATTTGGGACGAAGTCCGTCAGCCACAGCGGATAACCGCTTCCTATTCAATGGTAGGGGGCACTCACCGATCGTTCATACGGAACTCACTCGTTCCGTTGTGCCTTAAGGGCTGTCTCTCGAGCCCAACCAGCAGCCGCACAGCGGCGCATTATATATAGGCCGAATGGCATTGCCGACAAAGACAAGGGAGACTGGAATGGCCATTTCTGGCTTATTAGCCGTCGTCAGCCAGCCATACCCAAACCCGAATTGTGGAAGACCAGAGCCTCGAACTCGCGACCTGTTGGTTTAGAAGTCCACGCCTCCACCCACCGGGCCACGAGCCCGTTGCTCTGTCGGTTTTCGATCGGGAATATACAGTGGTAGGGGGCACTCACGGATCGTTCATATGGAACTTACTTTTCTTACTATTAATTAAATGCTGACAGGCATCTAGGGCTATGCTTTGGGGTAAGGTGATTCCGTACTAACAGCATAGGCATTAGCCGAAAGCCCATAAACGCGTGTTTCGTCGAGATTCCGCAGCTCGATAACACAGCTGCACGAGGTTCGGCTCGTTAGTAGGTCTCCGAGCATTCTCTGTCTGCTTTCTGGTAGATACTGCAATTTGGAAGTCGTTGCTTTTTAATTTCCTCAGAAATCAACTGCGGACGTGGAGTCGATCAGTATACAAAAGGTCTATAGGTTCAGAGCAAAGTTGTTATATATGAATATTTGGGCGAAGTCCAACAGCCGCAGTGGATAACCGCGTAATATTCATTAACGGCCGACCTTAAATATACTGATCGACTCCGAGTTCGTAGTTAGTTTCTAAGGAAATTAAAAAGCAAGAATTCCCAACTTTGAGTATCTACCATAAAACAGACAGGGAATGCCGAACCCCTTGCAGCTGTGCCATCCAGCTGCAGAATATTGACGAAACACGCGTGTATGGGCTTTTGGCTAGTGCCTGTGCTGTTAGTATCGTATTACCTTATCCTGAAGCAGATTTTACTAAACTATGTCTTGGACTAGCGTCGTTTGCGTCTACTTCAGTATAATTATAATTTCCTATAATGGAGAGTGGCCTGAAAAAATAACTGTAGATTTGGGAGAACTCCCTTGCATTCTGCCATGAAGATATGGTGATTTTAAATCGCTCGAAACGTTTCCCTGCAGTGGTCTTGCTAAGTCATCTTTCAGCGCACACCTAAACAAAACGGTTTGCCATAAGCAATAAATTTTTAGCTACACTCCTGAAAACTAATCAGTGCTCTGTCAGCTGATGAGCAATTAAACTAATCGAATATGTTAGAACCAGACTTTGAAACTCTATCGTCACGTGTAATTTTGTAAAAAGTAACACGTAAAACACGCTCTAAGCATCGCGCATTCATTGGTCCGAAGTCTCTTGTGCAAGTGTTTAATACACCAGCTTGACCAGCTCTCGCTCAGAGAACGTCACAAAAAGCCATAAAAGTAAACTCGCAATTCAGGTATTTGCAAAACCTCAATGTATCTTTTTTTCTCTTTATCATTCAAAAAATCAAGTTTTATCGATTAAGACTGCTGTCTGATGCCCAAAATAGAGTAATCTTAAGCGAAAACGCATTAATGTATAAGCAGTATCCCGAAATATTAAAGACGAAGAAATTGCATTCTGGCAAAATTTCCAAATTACGAAAATGTATTTTTAAAGGGAATACTGTGAGATGCAGACATTTGTTCGTGGAAATATCGGAGTTAAGCATTTATAGAACATCGAAAAGTGTGCTGACGTTGTGTACTCTCATCAAATGCTATTTTCACTGCGCTGCCCACTGTATTAGTGTATCCTCGCCCTCTGTAGTGGACAAAATCAAGATAGGAACTATCCAGAAGCCTAAGTTCCGATATTCGCGGTCACAGAATAGTTCTGGATGATGAGCTTGAAAGCACAATTCACAGAGATCACAAAAATATTGAATCCCTGTTTCGTATCCAAAAGTATTTCCCAAAGTCAACGCCCCTGAGCCGCGGAGTTGACCTGACTCAGCCATGATAGTTCCGCCGTCCCATTCGATGATGTCTACCATGTGCTACATAGCAAGGTGAAGCAGGCACGGTGACCTATGCGTGAATTATTTTATAGTATAGCGTTGCCATACGTTAAAGGTGTCCATCCCAATAACGCCTGCCGGACTGCGAGCTAGCCATTGCAACTACCGCACAGGACTTTCCGACCGTTGTTGCCGGCGATGTCCACCGTGTGCTCCAAAGCAAGGCGGAGCAGAGGCACTGACTTGCGTACATCTACCTCACCCTCCCTTCCCCACTCCCCACCTGGACACGTTGTTAAGACAGAGTCAAAAAGTTCAGGTTAGTAAAAGTAAGAGATCCGGGTCGGTAATCTGAGGAGAATGAATTGCTCACCGGATCGGGGGACTTTTCTGGCTGACGTTTCGAATAGCTGGGGCTGCTCCCCATTGTCAAAGCGTCAAGTGAAAAAATCGCATGTGCTACCCAAGCCACTTCATCAAGCAAAGCAAGCGCCGAGTGAACAGACGACTTGCACAAGAAGAACAACCGAAAGTCTGGAGGGCTATTCCTTACATTAAAGGAGTCTCCGAGGCGGTTTAAAGACTGCTACAACCCGCCAGGGTAGGTATTGCCCATCGACCCCAGGCAACAATTCGTCGCCGTTTGATGCAACCCAAAGACATACTGCCACACACTGAAACCTCAGCAGTTGTCTATCAAATACGTTGTAAGGATGGAGACTGCAACTACGTTGGGGAAACCGGACGGAAATTGCAGACCCGCCTACATGAGCGCAAACTGGCAACACGGAGACTAGACCCAAACTCACAGCTTGCGGCTCACATCGGGTAAACTGGTCACAGTTTTGATTTTCAAGGAGCAGCCGTCTTAGGCAGGGGCACCTCAAGGACTGAGCGTCTCACACTTGAGGCTTGGTACTCAGATGCCAACTCCATAAACAGGCATCTAGACCTTCCTTCAGCCTATAAAGTCCTACGTCACTACATACACCGTGACGAAGACAAGACAATCATAGGGAGCCTAAGAATGCCGAGCAAACACGGCCTGTCGACCACTTCACCCAAAAGGGGAACGCAAACGCAACCAACCCCAATTGAGGTGACGACACATAATACAGGAGGCCACCAACAGGCGACGGCCAGTAGGCCAAGGCAGCGAAAGAAGAAAAAAATCGATCGGCCCAAGGCCAGCTAATGCGGCAGTCTATTCAAAAAAGTGCTGATCGATTTTATCACTTGACGCTTTGACAATGGAGAGCAGCCCCAGCTCTTCGAAACGTCAGCCAGAAAAGTCCCCTGATCCGGTGAGCAATTCATTCTCCTCAGAGTCAAGAAGACCAGAGACGGCGGAGGACGCAGGTGGCTGGCGGGGTCGAGCCCGTACCTTGGCGTTCCAATCCGCACCCCCTGCTTCACAACAAACACTTGACAAGGCTTTTGACCAGCAGCGACACAGAGGGCGTGGATGCCTGGGGAACCATGCACACCCAGCGGGAGCACAAGGGCAGCTTCCGGTAGAGGACCAGGGGCCAGAGAACTGCCGCCCACACCACGTTGCAAGGACCATTGTCCGCAGATTATGGCATAGCAGATACTTACAAACCTTCGGGCTCCAATGGACAAGCTATTGGGTCAGAAAATAAGCACAATCGATCATCACGATACAATATATTTGTGGCCGTTCGAAAAACTTCATTGTCCTACACCATGTTCCGGGTGAGGCTACAGCAGGAGTTTCATCACTGTGTGGATAGACATCTCAACAGCATTCCTAAAGTGCCGGCGAAGTATCAGTACGCTTTAGAAGTTGCTCTCTGTTGCGATGCAGTCATTTAAGGACTACAGTAGGTAGGCTAACCTATGAAATGTCAACTAAAATTCGAGAACCAGTTTCCGATTCAAAAAACCAATTAACTGGGGTTGTAAAACTAGTCAGCCTGCAACATAATCCTATAACACTGCAGTTACGTTAGGATTCTGGCTTTCGAAAGACCTTCCTTCCGACTGCATGCAAAAACTACACTCACTAAAAAATGACTACTTAAGTGACATGGAAGAAGCGAAGAATACGTATGCTTTAGAAGTTACTCTCCCTTGCGATGCAGTCATTCAAGGATTAACTCAACCTCACTAAAGGCTAAAGATAGGGAGAAAAGATGGACAGCATATTACCTAAAATCCTCGTCAGTTTACAGCACAGACCATAGGGTGTGGTAGTACGCCTAGGTGCTGGTTCACGAAATGTAATCCACCTGCGCCCTCTCGCGCCCCCCATATCCTTCACTCTGCCTTGACACCGGGCCCAGGTGGTATGAAGGAGAAGGAGGAGGAGGAGGTAGAGGAGGAGGAGGAGGAGAAGAAGAAGAAGAAGAAGAAGGAAGAGGCGGAAGAGGCGGAAGAGGAAAGAGTGCGATAGAGGCTGCGGAAGTTCACTAACACTATTGACAAATTTACACATAAATCACCGTCCCTGCTCTCGCCCTACTGTGTAGTATACGTTGAAGCTCGTCGAGAACGACGGTCAAACCGTCGTGTTTGTGTAAGTCTGTGTGGTGGGAAGGTCTACATGCGACTGGGCGGACGCCAGCTGACGAGATCTTGGTCATGTGCTGTGAACGAAGCTTGGTGCATGATTTGCAATCGTACATATATGGAGGGAATAAACAATTGGACTAATTTACTTTGGCACAGAACTTTGACTGAGTAAACATTAGGTTCTGCCGGACATATAGTACAGAAGCGGTGCATTGGCGACGAGCGTACGATATAGCTCGATTTGACGGTAGGTTCTGCGGCGGCAAAAGTGCCAACTAAAGGTGAACTTGATGCAGAAAACCCTACTCAACAATCTTGTCAATCGAAAGGTACTTTGGAAGTGACGCATACGATGTTTGCTTTAGTACGCTTTGATGAGTAATCTAACGCTGTCTCCCGCAGATCAATTTGCCTCCTACTCGTAATGTATTATTTTTTATAATTCCTGCTATTATTGCCCTTTGGGATTCGGGTTTTTCAACAAACTTCCAACCCGCGTGACACCGACTAAGCAGCCACCCAAACCAAATTAAAGCAAAGTACATTCGAAATGGATAAATGGATTAAAGGCATTTTTCTCCTATGTTTCAAGGAAACTAATACCTCCGAAGACATGCTGTAATAAAACTATTTTATCGTATTCCTTCGCGATATAAAAGTAGGCTGATTCCTGACTACAAGGGACCAGTTCATTAACTATGCAAGTCGCTGCGCACACACCTATCTTTTAGTCATTCTGGCTTTAAATGATAATTAGGAACCCCAAGGCGATGTGACCGGTTCGTTAGGCCTGATCGCTGCCGGCGATCTTCAGCTGCAGTGCTATCTGTCAGCAGCGAGTTATAATGATTTAGTGTTGATTCGTGCGCGATTCAGGAACTTGAAGAAAGAGTCCACAAAGCTGCTTTAAATATGGACGGTGATTAGGTCCTGACGGCAGCCGACGTCCCTCCGTGACCGAAGCGAATTCTAACGGTTGCTGCTATCTCCGTTTTTGCAACGAGGGAAACCCCGAAACCCGTCTGCGAAGCGGATGGCAGGCGAAGGGGCAGCATTAGACACTGGACAGAGGCAGTCCTCTTGCGGTCTGCTCTCGTAGTCGAAGCTGAATCCGCCTGTGCCGCTTTGCGACAAGATGTGACCTATCATTATTCTGGTCGTGGTTTGATCGCGCGAACATGCGCGCCAAAAACAAAAAACGGAACCTGTGCCACCGCCGGTCTCTGGGCTGTTTGCACTTTGTTGGCCAGAGTAGAGACTGTCCTACTGACCCCGTCTTCTCCTGACTCCTGATTCACAAAATTTCACGCTGTCGACCCACGGCATCTCAGCCGCAATCCTTAGATCGACATGGTTAGCCCTACCGCCAGGGTCGACAACGGCATCAGGTTTGGTCTTGTTATGGTTTTGAACTTTATACTGATGGCAGCTAAGACACAGCGAGTCCAAATCTTTGCGTGTGTATGTGCGCGCGCTGGTCCGACAAATCTGTAAACAATTGGCCTTTATATTGCAAAGCGAGGAAAATTATGTGACCCACAGTTGTAGAGCCCCCAAAGAATGAGGATATGAGTCCGAAAGACCCGCTGTCAAGGCAGGAAAAGCCTGGAGTCATTTACTGGATCTGGTGCAGTTGCGAAAAGGACACCTACGTCGGCGAAACTGGACGATTACGCCGCAGGTGCATGGCTACGCACGCAGCAGCGCTGAGGAGGAAAGACGCCGGCTCTCAGGTAGCAGCTCATTCCACGGAACCAAGCCATATTTTCAAGTTTCAGGAGGCCGAGATCCACGCAAGAGCCGACAACCGCGTGAACCGCGAGCTGCTCGAATCTTGGTTCTCAGGCGCGCAATCCCGATACCATATTCATTGCTGAGACATTCTCTGAGCAGCGGTATAGTCACGTTGAGAGGACGCGAGCACTCAACTAGCCTTATGACAGCGGGCTCAATTGCCGAGTAATCATCACGTCAACATCCAATACGAATGGCGAAATTATGGCAAATAATGACTCGGACGCGGACTGGCGAGCCATCATCGCCTTAATTACGA
Organism: Spirometra erinaceieuropaei; assembly: GCA_902702965.1. Lineage (NCBI taxonomy): Eukaryota > Metazoa > Platyhelminthes > Cestoda > Diphyllobothriidea > Diphyllobothriidae > Spirometra > Spirometra erinaceieuropaei. The sequence goes on along the minus strand of CACRXP010000041.1, from coordinate 523,642 downwards.
CCCCCAGCGGTGATCACGAGAACTGTTAATTATAGTACGCATGTGACCCCACGACAGCTGCGTACTATAGTACTGCAGTCCTTGTGCATTCTGCAACTGTCTCTGATGATGGGTTCGAGTGAGAATCCGAAACGTCAGGCCAATAAACTTCTTGTTCCGGTGATCGCATCTTCTTCTTCTTCTGTACTGCTTCCCGGAACTCGCCTGTTCGCTTACATCAGAACAGGTGATGTTAGCAAGGATGTGGTCGTTGCCAGGAGAGGGGGAGTGGGGCCTAGACTTCCAGACCGGATGCATCCTACTCACGGAGGTTTATGGCCCTATTCGGATCTGTTGCCCCTGTGTGGAGGTGATTTTTCGGCGAAAGCTTACGGTGGCCGTTGGACAACCTGGAAAATAAGCTCAGTTATGAGTTCCACCGAGTATGAACACTAAGTCGTAGGGGTTCAAATGAATAGTCATCCCAGCCTTTAGTATTCTGGACTTGCTTTCGATCACAAGCTGCAACATCTGCCCAGACACGACCTTGACTGCTGCAGTCCTAGCAGGTGCCGGACGCGGGACCCTAGGAACGTCTGGGAGACCCGTCGTACAGATATGGCGAATAATGTGGTTCGGCAGATTGCCCATCTTCAAAGTTACGCATTTTGGTCCCAAGTAGTTGACATTTACCTGACGAGAGTGGCAGAGCATTAGCGGGGCTCAGAACGACAAAGAAACGAAACACTCCGTGAAATGGACTGTCCACTAACCAACACTAGACGACAATTTGACCATGGCCCCGACGATCTCACCCACATTCTCACAGCGGGGTTCGCATGGGGTCGGTGACTTGGGAGTGAATTAGTTTAAAGTGCAATGACTTACGCCGTACTTATCGCACTTTCTCCTCCAACACTCATCTAGGTCCGCTATCAACACAGAGTCAGGATGTCCCAAGGGTGGATCGAACAAAGGCGTCTTGCGCGACGTGGTCCTCTCGCCAAGGAGTGTCATCAAGCCATTTGGTGTACTTAACGTATCAGGATTTCACTAAACATGTGAAGGGGCAGGCCGGACCCCAGCTATGTGAGAGTGATATAAAGGCCTTATTAAGAAGTAATTATTTCTGCCTGAATCTCCTTCCTCCAGACCACGGCTTCTAACGTATCGTGGTAGTTTAAAGGGCCGTCCGTTTGTTTGAGTGCCGTAGGGGTGTAGTCTCCAGAGCTCGCCTCTCTGTCTCCACTTCCTCCTCCAGTCACTGGTCCACAGTACGAGAGCCGTCTGCGCGTGCCACGAAGACGACCTGACCGCCTTACACAAAACAACCGTATTTCATAAAACTGGGTGGAATATTCGGATTTCACATGCGTCAGAATAGTTGTGGGACCACATTTAGAAAGAGAGTCAAGGAGTACGATTCTCACTAGCACGAGAAGTTCCGATTGCGTGCTTGCGGGGAGTGATTAAGGAGGGATTCGTGTCTGGTGGGGATATTACGGAGTTAAACTTTGTCCGGCGATGATTTACCACAAGTTTTGATGGATGCGCATTTGGCCGAGTGAGCCCATGCGCGACTGCCTGTGAGAAGCGTGTGGGCACTTGTAACAGGCACCGTGGGTGTATATTAGTGCAAAACACGTAAGTACACGATTTCACCAATAGCCAAGTTACTGCGACATTTTGGCATTGCGAATCTTCCAAGACACCTATGGTAATCTCGCTCTGAACTATCACTACTTAAAAGGTACATGTGTTCACTGTGACGGTTGAGACCTCGGTAAAGCACAATGGTGTTCGCAAAAACTTCTCCAAATTCCCAAAACTTGTGTGCAGTGCCCTGTAGATATTGTGTTCACCAATCCCTACCAAATACTCTAAGACGTTAACGGATGCTTGCAGCTAACCCTCGAGCCCCGGAATTGAGGCCGTCGCGAAGTAACAGGCAGGCAGTAACCTAGTATTCTTCCTCAATGGAGATACCAGACTGGGTTTGACAAAGCACTGACTAGGAACGACAAACAATTTTGATTCAAAAGACGAGATGGCGAGCAAACGCGTGCTTTCTACAAGTCATCGCCGTGACTGTGGAAACAAGGAACAACTTACGCATGCGCGTGATAAGGACAATCGGTTAAAGTTAGCCTTTACGTACAGTTGGCGTGCGGAAAGAGGAAGGGAGGCAAGAAGACGCAGTAAGTTTAGCAGAAGCGAGAGTTAGGTTGAGCCGCACCAGGCACAAACGGGGGGAGGGCGGGGAGACGTTCATATATTCGGCTGACCTTTAGCCATGGTAGATACTATGGTTGCGCGACGTTTTGTTTGGCGCTCGAGACCGATTTTCGTTACCCGATGGAAATCACTTCTACTGTTGTTAGCAGATATTGGCCAACTGACCTAATGTATTTCGACGGGACTTTAAAAATCACATGGTAGGCTTCGTGGAGGTCCCCTGTCGCTCGTCTAGCATTGACACTGGCGATGACCCTGGTTTCATCTAAATTGAATCGGTGTTCCAACTCGAGTGAATACTGAAAGACAAAGGAAGGGGGGATCATGTCAACGACAAGCAGCGTTTGCTTGAAGATGACAGTGCCTCTCCATGACCAGCATATAATCGGCAGCAAGTACTGCACGTTATAGGATAAATTGAACTCGTTTTTGCATTTTGGAGATGGGACTATTTGTTCGAAATCCAATATGTATGTGTTTGAGGGGACAGTGCATATTATTCTATTCCATATTTCATCAGCGCCTCCACAAACAAGAACTTATCATTGACAACAGCCAAATAGGTTGATCTCAAATGTTCGCTGATAGTTAGTTTTTTCCAAAATGTCAGGAGCGAAAAGTTGAATTTTCTGACGACAGCGACACGCCTAGGCGGATACTAGTTTTCCAGTTCCTGTAGGTGATTTTCATAATCCGAAAGCGCAGATGGATCACAAATCTTTGGCTTATGCACTCTGCCGATTCAGGTGGGAAAGTATTTGAAGTAAATTGCGTCTACTAGGCGATTACAAAGTAGGCTGGTGTTATGCTGATTCTTTTTTGCCGCCCTCGTGTAAAACACGTCTATAAGCAGAAAAGTGCACACGAAAATTTCTATGGATGTCCACGACACGTGAAAACCCTCGTTGAAAAACTGGGTTTTTGTTTCGGATTAGCACGTTCTTTGGGAATATGCTTAGCGAGCAGTCGGAAATGTTATTCTAGTTTACACCTAATTTTACGGAATGAATAAGTCCAACCATCAGTGCTCAGAAGAAAATTAGGGATATTCAAAATGCATTTTGCTATAAATATGGAATAAAATGTTATGAAAAATGACAAGCAAATGCGCGTGATCACCAATACAGCGATTTATTGCTACTTTTTGCGAAGCCCGCGGAACGGGTCGGATAATCGTAGACATAAACGACATATATGCAGGCAGTGACCGATCTCATGAGATTTTGGCTGAAATTCTGAAACGCGTTTTCAATTAGGTAGGATTAATTAGGCGCGGTTGTTATATTGACTGTTTTGCGGCCTAATCCTATAGTATTTCAAAATAGGCAGGATGTCGGCTTTTGAGAACACGTCTTTTTAAACTGCTGTAGAAACCCTGCTTGGTAAGAAATGACTACAAATGTAGCACACATTTTTCACGCTGATTTTTGGTAGTGTTGCAAATTAAGATATATTTCATAGAAACTACGAACAAAACTATGCGTTCTTTCAGTCGCATGATAGGAAATCACGTCATCTTTATATTCGATGCTCGATGAAGGACTATAATTAGGTTTCAAAAAATTTGTCTAATTCCCGAATAATTTGGAACCTGACTAGTCGCTGCACTAACGCTGAGTGACTTCAGTCTACAAGGTGCATGCCTTCGGCGTAAAGAAAATCACATATTCTCCTATGCTTTTATAAAGATACTATGTAGAGTATTTAACATTTTGCAATGGATGCGGACTATGTTGTACATTTCATGAGGAGCAGAGGCAAACGGGCAGGTATTATGTTACATGAATGGAAATTACATGTTCTTAAAAATCTCATAATTAGAAACTTTATGAAAACCTAATTATACTCTTTTTTCACGAAACACATATAAAGATGACGTAATTCCCTATAAAACGACAGAAGGAAAACATATTTCCGTTCATAGTTTCTATAAAATATATTAAAGTTTGCGAGACCATCAAAAATTAATGGGGAACATGCATGCTATATGGGTGGTCACTTTTTATCGAATATGGTTTTTACAAGAGAATGAAAAGCCATGCATTCAAAAGCTTACATCCTGCCAAATCCGAAATATTGTAGGATTATATCGCAAGATAATCAGTATTGTGACCGCGCCTAAGTAATCCCTCCAAATCAAAAACCTATTCCAGAATTTCAGCCAACATTTCATGAGATCGGTCACTCACAGTATTATGACGCCCAGTTATAGAGGCAAAAATTCAGCACCTGAAAGATTCCGGGGACAATAAAGATGCGTAGCTTAGGAGTCTGCACGTCAATACGGGATGAGACTATTGGAGGTTGGTTCTACTGGTATTTTTTCGCAGGCGTTATGGTGGGCATTAAAAATGATTCTAAATGCGTGTTGGGGGATGTGGCATTTGCACGTGATAAGGTGTGGTTTGAGGGTTGATATCAGGGGAGGGGAGGATGATTTTGTTTCGCTCTGGCATTTAGCTGAACAACCAAGGGTGAAAAACATGACAACTTCAGTGAGATTCGAACCCACGACAGTAAAGTACGGCTAGCTTACAGTCGACGCTCCAACCACCCGAACTATGAGGCCCAGCAGAGAGTCGAAAGTTCGATCAGTACTTAAGGGATCCAGCCTTTGGCAATACAGTAGGTGGGCTAACTCATGAAATATCTACCGAAATTACGGAATGCGTCTTTGTATCAAATAAATTAATTAAGTAGGATTGTAGAACTAAACAGTAGGCAGCATTATTCTATAATAATTAAGTTCCCTCAGGATGCCGTCCTTCGAACGAACTTCTTTTGTGTTGTATGCAAAAACTGTACTCTGTAAAAACTGAGTACTTATGTAGCATGTATTTTTCTCATAGATTTTCAAAGCCCTTGAAAATTCAATTATATTTCATAGAAAACATGCATAAAAATACTCATGTGGTAGGAAATTATGTCTTCTTCTAATTTTATTCTCGAAGAAAGGGTATCATTTAGTTTCGAAACAGTTTTTTATTGTGAGGTTGTTTAATGCCTTGAAATGGTCGTTTATAAACCTTCATGGATCTGCATTTACTAGTGAGCCTTATTAGGTTAACAATATGGCTCAAATCCACTGCTTAATTTTTTGAAATTTATATAGTTTCTTCTTATTACCGTAGAGAAATGTACAATTTTCCCTACTCGGGAAATGTACAGCTCAGAGTTTGGAAACCTTGAATACAAGTGTAGCGGCAGGTAGGGTTCAAAATTATTCGGGCATTAGAAAAGTTATTATAAACCAAATTATACCCAGTCTTCGAGTATACAAATAGAAAAAGACGTCATTTTTACCAAATTACTAAAAGAATGACTGTTGCTATGCGTGTTTTCTATTAAGTATAATTGAATGCATGCTACTTAAGTAGTCATTTTTTGCAGATTATAGTTTTTGAATGCAACTCGAAAGAAGTTCGTTCGAAAGTCAATACCCTGCGGTAAATGAACGACCATAGTAGTGCGGGATGATTAGTTTTACAACCCTACTTAATTTACCTTTCTGTAACTAAAACGTGTTTTGAAATTTCGGTTGGCATTTCATGAGTTAGCTCACCTACTGTACGTGCACACTTGAGCGGTATGCGTGTTGGATCATGAAATTGGATTATCAGGAGTCGGTTCTGCTAGTACCGTTTTCGCAGTCTTTATGAACACTGAGCATTGTGTAGTGCCATTAGAGTAGCTTGGGGGATACAGTGCGGTAAGGGGGAGTTAATTTCAGTGGGTGGTGATGATGTCCCGGTCGAACCATGAAGTCACTCCAAGCTTCAACTGTTAGGGGCATGAAATTCTCCGCGAAGCGAGACTGTTCAACGAAAAAGGCGTAGTTAAATCAGTTTCAGTGCCGTAATTAAACAGTGGCTTTTTCCTACTGTAAGCCATGCGCATGCTCGAAAAATTACCTTAAGAAGACAGCATACGGCTGACGGACTTCGGCCCAAATATTCATATCTAACTTCAGTCTGAATTCATAGGCCACAGATAGACTGATCTACGTAAAGTTAGCGATTAGTTCCGAAGGAAATTAAAAAGCCACAACAGCCGCTTAAGGCTAGATCGCAGTTGGTAGCCCAGACCCGCATTACAGGTGGCTGGGGGGTTTGTTTACTGGCGTTATTTTGTGGGCCTCCATAGTCACGTCGGACACATTTGGCTTCCGTTTTACGTTTGAGGTTAGGATTAGGGTACCGGTTAATGGTTTCCGATTTTCCGGTTAGGGTTGTGCCTTTAGGCTTCGGTTTTCGGGTTATGGTTAGGGTTTGAGCGTACGAATAGGCTCCAGTATTACGGTTAGGTTTCTCAGTTATGGCCATGTCCAAGGGCTACGGTTACGTTTACGATTTCGACTAGGGTTAGGGTTTCCGTTAGGGCTAACGGTTAACGGTAACGGTTGAGGTTAGGGTTAGGGTTAAGGTCGCCGTCCGCTTCCCATTCCGGGCTACCAACTGCGATCTAGCCCCGCTTAATTACAGAAAAGCTGTATAAAATTTTATTCCCTCCACGCTGTCTTCATAAGTGTCGTAATAAGTCCTGCAGATAGCTGTTCTAGGGCAGTAATTAATGGTCGGGAAGAAGCAAACTTTCGGATATCTGGCGAACCTGATCTGCTTGCAATCTAAGCTCACGCGTTCATGACCAAAAACCCTGTTTTAAGGTCACCAGAACGTGGAAAGCTCGTGTTTCGCTGAAGGTAGGTATGATAACTCGAAGAAAATCGTAAACTTCATTCTGTTTGCAGGCAGCCATTAATAATTAAACAGCCGCAGTTTCCTCTTTTCCTGGTATATTATGCGACAAAAGGAAAATAACGTGAATGAGGTGACTACTGATCGGACTTGACTTCATCATCGGATAGGGCGTTAGTTTTATCCTAATGCTATACTTTGAGCCTTCTGTTCTCTCAGTTGATGGCACGTCCCCACTGTTAATTGATACTCGACTTCGAGAAATCTACACTGGATCTCAAAGACAAACGCAACTCTCATGGCCCATCTTTAATTCAGGGTAGATTAGTAAATTCTGGCCTCCTGCGGCTGTGGCTGTTCTAACTCACGACCTACAGGATGCGGAATGGTTGCTCACCTGGTAGAGCATTTAGTTCGGCAGTCAACTCTTATCCAGTAAGCTTATGCTCAACTTACTGCGGCTGTTTGCTCCAACCCATTTGATTTCCCTCATCAACCGGCTGCTGGTGACCTGACGAGGGTGGTAGCACGACATTTTGCTACGAATGAGGGGATCTGGCATAGGCAGGTCGCCTTCTGATATCTTAAAAAAGACCTGCCGGCTTGAGAGTTCCACCAGTTTTGACTGGAGCTGGACGACACGATGCAACAAGTGGGCAATCGATGCACACATCCGCTTCATATCTAGACACTCTTGCTTGACTGTAAGTTTCACGTATTTCGCATACTAAAGTTATCTGTTGATGTTTGCAACATTGCTGCTTTCCATGCAGACCTATATCGTTTAAATGGATTCTTCAAGGGCTCTTAGCATTGAGTTTAAATACGTTGGTTGAAATTTGTCCCTAAAGGCAGAGATAAAGAAGAGGATTTAAGCAAAACACTTTCAGACCTAATATTAAATGTGGCTGCTACTCAAGAAAGGTCTACTGGCAGAGTAATGTCCACTGGAATATCCGCTTCTGTCTTATTTGCCGTCGTCAGCCAGAAGCAATTCCTGGCCACATACCAGAAGTTTGAGTCTGTTCTGCATGCCGTTCTTATGCTCTAGGGACACACCTTGGGCATACCAGCGAACTAATGTGAGTGTCAGTTTCAGTTTATTTAAGGGAAACATCGGTGTTGAACCTTTGATCTGCCTAGTTGTTGCGAGGAAGAGAATTATGTCGAAAATTTGAAAATGGAAACCTCAAACAGCTATAGAAGTTTTTTTCAGAATGGCAAAGTTTTCCAAACCAGACAGACAAACGAATTGTTCCATGTATTTAGAACATTAATGTTTTTAAATGTGCTGTAAATTAGGCTGCCTATGGATAATTGGTGCTATCTCAGTTTCTGAGGGAGACGAATTGAATGCCAACACTCAAATTCAACGGACTTTGTGCAATAATAAAAACAAAGGTTACTGCAGTACAAGCAGTAGTATAATAACATTAGTAAAGTGCTTGAGCGACATGCTAAGACGATGTCGGTTAGGAGATATTATGACATTTATTGGTACACTGGTCCAACTTGCGCTTAAAGGCCTAGACAGAGGTGGACATGAGTCGCCTGGTTTCTGTCGGCAGCATCTTCCAAATATCTGGTTGCATGTCGCTATGCGACCGCCTGTGTGAAGGCTGTGCACACACAATCATCTCCGGGACGGAAGGGGAATTTTGATTTCCGCTCCACGTTCAGAATACATCCATGTCCAGACACTGTTGCAACAAGAGCTTTCGCAGTCCTCCGATAGGCTGCGACGTCTGCTGTTTGAATAGGTAGTGGCCATCGACTAATTACACTGACTTCATTCGACTGCATATGACCTCCTGCAGAACGAAGTGGGCCTAACGGATGATGGGCTTCTGATGATGGATTCGAGTGAGAATCCGAAACGTCAGGCTCATAAAGTTCTTGAAGCATTGCAGAGTCGACCGGACCAGATCATGGTATCCTTCGACATTGTCTCACTTTTCAATCCATCCCACCAGACTTGGAGCGCGACATGCTACGCAAACGCCCTGAAGAAAAGTACGACGAAACGATAGGGCCCCTAAAGATCCAGCACCTAATGCAGTTCTTTGCATTCTGCCAACGAGCCTTTTTCATCTTCGATGGCAAAACATACGAACAAATCAAAGAAACACCCATGGCCTCCCCAATATCCAGCTTAGTTGCGGAATTGGTCCCACAAGAGCTGGAAAAGGTTGCTGTCAGTCACTACAAACCTGCGTTATGGCGCCGATACGTGGACGACACATTTGTCATTGTTGAAAAAGACAGGCTATCGGGTTTTCAAGACGTGCTTAGCAGCATCTTACCCGACATTCAGTTTACAAGAGAAGACGAGGAGGCCGAGAAACTACCTTTCCTTGACACGCTCGTCAAGCGCGCATCGGATGGTAAATTCACTGCTACAGTGTGCAGAAAGGCGCCCAATACAACCCAGGTCCTCAGCTATCATAGCCACCAACTATTGGTGCACAAACGATACTGTGTGAGGGCGCTTTTCGACCGGGTAAAAACGCACTGTAGCGAGCCCGAAGAATGGATGGAAGAACTATGGCATCCCAGTGACCAATTAACAAAGAAAGAATACCGAAATAGTTGCATCAGCCGCTGCATTCGCACACACCCACGACGGACAAACGCGAGTCAAACGAACAACTTTCTCGCTCCCTACCGTACATAAAGAATGTGTCCGAAGCCACAGAAGGCATTGCGTCAGAGTTAGGTGTGGGCATCGCTCACCATCCGGCGGCTACCATGCGTAGCAGAATCACAAAATGATGTATCGGCTGGACGCAGGTAAGTAGTCGGGCGTAGTCGATCAAATTTTTGTGCCATAACTGTCCTTGCATATACACAGGCTAAAAAGGACGACATCTCAGCTCAAGAATACCTGAGCACAAACGGGCCGTTCGCAGAGGCGACCCACCATCTCAAGTCGCCACTCATACGCTGCAGGAAGGCCATGAGCTCCGCTTCGCCAACACGCGGATATTGGCGCGAGCCGACAACAAGTCGGGCGAGAATTATTGGAGGCGTGGATGTCGGACAGCAATTCTATCAACAAACACATTGATTTGACTGCGTGTTATCACGCACTCCGCCCAAGCAGCCAGGTGGCGCAGCTCACACTGCCGCGAAGTACAAACGCCGTCACCACGCCGGGGGTCCATTGTGGGCCAGGCAGCACAAACCAGACATGGCCACGGACGTAGTCCCGCCCCCCTAACGGCACAACGATATAAATATTCACACATTGCTGCAATCTAGCAGCCTCTGATGATGAACTCCCTTTCGAGTTCGAAGGCTAAGGCCAGTAAATTTATCGTCCTATTGATCGTGCCTGCGTCTTCGTATTGCAGAGTTTATTCGACGTCTATAAATGCCGAGATATCCGAAGGCACTCTGTACGCTATCGATGAAAACCTAGCTATTTATCCCTTTGTTTTTTGAACGCCACATTGGTCGCTCTCCGAGCTTCGTGGCCATCTTAACCACCAGCTATCGACAGTTCTTAAAGGTTTATGTCGATACAATACATTTTCGACGGAGTTCCTTTCTACATATGATCACGTGAACCAACTTCGGATGATTATCTAGAAGTAAGACCTCATCACATAAGTATAGGCTATTCCATAATGAAATTTTATGATCAGTATGTTCACAAGCAACCAAACTCCCGTCGAATACGTTTCCTACTTAAAACGGCTTTGCCATGACATTCTTCTGATGGCGGCTGGAGTCCTTCATCCTTTTGCCAGTGTTCCTTTGTAGTGCAACATGCAAAAATAGAAGTCCTTGACATGTGCTATTACATAACGCTCAAGATTGTCCGGATATTAGAAAAAGTCGGATTTTACCTAATTTTGGCCTGCTTTGCTTTACTAAAACCCATTTAAAGAGAATTCCTTTGAAATAAAAGGCCTTTTGATCTTCACGTAAAGTAAATGAACAGAATGACCACACCAGACTTATGTAATACTACCCTCTCAAATGCTGATCACAACTTTCCATGAGTTATGTCATCTACTGCACTCGTCTCGTTGCCCCTAGGGTTCGATCGTGTATCCTGCAGGGAGCCGTACAGTAGCTAAAAGTGAAAGCAGACTGAAATTACCGATAAAGACGAAAGGGACAGAGACGGGCACTCATAACTTATTAGCCACCATCAGTAAGCCGTTCTGTAACCGTCTACGGAGCCTTAGATCGGATCATAAGACACAAGAGAACGAGTATATCTCGTAACGCGATCAAAAGACACCCCTATACGGTAGTTCAAAGTTTATAAATCGAACAAAAGAGTTTACTAACTCCGCAAGCACCAGCTCCACATAGAGTTGGGCTTCTCACACTGACGAGTAACATTTTGGTTGGGGTAATGACTGGTACAACATTCAAATCTTTCTAATGAAACATTACGATGTAGCGAATCAACAAAAAAATCTCGTATATACACTGCTATTTGTGATTGGAATTCCTCAATCGCGATTTTGTCGTTAAAACAGATCGAAAGGTTCCAGTGATCAGTCACAGGATTTAGCATTTAAATTATTTTCCGTGGTATTTTTCGTAATTCACAAAATCAGCAAACTCTTTATTACCATGAAAAGAACGTCCACCAATCAAGTTATAAGATATGCTTTTCCCCGCTCAGCTCTCGGGTTATCCGAATCCCCGGATGGTTGTGGTTGGCCGATAATGGCTAATAGGCCACAAAAGACGTCGCAGTCTCCTTTGTCTTCATTGGCACCCCTCTCTACACTCTTCGAGCATTAATGATTTTTAGAAGGCAAGACCCATTTTGACTTTAATAGTGGTATATTCGTCTTCAGGATGGCAAAATATTGCTAACACACATGTGCAATTAAGTCATATTTCTGTAGGGAGATATTATTATACTTGTTTGATTTTTTGCTGCGGAGAGTGAATAACCTCGAGTTTCTACACTCACCGAGTTTTATAACTCCCCTCCGGTAGTAGACACGGCAATTCCTAAAAGTCCGTTTATTCTCCGAACACACACTTACTTTAAATCACGATGGCACATTGACGCACGCAGACGCGAGTTTGGGAAAGGGGAAACGCTTCTGTTCCTGAAGGGCACAAATATATTACACACACATTCCGCCAGACCGGAATTTACTAAGGGAACCGTCCGAGGAGAGGAGACAAATGATTCTTAAATGTCAAAGATTGCTTGCCATTAAGTCATTCAGATGGCAGCGGGTATGGCAGATATGGTAACCAACAGGCTGCCTGCAAGAGGAGAAGTTTAAGGAGTAACTGAAGGGCTAGATGGGTAAATTGATTTTTTAAAATAAGATAGAAGTTAAAGGCTGGCATAGAAAACAGTCGAACTGTAAGAATAATCGACTGATGTGGCAGTGAAAGCTTTAAAGGGGGAGGCGGAGTGGGGAGGAGGAGGAGAAGGAGGTGGAGGAGGAGGAGGAGGAGGAGGAGGAAGAAGAGGAAAGAGAAATAGAATAAGGGGAAGAAGCGGAAATGGTTCGAAGGTAAATTACGCATTTCAGAATTTTGTTTCAGCAAAACAGAAATATATCCTGGGAATTTCATTAGAAACAGGTGTGCTTGAGTTTATTTAAATTATGTGCAAATAGGGTCGTGAGTTTAGGTTTTGTAAACAATTTATCTGCAAGGGAATCTCAGCTATATCAGTACTGGAGGCCGATTTGAAACATCTGGAAAATACATATTCTTATTCTAGTCAGTGTCTGTGTGCATTTGTTTAAATCCAACTTTCGTAAGGACAGGAGATCTACTCACCTTATGGAAAATACTGTCATGTTTACTAGGCGTTGGACGCCGTCTGTAGTCATGTAAAAACAGAAGTCTGATAACAACTGCAGTAATCGGCAGGAATTCTGACAATTCTTAACTAATTGCCAGGCTAGCGGGTTTTTCGTAAAGTCGTAGGTTGTAGTGAAATCCTGTCTGAGAATTCGGCCGCTCAGGTGTCTGGAGGCTCAGGGTCAGACAACCGGATTGCGTCCCTTCCTCTCGGTGCCGGCTGTATTGGCAGGACCGAGAGGACTAGTAACAGCCGCCGACACGCGTAGCGCTACGTACATGTAATCTAACGCCTCGGCCTCCCTTGAGTCAGCTTTGGAACCTACATCGTTTGCGTGCGGGGTTCCCGAGTCAAGGTTGGGGAACTGCATACGAGTATGTAATTTCAGACATCTTATTTATTCTTTGACGACTTATCTGCGTTTAAGTAGGGTTGGAGAGAAGGCTAGATAGACGGGGCATAAATTGTCTAAACTCATCACGCAACAGTGTGTCCGGACAATTTAGTAGATTTGTGCATTTGATATAACTAAAACGCCAGTTATGTCTTCACTTTTCACAAAACGGAGAATATTCCGACAGGCGAGGAATGGAAGCTATGCGCTTTGTGAAATTTAGTCCCTAAAAATCGGGAAATTAGAGAAAGCAATTTGCTATGGAACTTTGGCTTAAACCCGCCTATTCCTTAGTCAAGAAAGGGTGCAGTCTATTTTCCTCAAAAATAAGTCTTGTAGACGATATAAATCACAAAGCCAACACAATATTTTAAATATCTGTACAAATGGGATAAAAGGATTGCTGTTCCTTCAGTAGTTTACGAAAAAATAAGGCATACCTACTCCCTTTCTTTTTAGCCATGGGTATTTTGGCCTAGCATCTTACATTTAGGGACTTTGCAATAAAATACAAAGGCCTTCGATCACTAATTCGAAAATTCCTGTGTTGCAAATCAATTCAAAATACGCAAATTTCGACCGCAACATCTTTGCCTATGAACATTAATCACGGGTCGCTCTTCTTAGGTGAACATCGCCAACTTTTGTCAGTCACCTATCAGAATATTTCCTTCTTCGATGCTTGTGTGAGGTCAACATTTTCCCATAAAAATCACTCACCAATTCTTGTCCAGTTGGTATTTGCCAAACCATCAAATGTCTTCATTTTAAAAACCTCTAACTGTTCATAATGTAACCTTAGGTTTTTTAAATCTCTTGGAGCAATATCTACCAAGAAACAAGTCCAAAAATCCAGACATATGCAGTTCGTAGTCCCGAGTGCACTTCCAAGTTCTCTCAAATGCAATCCGTTTTTTATGAAAAAAAATCGAAAATATATTTTCCCTGCTTGCTTGCAAGCAGGAGAAGTGTTTCCTTCTGGGAGATATTAGCCGCTCCCCCTATGACAGTTCGACCATCGGTTTCGATGATGTCCACCGTGTGCCCCACAGTTGCAGCAGCAATGGGAGCAGGGACGGTGACTTACGCAGGGGTTTATAGTGCCGGTAGACTTGCGTAGCATCTACCTACACTCTCTCCTCCTCCCCCGCCTGGACCCGGTGTCAAGACAGAGTCAAGAAGACCGGAGACGAGGGAGGCCGCAGGTGGATGGCTCGGACGGATCCTCACCTTGGCGTTCCACCACACCCCCTGGTCCACACAGCAATAACCAGGATTTCAACCAACACAAAAGAGCTTTGGAGGCTGGCACGGCCGAAGCCGCACCTGGGCGTGCCGCCAACGCCTGGCTCGGATCCCACACTGTGGTGGGAATGCCATAAAGGCCACATTAAAAAGGAGCCATTGCAGCCTTACTCTCAGACCACCTCCAGTGAAGGAGGAGGTCCAAGGTACCCCGTCAGTTGGCAACCTTCCAAGCCACGGCTTTTAGCGCACCGTGATAGCTTCAAGCGCGTCAGATTGTTTATAGTGAGGAGAACGTGCGCTGAGTCGTCGACCTCACTCTCCCTTCCCATCCCCACACCCCAGCCGCTGTCCGAGCCGGTCAGAAGACTGGAGTGGGGAATGGGCGCGGTGGCTGACATGGTCGACTGACCATGTCTGCGCGCGCCACAGCACGACCTGGCCCCCCATACACACACAAACACCAGGATTTCACACAACGGGGGTTGAACGGCGTGTCTCTCACTTGCGTGAGAGGGCCGTGAAAGGTGCTGTTTCAGCCCGTCCCCAGCCCACCAGTCCGCCACTCCACACAACACACACACAGAACGCGACGAACTGCGTGAACCGAGAGCGGGCGTCAATCAGCAACCTTCCTATCCACGACGCTTGACGTGTCGGGATAGTCTCGGACTCAAGTCACCCGTGCAGCCGAAGCCGCATGGGGTCCGAGTCGAGATGCACACTTCCCACTTGCGTGGGAGGTGGCAGTTGGGTGCATGAGGTGTGTGGGTGTTGATTTCTGATGGGGTGATGGTGGTGGTGGAGGAGGTAGGGAGTGAGTGAATGTGTGGTGTGGCCGGCGGTTGTCTACCGCAGGTCGTCGTGGATGCGCATGTGGCCGAATAGGCTCATGCGATGCCTGAAAGTGCGAGGACAGTGTGGGCA